>NC_051175.1:111000865-111580865 GCF_013339725.1 Rhipicephalus microplus
CGCCCACAGCGAATTCCTATCGAAACTACATCCTGCAACTCTGTGCGTTACCATTATGTCACGTTCGTTACGTAATGTGTCTTATCCGCCGGTTGTGCTTTGTAAGTTCTTGCTCTAGACTTACGTGTTCTTGTGAATAAAGCCATGATGACACTTCAGGTTGCCACCAGAGAGAGGGAAAGCTCGTTCTTGAAGCAGGGTAATCCTGTCACAAAGTCAGAGCGCGAAAGTCCATGCGGTCGGTGGCGTTTCGCGTCACCTGCAGAATCATTAGCGTACAAATGCCGTTTCCAACATGTTATTATATCTTTGCACTGTCCTTCAATTAAACAGTTTGTGCTCTGTGAGAGGTTTGACTTGTTCTTTTGCAAAAAACTTTGCTGCGTACAGCATGAAGATACCTAAAAAGAAATATGCCGAGATTGGACTAGTGCCACTATGGAGGTTATTATATTAGGCCAGGTGGTGCGAATCAAGGGTCTGCTAATAACTAATAAACCATAAATTCGTCATATGAGGCACAATAAAATATGCAAAATGTACATATTTATGTTTTATTTGTCTCTTGTTTACCTTGAAGTATTTTGTGGTTGTGTTTGAGTGAACCATCGAATGTACATGTTTTTTCAACGTCATCTCATATCCATGTTCATGTAAATGACGTCTGTCTTGTCATCATCGTTAGAATATGTCTAAGACGGAAATGTTCTGTTGAGTGTTATTGACGTTTGTGGCAATAAATTTTTTCTAAACAATATAATTTGGTTCACGTCTGTTCACCTGTTCTCGGGACGGCTTTAAGCTCTCCCATAGTAGAGTACTCTGTGCTCTAAATCGTTACCCCCCTTTGTCTAACCCCCCCCCCCCCCCCCAATTCGTAAAGCGTTCAGGCAATTTCCGTTAAGAGACGGCTACATGCTCTCCCATAGTAGAGTACCAAGTACTCTAAATCGTTAACCACTTTTTTCTAAGCACTGGTGGGACAATTCGTAAAGCGTTCGGGCAATTTCCGTCAAGGGACGGCTACACGCTTTCCCATAGTAGAGTACCAAGTACTCTATATTGTTCACCACTTTTTATAACCCGAGAGTGTTCACAAATAGTGCTGAATACATAAACTGGGAAGCCCATAGTAGAGAGCTTCCTAAACGTCATCATAATCACGCCTTTTCTAGAACTTGCTATGCAACCTTGAATTCCAGGCGCTAGCTCATGCTATTGAATGCCTCCGAAATTCTTCAATTCATTGCTTCACGTTACCGAATTCAGCCGCAGTTCCTACCTCTTTGCGTCCGCTCCGATGCTCGCCATCTATCCTCATAATTTAACCGGGACCAGGTTCATTCTCCTCTCTTAATATCTGCTACGATATCGGCTACTGATTTTTTTTTCCTAATCCCGTACTCATCCTGGTTTCCTGTCTTGTAGAGTTACGCTCATCATCCTTCGTTCCATCGCACGCTATGGTGGTTCTTAACATATTCTCTAGTCAGCTTGTTATTAATGGGACACTAAAGAGAAACAATGACTTAGTTTTTATATAGATGAACTGCACTGAGCTCTCTAACGCCATAAGTTTCAATGTCATAAGCTCATTATTAACGGAGAAAATCAAGGTTAAAGTTTGATTTTTTTTAAATTTTGGTCTGAAATCTCAGTGCCTGATGTAGCAAATTTCAAAATGTAAATTTTCCCGTATTTTTGTGACATTGGCTGAATAAAATTTTCCTAAACTTCGTATGTTTAATCTAAGGCACCCACAGAAAGCAAGGTACCTCATTTTTGTCGAGTAGAAGTTATGTAGGATCCAGTAGACACCTTCAAAATTCACTAGGTCATGGTGTTTGGCACGCGAATATCGCAGTGGCGTCTCCACCAAGGCGGTTAAAAAAGAGTTGCTGGAGTGCAAATCATTGCCCGTGAGTGAAGCCGTACCTATGGCAAGATGGCGGCTGCAGCGGCCATCTTGCTAGGGGAATGATAAAGTGTCACCCCACCTCCCGAAAAAGATTACTGGCGGTGGGCCTGCTACTAATGACTCAAGGGACGCACAGACTCTTACTCTGTAGTACCGCCAGATATCATTGTGTTTTTGGCCAACCTGTTCCTCTCCTATGTTTTTGCTCGATTCTTTTCTGAGCGGTATCGCACAGTGCACAATCGGCTACTGCACGGAGCACTCACTGACCTTCGCCTCGCGTCTCAGTCGCAACATCACCGACCGTGAACGCGGCGACGCACACCGCACCATACGCGCTCAATCCGGCGCTTAGCATCTGCTGCGTACCTCGTTTCACCCTGTTGAGGCCGCGTGACACGACAGGCGCGGCCGATTCCTATTACGCGGTCAATCCCGACGCGTCACTTCGAGGCGGGGACCTCCGATTCTTCCGGTTGACCGCGACCCGCAGACGTGACGTCAGTGGAGGGACGACGTCTCATTTCTTTTCCTTTGTCCGTCGCTGTGTGGCGGGTGCTAAGCCTACATGCATTTGTTTTCTGCGTCTAAAGGTCATCACTGCGGTGAGATTTGATTCTTTCTTTCTTTTTCTATCTATCTATCTATCTATCTATCTATCTATCTATCTATCTATCTATCTATCTATCTATCTATCTATCTATCTATCTATCTATTATATGTACCTACAGACGGCTCAAGATCCCCTATTACGAACGTACTTCCAGAACCGTCCATCTGCGTTATCCGCCTGTTGCTTCCTGACGCCATGTGCCTCACAGTTAATCCCGAGGTTTCCTGCCTTAACGCATCGTGGTGCGACTTACTCCCATTCGTCACGGTCGTTTCGGTTATCTTGTAAAGCTTCTTCTTGCTTTTGCTATTCTTTTTTCTGCGTCGCCTAGTTTTAGTTGTGTTTCTTCGCGTTCTTTCGGTGCCATATGGTATTTAGTGATCAGGGGGACCTATCGGTGCACTTTTTGTCATCGTGTTGCTCAAGCTGCTTCCCAGGACAGTGGTAATCACGTGCGTGGCCACTGATTTAGTTTGTTTGGATGTCTCGTCTCGAGCATGTGAAAACAAGATGAAAGGAATATGAGAGCTAATGTATGTGCCATATCCCCCACAAAGCTGGCCTAATGTGACACTGCCGCGTCACTTGCGCTAGTCGGGACCCGGGTTCACGTAAGCACTGCACGAATAGGTGTGCACACGGGGGGGGGGGGGGGGAAGCAAAGGGGGTGGTCGCCACCCTGATCACCCAAGAGGGGGGAGGGGTGCAAAACTCAACCATATACATTGGCTTAATAGGGAGGGTCACGAAGTCAGCCCCATAGATTGACCTAATAGGTGAGGGGGGAACTGCGGCGAACATTAAGCCCCTATGACTGCGCGCATGGAAGACGAAAGTAATAAGTTATAAATTTAGCGCGTGCCAAAACCAGGATGATGACTATGAGGCATGCTTTACTGAAAGCTAACTGTTGATTGATTGATATGCGTGGTTTAACGTCCCAAAACCGTGATTGTGACAGACGCCGTAATGGAGGGCTCCGGAAATTTCGACCATCTGGGGTTCTTTAACGTGCACCTAAATCTGAGCACATGGGCCTGCAGCCTTTTCGCCTCCATCGAAAATGCAGCCTCCGCAGCCGGAATTCGATCCAGCGATGTGCGGGTCAGCAGCCGAGCACCTCAGCCATTAGACCACCGTGGCGGGGCGAGAGATTAACTGTTGGGCGGCTTGGTGCTTTGACATATAAACCGTCGTGATGGCGCAACTAAACACAATACACACGAAGAAACATGGCCAGGACAGGCGCAAACTACCAACTGGCTTTATTTAAGGAAGATCCACACCTTTATACATCAACACCCTGCGCAGGGTGTTGACGCTGGCTAATCTGGCAATATCTTTCTTTTTTGCCGTTTTATTGTCATATTGATACTGCCGCACTCTTCTTTGGCAATTTTTATATAACTAGTACGTTGTACGGGTGACCGCTGCCATGCGCGAACTACGCCCAGTGGTATGAGGACATTCTAGATTATTTTAGAATTTTCCGATAGGCTTAGGTGCGCAAGCCCAGTCACTGGCGATAAAGTTGAAATGTTCGATGCAGCATGTGTAAATGTCGATGCGCCTTACCGCGGATCAAATTATCGACGGCCGACGCACTGTCCTGCTTTATACGGCCGACGGACTCTTCGCTTTTATTAGTGCACAGCGTGTAGTTTGAGTTCACATTTCCCGGGCACAGGTTCATCCAAATACAAGAGTTTCGTCTTGAGCACGCCTACCGTGGTCTTCGCGAACGTCACGACCACGTGACAATACTTTTACACATCTGTTTCTGTCTTACTTCTACAGGGTTCGATGCGCACTCCTGGCGACCGTCAGCTGCTACTCCGGCCACATCAGCGTGACGTCACCGTGGCGCCTTCCCACTTCCGCTTCCGGCTATCACCACCGCTTCCGGACCGCCTACGGGCTTCCTGGACACCCACGCGATCTTCGTTAGGCAAGTTTTCAAACACCATGTTTTATGAATCATGTTTTATGTTTTATCCCCCTTACCCCCTTCCCCTGTACAGGGTAGCCAGCCGGTCTGAGAACTGGCTAACCTCCCTGTCCTTCCTCATTTATTCCTCCTCCTCTTTTATGGAACATGATCTATACATGTCCATGGAACTGTCGAAACAAAAATACGAATCGTTATTGCACAGGTACATACAAAATGGAGATGTAAACTTAACGACGCCACAGAAGGGCAAGCTTCAATGAAGAAAGGCATCATACACTCGATCCGCATTGCAGATGTGCCGCAGCCGCTTCTTTAGGAAAGAGCCGCTCCTTAAAGCTTCATTGCCCCGTTTTCTCGCGCTACAGCATGTGCGTTTTCGTGAAACACCCACGACTTCGGTCGAACCACTCACTCGCCGGCGCCGGTTACGTGCTGGAATTGCACACCACCTACGACACCCACGCTGCCATACACTCACAGACCGCGTATCTTCCTCGAGCGCTCGGCCAAAGGTGACCAGCCGCGCCGACCCATTTCCACGCGAGACAGCGTATAGAAAGAATTACGCGAACGTACGGGTCAGGCTTATTGAATTTCTCGACGCGTCGGCGCCGTCTGTACAGTCTACCGACTTGAGTTTATACGAGTTCCTGATAAGGGCGTACAGTTCATAGCGCTATCTAGCGGTCAAGGTATCTAGCAGCCACGAAAGATCTTTCAATTCTCGGCAACACCGTGCGCGTGACTGTGCATTCAAACTTGTAACACACCGAGTTAACGTTTACGACGAATGCGTAGGAGCGCCATGGTAGGAAGAGTGGGAGGGGGGGGGGGGGTCGATCGGCCCGCGCAGGCCCCCTAGCTTACACTCCTGATTGTGTGTAAAGAGGCGCCAATGTAGCATATATTTTTATTTCAATCCGCAAGCTAATAACTACTCGTGTTTTCTGAAGATGACGAAGCCCGAGGAAACTTGATGTTGCATTCAAAGGACTGTTTACTTCCCACCTTAGAGCAGGGGACCAATGGTAGGCTGTTGTGAGCACCACGCCATAGCTTCATTGTCATTCCGCATACATCGCGAGGCTTCTTTCCGACTCTGCCAACGAGTTAAAGGGGGGGGGGGGGAGGTTATCGAGTAAAACATACACCCCAACCCTTAATGGACTACACTTGACATGCCCACGGATGCATGACACGGTTTTTTATTGACCCAAGATGTCAAAAAAAAAAAAAAAACTTGCAATTTGGTATCATCGTTCGCTCAATAGAAGTGCCGCGGTTTGTCTGGTTGGGTACGTTCACCTCGCTGTGCTTAGGCGTCTTTCAAACTGCCCGCGACAGCTGTTCAAACAGAACGATACTTAGGATTACCCCTTTCTGGGCAAGTAGTGAAACTGTCCCTTTCCATTCTGTGGATTTCAGTGCGACATCAAATCGCACTTACGGTGATAAAGACATTGTAGCCCCCATGTGTTCTTGCGTGTCGCGGGTTCACCGTATATATGTTAAATAGCTTGAACACATTGTACGGCCAGGGAAAATAGGAAAACCGGATTGTGAGAGTCAGAGATCGTGTAAGTTCACCGTAGATAAGGACATAGCGAAATGATGCTTTATGAAACTGAAACCAATGTGTAAAATTCATAAGCTGAACAGAAGGTTAGCTTATAGAATTTCAAAAGAAGGAACTTAAGAGGGGATTCTGAATTTTCTAATATTTGTCTTTATAGAGTTCATTCGTTCAAAAAGCAGCCGAGTCCACTTCATCGCTTGGTTCCTGGTGGGGCTGCCATGTGTGAATTGACTTCTGACTGCAATTTAATCACTGTAAATGAATTCAAATCATCCAACGCCTAGCACGACTGTGACCTTCATGCGTGTTTGATGAGGATTACAGCAATAAGCTTTTACGGCATATTATTTGCACGGGTGTTTATTGTTTGCTTGCTTGTTTTTTTAAAGACGTATGAGGACGTATCAACAAGACCAGAACATTACGTTACCTCAAAGTTGTCGTTACGTGGCTTCGCGGCAGACCATTACGCACGAATGTATGCACGTAAAACCACCAAAAATGACCACACCGAAGCACATTTATAGCTAGAAGCTTACGTATTATATACATTCACAAACAAACGAACTCACGGGGTCTTTTATGCATTCACCTAGGACAATTCGAAAGCGACAGCCATCTCCTTTTTCTTCTCAATCGATGTAAGACTCCTCCGAAAGCTTTCAGCACCTAACGTGGTGCTGCTCGGCCTCCTGGATCGAAGGCATGGCCATGTTTACGCACCACACCTGATTTCGCATGGCCTCCGTGATCGACCCAGGTTTGCCCAGGCGTCGATGTCGTGTGATCACGTAATCGGGGGACGTCACGTTTGGTCGATATGCGACGTCATGACGACGTCATATGGTGACGCCATCACGTGATAAACGTCTTTTTTTGTTTTGCATCGCTCGTGTTGGTGTCGCCGAACGTAAATTTACGCGTGGGATGAGACATCTAAGGTTTTCGGCTTAAGCGAAGTTTTCGTTTAAGTAACACTAGTCATATATGTCCACCTTTTTTTTGCGTATTTGGACTCATATTCAGACTTCCATAGGTATGTGGTGAAGGTTAAGCACTCGCATTCGCCAGCCGAGAAAGCCGAGAAACAGAATCCATAAAGATCGTGCTCCTGCTTTTTTGGGGAGACAAGGAACGCGCTTGCGGTGCCGGTTGCCTCTCGGCTTAGTTCATGTAATATTCACGCGGCGGCGCGAGCCACGCACCACCGCGCCGCGCCGCGCCGGAGAATCCGAAAGGCCCAGAAAGCTCGAGCCCGGTGTCTGAGTGTACATATATATCTATATAAACTTACGACATGGCGAACCGGCCCGAGCGCCGCAGCGTAATTCGGTTTCCGTGTTCCGTCGAGACGGCTTTTCTTGTTTCTTCACGAAAACCTTTTCGTTTCTGTTAGTTCAATCATTGTACGCCAGAGGGCCAGCGACGCTTCGTTATGCGGCTCGCGCGAGCATAGTTTTCGCCCCCCCCCCCCCCGTGCGTTATGTCGTCTTTCTCAAGCGAAGCTTGTTTTAACTCGCACAATTCAGTGATAGTGTCGTACTGGCCGTAGCAGAAAAAAACCCGGCCCTGGCGAGGGTGCAGAACTATGGCCATCTAATACCCCTGTCACACGGGCACCCGTGAAGGCCGTTTAACTCCCTCGTCTTTACGACAACGAAGATGCGGTTGGTGTCACACGGCGACCCTTACGCAAACGAAGGTGAACGGAGCATTTCGCAAAGGATGTTCAACGATCTCCCTTCGCAGCGAAACGAGGTACTCTCGTCCTCAGCAGTCTAAAGGTCAGAGAAAAATTTCGATCACTAAGTGGCCGCAGTGAAAGAATAATACATTTTAGCAATATTAAACGTTCTTTCGTTGTAGTACTCATTCACAACGCGTGTTTGTTTATAATATTTACGCCCGCCAGAGTTCATTTACTCTCAACACCGATGCCCAACACACCGTGCCTCGCGAGTCGGGCCGGCCGGCGCCAGCCGATCAACGTCATTACCAGCACAATATCGCACCACTTCCTCACGTCGTCCGCTGTGTCACTCATAGCTGAAGAACACAAAATGTGCGCTCACGAGGCAAGGAGGCATAAGAACTTTTGTACCGCGCATGTACACAGGCAACAAAACAACTAAAAGCACAATGTGGCCAGCGTCACTAGCAGCATTGCTACATTTAGCAAATGCGTTTTTATTTGAAATTATTTTTAATGGTTTGTTAGTCGCATACTTACTTTATAGTTTTTTTTTGTAAAAACCGCAGAACGAGGATTCACAAAAAAAATCAATAGGGATCAAATTAGAATACTTTTCCGAAAATCAAACAGCGCCAGCTGAGCCCCTTCGCGGCAACTGTTACAACCTTGTCATTGCCGTGTGACACTGCCACAACTCCTTCTCCGTCGAACCCCCTAGGGGAGATTTACGTTGACGGTGTTCAACGAAGTTTGGTGGTGGCCGTGTGACAGGGGTATAAGGTGCGGTGGTCCCATGGGTATACTTGTATGCTCCGTTTTCCGATGACTGATGCTTTCTCGATAGTGGACTTGTCGCTAGTCTGCCGTTCTTCGTAAGTCAATCAGGTATTCCATTGAATGAATAAATAAAACACTTATTGTAAAATTGTAGTTCAAAAGAGGGCTGGGCTTCCGTGACTCGTCATTTCGCATTTGAACGCATGTCTTCAAGTACCGGCGCTGGAACGTGAGTGATTAGGCACGATGCCAGCTGCGAAGGGGCAGTTTGCGAGAGAACAAAACGACGACACAGAGTCAAGAAGGACACGAATTGCATCGTGTTTGCACAAACGAATAAATAAATAAGTAAATAAATAAATAGAGAAAGAGAGAGAGAAAGAAGGAAGGAAAGAAGGAAGGGAGAGGGAGGGAGGAATGAAATGAAATGTTGTACACTATAGGCCACGCGCACGGCAAACTTGGCTCGCTCCCATTTTCCCGACCGGGTAAGGATTGCTGAATTTTTTACGGGTTTCACGAGCCACGTGCAAGTAACATGTGCACTAGCGGCGTCGTTCTGTCTGGGTTTCTGACTATGCAGCAGTGGAATAACGTTTAAAGCGAAAGGAGGCTGCTAATGCAACATCTGCTTGAGGTCTGCTACCGAGGCACGTTTAAGAGGATGCGGACCACTGTTTACAAGATACTCGCGCTTTTTTTTTTTGCGAAGAACCAGAGTTTACGGATAGCATGAGCGCCATTTTTTTTTTCAGGTAAAAAGTCGAGTAAAAGGCTGGAAGGCCACCCAACTTTTTTTTTTCATTTGATGCTATATGTTTAAAATGACGAAAAAAAAGGTTCATGGTGCTTTTTACGCGTTTCACTAAGATTACTTGAAGGCAATAGCTATCTTTTACTTTTTTTTCGCAGTGAATGTAATCATCCGACTGCGCCTGAATCTTCGTGGCGTATGTTCGCACTGCTTCCGAGAATGGAGGCCTTTGCAAGGGTCAACACGAGTGATGCAAGTAATCGTCATGTGATTACGTGACGGCCATAGATACCGAAATTTGTCACGTCATGATGGCACCAGTACGATGTAGCATGACGTCACACGCTGAAGTCATCACGTGACGTCGTAGCTTTGTCGCAGTGGTGGCTATCCCGGAGGCATGTGAGACGCAGGAAGGTTGCAGTGCCTCCGGTATGGGCGAAACTATGACCGATCGATGACGTGACATAATGACGTCATCGTGTGACGTCACGCTACATCAGCGTGACTGCATGGTGATGTCGCAAATTTTATTATCTATGAGGTCATCGGATTTTGATTACTTCTCTAATCACAGACTGTGTGGACGCCGATGGTCACTTTCCGTGTTTTATGAGGTATCCATAGGTCTTTTGTCTTAAGTAATAAGAGTGAGAGGGAAATACTAAGTTGTTGTTGTGGGCATAGTTTTCTAGCCCTCAGTTAGATGGATTCGGCTGCGGTCAGAACAGTGCTTTGTATGATGCCCACGTCTGGCTGTTCTAACAATGACACCTCGAGCACAGTGGCTGAACCCAACCTAAAGTGTCATGACCGTGATAGACGCAGAGGTTACCTGACTCGCTGAGTGCATTCCTAGTTACTCCCATCCTCCCTCCAAGAAACGAAAATGTAGAACTACGAAGAATTCTTACGCGATTCCGCGCAGCCAATAATTTTATCCAAAAGTTATATTAGACGATTGTTTTTTTTCTCCGCCACGTTTAAAAACATTGGGAACCACATGATAACATTGTGCGCACCATGAGAAGATATCAATCTAGTGCGATATTTGCAGGATTAACGACTCCTAATAGAATCCGAGCTTTCTAGGATTCTCACAGGTGCCCACTTTGATTCATTAAAGGTGGGTAGGCATGCCAGGAAAGTACATTTCCGCAGGGGAAACTTGGCGCTGAAGAAACTCATTCATCGTTACCTAATAGGCTCCCTCCCAGACGACCCAGAGTACTTCCTTGCTATTAGCCCAACGATGACAAATTGCACCTTATTAGCGACGTACAAGCAAGACATCGCTTTAAAAAAAAGGGGAGAAAAGAAAGAGCAGTTCACATGACAGAATCTTCGTCCCTCGGGAGAGACTCATCGAAGCTCATGCATTTCGACTACATTACAAGACCAGAGTAGTAATCGGTATCCACGTGCACTTTAGAAATTTCACACAACTTCCATTAGGCTCCACCACCACCTTTAAGCACCATGAAGTAATAGGCCACATTAAACCATTAATTACGACCGCAAACACATCGCGCTAATGGTCTCATTTCACGTTTAATTGTGCGACACGGGTGTGACGCGCAAATTTTCATTCCGTACATCTACTGATTGCGCCGGAAACGGCGGCAGCGCGCGCTGTCGGTGCCACCTCCTAAAACAAATAGCCCTAACGTGGCGCCCGGAGCGCCGCCATCTTTGATCGGCCATTAGGGGCGCGCTGAAACAGACACAAACGATGGCGAAGGCACGTACTGGTGAAGGAAGAGCCCTCATGGGCTAGCCCCCTCCTCTCCTCTCTCTCTCTCTGAAAACGACAGGGTGATTATTTGCGTAGGCAGTGTTTTACGTAGAGGAGAAGCAACCGTCGATGATATTCAGCAGCCGTGCCTCCCCCCTCTTCCCTTCGTTTTACCTTTTGCCGTGTCTGCATGACCGAACCTGTCCACTTCACTCGCGCCAGAGGAGATAATAACAGCCCTTGCTAAAAGCGGAGGCTCGTTAGCGGGGCGTAGATGCTATCGTCGCCTACTTCCCGTAGAAGCTTCTCAAATGGCTGAGCTTTCTTTCAAGATGGCGCGTCTGTCCACTATCGCGGCTTCACCGAAGCGAGTTGTTGCTGCCCTGTGTCCACTATCATCGCGTCTACTGATTCGTCTGCTTTACTCTGCTGTCGCCGGCTCGTTTCGTTTTAATCGAGGGGTGGTGGGCAAGGCTATGCTATAAGCAAAGCCCGGGTGGGAGCTGATTGCACCACTTACGGCGGGCGGGCTTGTTTGTATTGGCGCGGGCGCGCGTGAGTTGTTCCGGTCACGGAGCACAAGCTGCCGGGACGATGTTTACAAGGTCGGACACGCCGCAAACTTTTTTTTCTCCTTATTCTGATTCGTCGAAAATGGCGCCACCACCACCACGCGTGGCTGGTGAGTTCCAAGGTGAGAGGCCGAGTTGTTGGAGCCTCCCATGTTTCGCGGTTTCGAAAGCACGCGGTGACCCCCGAAATCAGAAACGAAACTTCTTTTCCCACCTTTCGCCGTCTCTGATGCTGGACTCGTGCTCTCTACACGGCCGTCCGGCCCACGCCTTCTGCATCCTCTTCGCAAATTGCTATCGGTCATCGGTGTATCTGGGATGTGGTGGTGGGAGGGGGGCAGTGATCGCACCTTTACGGGACCGGATTTCGCGCTACGCCGCCGTGGCTTGTTTCGTCGCGTTTCAAAGACGGATGACTTCGGCGGCGGGAGACGTTACTTCGTGTGTTCAGGGGGCGCGAAGTTTTCTCCGTGGTGTTCCGTGTGTTGCGGTGAAGAATGAATGTCGTCCAAGTGCGAGTGGGCTTTGAAGTTTCTCGTTTGCAACCGCAAACAAAGAAGACAGTAAGTGAATTCCCGTGACGGACCTTCGCAATTCGTTTGCCGCGTGGTTGCTCCTGACGAACGAGCTGCCACGTACGTCATCTGGGCGCTGGTAGATCGTGCCTGGAATCGACTTGTGGGTAACGCTTGTGACGAATCTGCGACATAAGCTTGCTTCTTTTGTCGGGACGATAAAGACCTACGTGACAGTTTGTGTGGGTTGTCTGTGTTGTGCATGGATATTCTGGTCGTGTAGCTAGTGATTATTGTATCGTATCTCCGTGTTTCACGGTGAATCGGGTGACGCCACATTTCGGTCAATAAACCGCGAACCTAAGAATGTGACCGGTGCTACTTATCTCTCCACCTCGCCTGCCCCCAGAATCCTGTGCAACTCGAAAACCGTTAGAACCCGAAACGCGCAAGCAGGATGGAGCCTTTTAGAAGCGCCAACTCCCGTTGGCCATCATTCCGAAGGCTGAGATGAAAAAAAAAAAAGCCAAACGTATCTCTTAGGGCAGTGGTTAACGCACTTTGCTGATCAACGACCGCACTTAACGAGCTCTGAGTCCACGTTATCTCCACGGAAATCTTACACGTTATCTCTTTACGGGCGAATGTAGAGCAACGGGAAACTATATTCGCAAAAAGGAACAAACGAAGAGAAAACAAACGAGATAAATTAGACCCGAAAATGCGAGCCCTGCTTCCCACGTAATCCAGGTGGACTTTACGCATCTGGTTCCGCACGATCGCCCCGCCACAGGCGACGCACACAGTAATAGCGTTTCGGGAGTGATTTACGCTAACGAAGTGTACTTCGTATACAAGCCGAACGATAGCGGCCGTGCCGGCCGGTCATTATGTTTCGCGGCTTGCCGGGTTTAGTTAGCAGTACGGAACCAAAATGGTGGTAAGTCCGTACGGGCTTCAGGGGGGAGGGGGGGAGGTTGATGTCCTCCAGCTTTTATTCTGTCCAAGACGAGAAGCAGGGGGGGGGTGGTGGCAGATACCTTCTTGGCCTAAAAGAAATACGGTTTTTTTCACTTCCTGGCTCCTCGTGTGGAACTGCCGGACATAATTCGTCTTGCGGTGGCTTCGTATACAGCCTCGCGGCTTTTAGAGGTCAAGAGATAAGCGCTCGTGGGACGTTATTAGAAAGACACAACGTGGTCTCCTCCTATAGGGATGCCATCTTCGCTTTTCGCTTCAGGACTGTACGAAACGACATTTTCGGGATCGCGGAGAGAAGCAGTGTGGGACGGCGTAGGAAAAGCTTCTATACTTTAGGCGTATAGGGGCTTTCTATAGCGTGCACGCCGCGTAGGAAGGAATTCGCTCGTCTCTTCGCTTTTTTTTTTTTTTTCGTGGATCTCGGAACCTTCTTGTGTCGCGGCGCCGAGGCGATCGTCTCTCGTATTTATTGCCAGCCGTAAAGATTAATGCCGCGTGTTGCTCGATTCTCACTATATATACGTATGTGCCGACTCTTCCTGGCCCGTCTGCTATCCCCCCTTTTGCTACGTATTCGTTGCACGACTATATACCGTGCTCTCCGGAATGTTACGTGTAGTATATATACTTATATGGTGATGCTGTTGTGACAGCTGTAGGAACATGGCATGCCAAAGCACAAGTTTAAAGGCCTGACCACAAGGGCCAGTTGAAGCGCGTCAGCGCGTGACTCGTTTGCACTGGTGCAGCACCCTCTCCCATATGAAAAAGAGGGTGCGGGGCTAGCGAAGCGAAACTGCGCGCCCCCTCTCTCTCTTTATGGGAGAGGGTGCGGCGACGCGTCAGAAAGACACGCGCTGACGCGCTGCAACGCCTAGGTGTGGTCAGACCTTATGACTAAACTTTTCTAGCGAAGCTTCTACAAATTTCGTTGTTGGCGGCATCATGCGCGAGAAACGCGGCACCGGCGAGTGTACAGAAACGAGGCTGGCCTTTGATGGCATAAGCTTGGGCATGGTTGCATTTCGGAGGTGGGGGGTGGTGGGAGGGGGGGAAGGTTTGTCCCCTCCTTCTTGTGAAATCAATGTATAGGGAAGAATTTGCGTCCCTTCCCCCATAGGTGACTAAGAAAAAGGCAACGCCTCTTGCCTCCCCCCCCCCCCCGGCACAGCCTATGCTTGAAGGTACGCTGGTCACATGTGCGTTTTCGTACGTGCCCCAATAACTAATGTTGCCTCAATCGTGACCTTGTCGGTGATAGGCCGTTCCTTATATGGCAGTCTGATATCTCTTATCGATTTAACTTGTGATTTCAAGCTGCTGCAGTTCATTGTTGCCTAGATACGAAAGCATGAACGTCGCTGCTGCAGCTCCAATTCACCGGCATGTATACGAAAGAAAACGTTGTGAGGAAGCATTGCACAATAAGGAAAAAAATGGGAAAGGCTCTTGAATTGGAAGGGCTCTTGAACGTTCCTACTGGGCTCACATGTGTGCAGCAGAGCAAAGGACGCTCACGGTGCGACGATAGCGGTGAGCATGATCGTCAGTCATCGAAATGTGATCCTTGGAGGGCGCACGTCGCACAATTCAGTGGATTTGCTACTTTGCTAGTGCTCGTCCGATTTCACGACATGCTCTGCAACAATCAGCAGGCTGTGATCTGTATGTATGTATGTATGTATGTATGTATGTATGTATGTATGTATGTATGTATGTATGTATGTATGTATGTATGTATGTATGTATGTATGTATGTATGTATGTATGTATGTATGTATGTATGTATGTATGTATGTATGTATGTATGTATGTATGTATGTATATGTACGTACGTACGTACGTATGTATGTATGTATGTATGTATGTATGTATGTATGTATGTATGTATGTATGTATGTATGTATGTATGTATGTATGTATGTATGTATGTATGTATGTATGTATGTATTATGCGCGTCCGTTTTCTACTCCTTGCTTTTCTTCACAAAGTACAGAGCGGTTTTTTCTGCAATACATAGTTCAGCTCTCTTTGATTTTCTCTATTCGCTTATCTATGTCAATCTCTATCTCTGTATACCAACACTGCTTTTTATATACGTTAATGTTAACTGCTATCAGATTTTGATGTTCAAAAGTACGACTACGAAGAGCGTTGCATATGTACGTAATACTCTCGCAACCTTCATCTGCCTCAAAGTTTTAAACGCAGTAAACGCCCACCGTTCGCGATACTTAGCGTAACTTTTACGCCGTCTAACGACAAATTCTGTGCACATTCCTAGAGCGAAACACCGTCGTCGAAATAAAGGAAGCGCCTTAGCCCTATGCATCTCTTCTAACGTTACGCCACGGCCCGAGAAGGCGTAAAAAGCTTAAACGATCCGCCGAGTTTTGAACGAGTTTATACGGTATACGACCGGAAGCTACGGTATGTCTCCCGCGCTCATTCGGACTTGCGTGTCGGCGGCAGTTAAACGTCGGCAATTCGTGACATCTTCGAAGCGAAAGCGTGCAGAACGCGTCGCGCTGTAATTCCCTTCCGTATATCGGCGTACACATTCAACGCGCTCCGAGGCGAGACAGCGCCGAAACTAACGATTGAGCCGTAAGAGATAAAACTAAGGAATGCCCGATCCCGGACCTATAGTCACATAGTAGACGGTTCCGCAGAAAAAACTCGCGGCGAACGAGACGCAGAAACCCTCTTGTGCAGCCTATATATCCGAAAGTGGAAATGAGATACCCATTGGAGGTACGAATAAGACGGGTGACTGCCTTCGCCTCTTTTTTACGGCCTAGAGTGTCCCGGTGAGGTGCGGCATAGGCGAACGTTTCGGGCATTTAATCACGCCTCCATAAATCGACCCCGCTGGATCGCTTTAGTTTTCTTGTACTTCTAGTTGGCGCGAATGGCGCCAGAGGGCGCGGCGACGCCTGCGGTGTCCGCCATTGCGGCGTCGCCCACCATTCACGTGAACCGTTCCTGCCTTCTTCCTCCCCCGCCAGAAAAACGCTTTTAATGACAGCGCGCACGACGACTGCTGAGAGAAGTGATAGATCGAACTTTTATGCGCGCCGCCTCGTGGGCTTGGCAGTGACTATTTACTTCTTGGAACTGCAGTAACACCGAGGCTCGGTATTAGCGTGTGCTAAACGATAATGGAGATATTGGCTTTTGTGACTCGAGCTGTCCGACCTCGACCATCTGATGCACATGTCAAAACTTTGCGAGGATAGTGCGTTATCTACCCGAGGTTTCTCTTTATTTCGTTCTGGCGCACGACCCCGACCACTGAGGGAAGTGCACTCCCGCCACATTTATTACTGTGCGATGATTACTACCTGCACTGTACTGTCACGTAAATAGCTCTGTCAGCGGAATCTTTATGAACCTCTTAGGTGTGGCTTCGTTCACTTGTGATAACAAGACAGCTTGTGAGCAACACATTATTTACTCACCAGGTGCGGACGTAGCTATTCCAGCCTATAGCTACGATATACGTTCCAGGGATATCCAAAAGAAAGGCAAAAAGTGGAAGATGAAAGCTTGCGAGGAAAAATTTGTAAACAAAAACAGGGGCTACTTCTTTTTCTCAAAGAGAACTCCACTCGTCGAAACGTTGGCTCCAGCACCGACCCCCTGTTTACGAATTTCTGTGACAGAGAGACAGACAGACAGACGGGATAGATAGATAGATAGATAGATAGATAGATAGATAGATAGATAGATAGATAGATAGATAGATAGATAAATGTAGTTTACCTTTAACGTGATAGCGGAGTTAAGGAAATGGCGTTACCGTGCAGAAAATGTTCGTTGCGGACAGCGTCTTACAGTTTAGCGGGATAGCGTTTACGTGGTTTACGAGCCCCAGCTGGGACGGTGGCACCACCTATCGGGTGGTTAATAAGGTAAGGAAGCAGCGAAAATAAAAATAAAACGAGAATGTTTGCCTATGCCACCCCGCGAAACATTGTTACAAGTTTATTTTAGTAATAATAAAAAGCAAATAAATATGAACCACGCACCAAACGCGAAAAAAAAATATGTTGCCGATTTGTTTATATCTATATTGTAGTTAGGCCTAGACGCGTTCGAAATGGGAAGCAATCTCAAAAACTACGTGAACTTATCCGTAATACTCGGTCGTCGAAGCTAAATCAAGGCAAGCAAAGTCACTTTATAAACAGTCGTTTGTTGCGAATAAAGTGAATATTTCAACAACTATGCCAAAATCACTTCGAAGTGGGCGTCCGAGGGAGCCGCCATGTTGTACGTACACTGCGTACACCTACGCTACCACGGTAACGTTAAATCTGAAAAATACCGCGCGTACGGTTTGCGGTACGGGTAACGTACGTATCTGCGCATGCGCGCTTCGATCCTGCTATCACGGTACGCCCGGTAAGCCCGGTATACTATAATTCTCTATAATTACACATATTTGCCTTGAGTTAATGAATTGACTCTAGCACTGTCGGGTAAATGCATGGATTTATTGCCGTATAGTAGCACGTGATAGCACATATAATGACTATGAGTGTACAATTTATGCTTTATTGTGTATGTGCATATGATCTCGAATGTGAGTGTACGGTTTATTCTTTATGGTGTCTCTGTATGTGCTTTTACAACAGGGCCATGCGTACGGTACCGGCTACGACGGTCATCTTGCTAGCAACCCTGGGCATCACAGTCACGGGTGAGTACACTGTCCAAGCGTACGCTTATTCGCTTGATGGTGTAAGCATTCATCACGCGTATCTTGCCGTATTGGGTATACGACACAGCAAGTTTTCAAGTAAGCAAGCAGCTTTTTTCAGGCACGAGACCACTTAGCGATTTAGCAACATAACTGGCAGGCTGCATATATGTAACAGGTGAGAATATTTCATTCCACGATGCCACTACTTTTTTTCCTGCTAGTATTAGTGTTATTATGTGTTTGTAATTAATATTAAGCTATTCCTATTGTATTACACTGTACGAGCCTGAAGGTTGACTTACAAAGTTCAACAGATAAAATGTCTTGTTTGTTTATATCGTGCGCGCCTTGTATATGGGGGCTCGGGCTGTTCTCGAGAGTATTGATTTTTTTTCCTTTTGCCCTAGCGTTCCTGAATTGTGATTGTGCAAATAAATGTCCTCTTAAACTTCAACATTTAACCGAGTTTTAGTGAAATTGTCTTGTCCGAGATATACTTGTTATTTATTCACTTGGTTTGTATACGTTGAAAAAAAAAAAAAAAACGAAGACTGGGAGGAAATAGGGAGAGAACAGGCTGACAGCTGATACCTGTAGGGGCACATGGGCTCCCTGCTACTTCGGGAAGGGGAAAGCACAGAGGAAAGACAGAAGGAGGGAAGGAAAGGAGAGATAAGAGGAAAGGACAAACAAAACAAATAACAGTAAATACAAATAAATAGCCACAAGACCGGAAGAAATGATGCACGCCCTTTTTTTTTTTTTATCACAAAGCAGTCTTCGCACACTAAATACGTTGCGGTTAACGTGCCTTACAATATTGCAATGTAAGAGTAGTTGATATGCGACGAGTTGGTCCAAGAAGAAGTGCTAATGACGCGCTCACAAATAAATGAAACCTCTGCGGAGTCAGCCTGATTAGTACTTATCTCAAGGTTGCCCTTTTTATCTATAATCACCACAGTTATCATCACAATCATCACCTTCTTCACGTTTTAGGGCCGTTCCACGCGCTTCCCGCACAGCCACAACGCACGTGCCGTGACCCCTGCCGCACGCAAGCAGGGGAAAAATAAGCCAATTGGCGACGCTGCGGAGGGCGAAAGAGCGTCGCCAATTGGCTTATTTGTCCCCCGATTGCGTGCGGTAGGGGTCCCGGCACGTGCGTTGCGGCTGTGCGGGAAGCGCGTGGAACGGCCCTTATGCACACTGCAGGCTCGACAGGGGAAAACTTCAGAGCTAATTATTAGAATTTGGCGTAAGGCTAGTTGGTAACTCGTCACATTGTAGGCACTTATCGCAATTTGATAAGCCCTCGAAAAAAACGTTCACACTCACACCCTCATCTAATCAAGAAACGCACCCCGCAGCGCTGTGTCCGGAGTGCGTTTGAGTGAATGCTTGGAGTAAGCTGAGTGTTTGTCGGGGGAATACCAAGTTGAGACTGCAGGGATTGCGACACAAAACTATCGCGCAAGTGACACATATGGACGACCTCATACGTATACCGCTGCGGCATACACACGCCGTCAGTAAAACTTACCCCGTGCCACGACGTCAGAGGCGCAATCACGATTCTCGATGACGCCAGGTTCGGCGTTTTTCAAATCCCAGCTTGAGCATAAAATTAGACTCTCCTAAACAGCCCAAACAACAATTGCGAAATGGCATTTCTAAAGTATCCTTCACTACCCTAAAACAACAGACGCAGATGCATTCACAAATGATTCGAGCATTTTCGCGCGCCTTGTTTACGTACTGCGGACGTGTACGTTGTGTGCCCTGCAATACGGTACTGGACCCCGCCCCCTTTTCCAAAAAAACCCCTGTGTTAGGGTGCAGGCGCATCACACGCAAGCTAAGTCTTGCCGCGTTTTGCCATTACTATTTGCATGACTTCGTGGCACCACGCGCGCCAGTCTTCAATTATTGCTCGCGCGGTTTATGATCTCCCACAAAAACCACACGCGCGTGCTCTGCTTTTTTTTCCCGCATCGCACTTTCGTAAAAAGCACAGTGCTGCTAGATGCTATGGCTTGGCTTATTCCTCAGGCTCTCCACGACCCTTCCGCCCTCCCTCCTTTTTTTTCCCGCCTTCCAGCGTTGCCAGGACGTTATGGAGATGCAGGGCTCTTTCATTTGCAACCAGACTACGAGGAAAGAAGGCTTTATCGTCGCAACGTTCGCTTTTTAAGAAAGAGATCCCGCGCCCGTTAAGGTTTGTGAGCTGCGCTCGTGCGTTTACAAAACCATAGCGCGCGAAAGTTGCGTATTCATGTATGCTGGGAATGCACCCAGCAATGGTTGCATCGCGAAAAAAAAATTAAGACCTCGCGGCAGTTACGTAGAAATGGGTGCGCTGCAGAATTCGGGCACTGATGTGGCGGAGCCTAATGAAAGCTGTTCGTTCGCTTGTTTCGCGCCCGTCTTACTCCACGGAGCCATTGAGTATAGTAAAGTTTGCTTGCTAGAAGCTTCGCAGGGATATGTATAAAATTTCGTAACGCGAACAAGCCTGGTCTGCTTATGGGGCCGTTCATTTGGTCGAAGAGTGCACTTCCATTCGTCGGTTACAATGGGAACACTAACCAAACCGACATGTATACAGCATGGAAACGTGCTGGCCGACAACTAGCTCGTTTCACTGGAATACGTCGTAGAGATGTTATTAGCAGGGATGAGGCATATGCCAGTTTAATGAGGGTTTCAGGTGCGTCCTCCGGAAGAGTGCTGCATAATGTACCTTATCATATAGGGTGTTTTACGGCGAAATGGCCTGTTATTTTCAGGGGGCACCAAGACGTGGTGTATTGCGAAAGCAACGGTGGGATTAACGAACAGTGTATATCGGTATACGGGCCTAGAAATACATTCTCTTTATGGTAGTGTGGGTGAAGTAAGCGTGACAGCAACAAAACCACAACAATGACAGCAGAGCTGTGCAGCGAGATTGTAATATGAACGCCTCACCATGGGACTAACGCCTTTTCCAGGAATCTTGCAGATATAGAAGGCTTGTGTCACCTGCATGCCGCGAATGACTTGCGTCGTTGCTAATAGCTGTTATATAATTAATATACGGGAAAGACAATAAGCCCAGGATTATATGGCACTCTGGGTATATCGTTAACGAGCGCCCTCATGTTGCATTTCCTTCACGCCACCTATAGCGTTATAACCACCTCGCCGTTTAAGTACTTCACGATTCTCTTCATGCTTATTTACTTGTTGGCGTGTGTTTGCAGCTTGCATCACTACCACGGTGTTTTCTTTCTCATTTCAAGCGCAAGAGAGTTATTTGGAGGGCGTACTGGGCGGGATCACATTATAGCGCGATAGCGTGCCGGTTTATGCGGCGTGTACTTCCAGGTGTTATATGACCGCGAAACTGCGGTAGACGCCCATACGGATACTTCGCTATGCAGTGTTTGGTCGAGTCTCTTTTTCGCGTGCTCCCTCGTACGCATACGGCGGTCAAACGCCTCACATGTGCGAGAAACACCAGGGCTCACACGCAGGATAAGAAAAAAAAAACGAAAATAGAGAGATTGGAACTGAGAAACAAAACGTGGTTCGGAAAGCAAGAACACACGCGAAGCGAGATCGGCATCAACACATGAAAACAGTGACGCCTCGTAAGCCTTGCTATAAGGCAGCTAGCGAACGCCACTGGCTTGGCTCGTCTCGGCTTGACTCGGCGCGTGAGCGACGCTAATTGAACATTAAAGCTTGATGGCGCCTTTCGCGTTTTCCACGTCCAGCTTCTATGCGCCCACGTGCTACGTTAACGTCCGCCAGGCCTCGCAACTGTCAAGCCGGCAAGAGCAACAACGGTATAGTGATGCTTCGTTCGCTGGGATGATACCGGCTCTGTTGGGTTCACCCGCGTTATCGTGGCATTCACTGGGTGACCTTTTAGCGTACGCCTTCGGACGAGACTTGTTTCGGCGGCATCTCGGAGGCGGTGCTGCTGCCTTGCATCATTGATACACGGGAGCACGGTTTTCTCTCGAGGCTGAGAAACTATGCCGAGGGCTCGACTGTCTTATTGCGCTGTAAGACTTTTGTTAATGACGGTGCGTCGCTGAGATGTTAAGGGTCACTTTATCGTGGAGAGTGAAACAGACAAACAAGCTAAATAAGAATATATGTATACATCAAAGAGCGGAGAACTTTTGGAAATAACTTCGCCTAAACGATCGTTTTGCTAACCTTATGTTTTCGAACGCAACGACTGATTCGACGATAGTCTCCAAGTGGGCTT
This sequence comes from Rhipicephalus microplus, assembly GCF_013339725.1. NCBI lineage: Eukaryota > Metazoa > Arthropoda > Arachnida > Ixodida > Ixodidae > Rhipicephalus > Rhipicephalus microplus. The sequence goes on from NC_051175.1 coordinate 111,022,924, forward strand.
TCTGTGCGAGCTCGACATGAGGGCAAAAGGAGACGCAAAGAAGAAATACACGCGGAGCTTAAAGAGTGCTAGGACGTCTTCGGGAAGGGTGTTCGTGAGGGTACAAGGGCCTAACGACTGTACTCTGCGTGTTGCTCTGGTGATGAGGGCCACCATATACCCCGCCGCGGTGGTCTAGTGGCCAAGGTACTCGGCAGCTGACCCGCAGGTCGCGGGATCGAATCCCGGCTGTGGCCGCTGCAATTTTGATGGGGGCGAAAATGCTGTAGGCCCGTGTGCTCAGATTTGGGTGCGCGTTAAAGAACCCCAGGTGGTCAAAATTTCCGGAGCCCTCCACTACGGCGTATCCCATAACCATACGATGGTTTTGGGACTATAAACGCCACAAATCAATCAATCAGGTCCCCCGTATGCCCAGGGTCTTGAAGAATACACGTTTTCCATTTTTCTGTGCTGCCCTCAGCCGTTCTGGTAGAGTTTTGGTAGGGGTTGATAGAACCGGTATTGCTAGAACAAAAGCCTTCCAGACCAGGGAGCGTTTTGCGACTTTACCGATATAGGAAAAGGGCGCATGCACCGTAGAATTTTGAAAAACGCGGATAAAAAGAGACACGATGCACGAGAGATGTAGCAGCAATCTTACCGCCGTTGTTTCTGTCGTAATGGTAGGTAGTGGTACTTGTTGTAGAAATAATGTCGTAGTGTTGATAGTATCTTTCAATGTTGTTATTCCAGTAGTAATTGTTGTTGTCGCTGTTTAAATAGTAGTATAGTCCAAAAGGGGTGAAGCCAGGAGTATACGTAAGGTTGAAGAGGGGAAAAAGTTCTAAACAGGTTGTATGAGCTGGAGCCGAAACGATCACCCCAGCACACGACCTGTTTATGAAGTTTCCATCTGTTGTAGTACTGTAGCAGTAGTTCTGCTGTTTCGTAGTGACTACGAGCAGTGTCAGAACGCCATCCTCAATATTCGATCTGTTAAACAGGTAATACCACGAGTAACGACACGAACCGTGCGTACGAATAACGCAGGGCCCCGGTGGTGGGGTGCAACCGCCTCGTCCTCGTCGATACCGCTGGTCCATCACCACCAGAGCCACGCGACGTACGACGGCCACTGCCGGCAGCCGGGTCCTCTGGGCCTGCTGGCGGGCCGGCTGCAGGAGTGGCAGCTGAGTGCCAGCTCGACGCGACAGCCCGAATGCCAGCTGCGCTACGCCCGCGTGCTCGAGCTGGCCTCGCGCGGTGCCTGGTGTCCCGCCAAGGACGCCGACACAGAGTGGATACAGGTGGACCTGGGCGCGGACGCTAAGGTGAAGCAGCGATCCTTCTTCGTTCTTGAAGCCTGTACCAGAAGTTAGACCTTACGGAAAAAAAAGACGCATACCAGCAAGGAAAAAATATAATAAGACAGAACAAAAAGAACGCCCTCTCTGTTCTGTCTTTAACTTTTGTCCTGGATGGTACGCTTTTTTTTTTTGTATGTCGTCCTTTCGGTTCTCTCTTGAATTTTCCATCCTTGATGGTGCGTGTCTTTTTTTTATTTCAGTAAACATATACCACATAGCCAGACAAAAAGTTTTATTAAAAATTTATACCATCGGGTAACGATTGGCTGCAGTTTGAAATTTATTTTTTTATCAAGCACGGTATTTTCATGGCTGTACAGAATGTGAAGCAGTGGCACGGATGAATTACCTCGAGGAGAGAAATAGAAAGAAGCAAGGAAAGACAGGGAGGTTAACTGGATGCACGTCCGGTTTTCTACCCACGGCTGGTTGAGAAAAGGATAAACGGACGAAGAGACATACAGAAGATCAGTCTTGACAAACCTATAGTTAACGGAACAGTGTGCGGATACTGACGAAGACACGCAGGTGATAAACGATCTCCAGATCTAAAGTAATCTCCTTTCGTCTTCGTCGGTATATGCGCATATTTCACTTCAGTATGTTTAACCAACAAGCCTTAGTGTAAACACTGGTGAAACTACAGCCGAACCCAACATGACACAACCCAGGGAAAGGCTAAACCTCACTCTGCCCTACGCGAAACCTCGCCCTATTCTAGCTAACATAACACAACCGAAGACAGTCCAGTCGAACACAACCTGAGCTAACTCAAGTTAACCCAATCTCACCTAACCTAACCTAACCCAACCCAAACCGCCGACTCAGCAGTGTCGCCTACCTAAATTTTCAGCACGACATAACGTGGACAAAAACGCATTGTCCGTGCGCCCTGTGGCGTCGAGAGAAACCTTCCGCATAGCGTCGTATGTTGAGCGGTATCGCTTGGCACCACGTGAAACTTTGCTATTCGGTGTGTCACCAAGCACAACTATTTTCAACCACTTCAGAGCTTGCTCTTGGTAGTTCGAATTTCGAATCATACGTTTTACTTTCCGGTTACCGAGAAGTTCGCATCGATGGGATACCATAACGTACGGCTCCTATTAGTTATCCATGCTCCGTTGACAGCAAAATTTCGACAAAGGTCACTTTAAGCGATGTACACGTTTTGCCGAACCTTTCGCACTCTCTGTCCTACAACCGCGTGTGCCCTCTTCCTTTGCAGATCACGGGACTGCTGTCCCAGGGCCGTGGCGACGGACGTGAGTGGGTTTCTTCGTTCGCCGTGTCGTACAGCATGGACGCCTACCACTGGAAACACTGCCTTGACGCCCACGGGAACAAAAAGGTGAGGCCATGAAGGACTTCACAATAAGACGTGATAATAAAGCTCGCTAACAGCAGCTGGTGACGAGATAAGAACTACGGGTCATGGCATATAGTCCGGGACAACGCTATTCTACACTCAAATGACCCCGGCCCAACAAAAAGTGCATTTTTTTGTGTCAGTGCTTCTTTAGCATATGCTCTTTAATACATGAAATGCATTCAATTTCTTCTGCATGGGTAACTCATCAATTGCTCGTCGTAAAAAAAAATAATTATGCAGTTTGACCGGTTGTTTCGACGTTGAATGCGCATGACACTAACTAAGCAAGATGAGAACTTTCTTCGCGCTGCCCAGAGTGCAACGAGGTGATCTCGGTTCCTCCCGTGGCGCGACTGACGGCGTCCAGCTGGCGTCCCTGGCACCCGCAGCAGGGCTCGTGCAGCCCTGACGAGGCGCAGCTCTTCTCCAGGGGCGGTTGGTGCGCACTCAGGAACAACGGCAACCAGTGGCTTCAGGTATGATAGATAGATAGATAGATAGATAGATAGATAGCTAGATAGATAGATAGATAGATAGATAGATAGATAGATAGATAGATAGATAGATAGATAGATAGATAGATAGATAGATAGATAGATAGATAGATAGATAGATAGATAGATAGATAGATAGATAGATAGATAGATAGATAGATAGATAGATAGATAGATAGATAGATAGATAGATAGATAGATAGATAGATAGGAGATGCCATGGACGGATGGATGGATTGATGGATGGATGGATATGTGCATTATACCCAGAATAATTAAAACAACAACCATACTCGTTGAAATATTCTGGCCTTTGCAATCGGTTGAAACACTTCTCACATCGCATAGCCCGTCGATTCCTATCTTGTTTCGGTTTCACGTCATTTTAATGTAACCGATAGTCGGATTTATCATGCTTCCCAGTGAAATAAAACTAATTACGGCTTGGTGCCACCCGATAAAAGTGATTGCATTCTCTGACAAACCGGTTGTATTCGCCGCCAGGTGGACCTGGGGCCGGCGACCCGAGTGACCGGTGTGGCCACCAGGGGCCGCGGGGATGCCCGGCGCAAGCACTGGACCACGGCGTACCTGCTCTCCTACTCCAACGACAGCCTCCGGTGGCACCACTACAAGGACGACAACCACCTGGATCCCAAGGCCGGTCCGCCTTCTCTTCTGCCACACTCGCGAGCATTTTGTTGTTTCGTCGTAACGACGCCCGCGTGACGTGTGTACAAGAGCGTGGTACTGTGGTTGCGCAACCGCTGCAGGTGTTCGGGGGCAACATGGACCGCGACACGGAACGACGCCACTACCTGAACCAGCCGTTCGTGGCGCGATTCGTTCGCTTCCAGCCCACCTCGTGGAAGAGGAGGATCGCGCTCAGGGCCGCCGTCATCGGGTGCCCGCACAGGGGTGAGGAACTGCTACAGCGAAAGCTGTTATGAAATCACTGGAAGGGTCGTTTTTGTAGCGTTAGCTACGCTGGCCTCACTGAGCAAATTTCGCGTGGCACTGGTCTGCGCATGCGCAATGATACTCCGCCGCCGCCGCCGCGCGCGGCTCGCCGCCGGTGTGCGCGCAATTCGATGCGCTGCGCTGACGATCAGTGGTGTGACGCACCGGAGCCGGCACCTCCCTCGCACTCGGCCGCGGCCGCGCGCGACTCGCAGCCGCCGGTGTGCGCGCAATTCGATGCGCTGCGCTGACGATCAGTGGTGTCACGCACCGGAGCCGGCACTTCCCTCGCACTCGGCCGCGGCCGCGCGCGACTCACAGCCGCCGGTGTGCGCTTTTTTTGTTTGTTTGTTTTGGCGCCGTAGTTGAACGCCTCGGCCATCGCCAGTGTCCGTGACCAGTATCGCGTAGTATAAAAAAAGGTCAAGTAAATAAAAAATGCGAAGGACAGAACGACATTCGAAAACGGGACTCTTACTTACCAGCTTATAATTGTACCACGGAGTTACGCCGGTGCTTTAAACTCCTTTGCAAATGGATCCTAGGCGGGTTTCATATCATGGAAGAAATCACGTTAATATGAGTAATAAGTTCTTTTGGAACACCAAAGTAACAACCAGGCGTCACACAATACTAATCGCGTAACTATCTATCAATGCCCCAACCTATTACAAAAGCCTCAAGAATAATTCATCATTGTCGTCAGCCCGAGGATGAAAATAATGCACAAAATTTCTTGCACAAGTGTAGTAGGTACCACGATACTCCGAAGAATGACGAAATATGGCCTAGTGGATGCGTTGATACTAGTGTGCTTGTAGTACTTACCCAAAAAGTGTTTTAAAGGGGCTCTAAAAAGGCCCGCTCTCCCAGCTTTCACTGTGACTGTTCAGCGCGCTTTGCGCAGGCCTAGCGTTTCGCCGCTGAATGTCTCACTCGTTAGGGATTATATGAACCCTTCCGGCACACTCTTTCCATCGACGTCGGTGTAACCGTGACGGTCCGTATGCAGTGAAAGCCAATCACACTGACTCGCGCTTCGCATGGTAAATGTGCAATTGAAAGCGTGCGGGGACAGCTGACGATCACTGCTATAGCGGGGATTTGATTCATTTTTTATCGCAACACATCTGAGGGGAGACGAAAGGAAAATCGATTCAATGGTGCCTTGAATCAGCAAATACAGCAGCAAGGGACCAGACATATTGTTTGCATTTGCGTGCAAACCATCACTATATAGACAGCATTGTTATGACGAAACCACATAAATAGTAATAAAACACATCACTGGTTCTTTTCCCACACAGAATGTCACGCATTAGCATACATCACATCTGCATGACACACCAACACGACACCTCATTTCAGCTTTCGCATTGTAATAGCGGAATATCAAGATGTAAAGGTAAATTTATTTGAAATTAAATGCAAATTATTTTTTGTGTGTGGGGGGTGCATATCTCAGGCACATAGACCGGTCGGGCGTGGTGGTAGCTGTACAGTTGTTCTCTGAGGGTTCATACCTTTGTTTGTGTTGTATTCTCACCGCAAGGTTTGTGTGAAAATTCTTTGCGTGCTATACGTCACTGCCACCACCGAAAGCTGTAGCTCATAACAAGCTTCACTTGAAAATGACGTTTATTCATCTTTCGAACACGTTACATTCAACGCTGGTCTACTTCCAAAAGGCGAAGGTGTCCTGTCGCCTGCACTCCATCTTTCATGATCAATCTCTATCGTTACCTGAAGCCGACCGCTAAGGTCACACGCACGCAAGTTCTACATCACCGTCGGTTCAGCAGGACAGCGATAAGCTCAGTGGTTGCCATGGGCAACAGCTGGGTCGTATGTCTTTTGTTTCATCAACATTCATTCCCGTGCAACATCAGAGATTCTCGCTACTGTAGTTTGCACTCATCGATTTGCTACGCCTACGACAACAAGACCGCGTAAAAATTTAATTCCAGTCCACCCGGAGCGCGCAGTTCAAAAGGACGGCTGGCGTGACACACGCGCTTTGCGGAAGTAACGATCGTATACGGGAACTAGTCGCTTCCTCCTCTAAACTGTCACGCAAAGCCACAAACGGCGGCCGTTTCTTTTCATTTTAAAACAGCAGTGTTATTAAGTACTGGAGTAAGAAGTAGTTGAAGCTCGTAAGAGAGCCTCGTAGTCTTTGGCGACTGTATCTACCTGATAACTCTTACCTCACAGAATCCCGTTGTCGTTTGTGTTGTCTCGCAGGGGAAACGAAATGTTAAAGAACAGAAATTTTGATGTGTATGGTAGGCATGGTATATGGCGTGTAGCTGCTAAGCAGTACACAGGATCGACCCGTCCTCGTCTACTTCGTTAGGCATCATCAGGAGACGGGGGAGGAGGGGGGGAGATGATGTCGTTGCGCATTGCTAATAACGTGTCCTGCCTACATATTGTCGGTAATCATGGCCTGGAACACCGCAATGTGCATTTCGTGCAATCAGAAATACGTTTACGCGCATCACAAATGAACTTTCTGTTGGTCTGTCGCGAATCTACGACCGGAACTCGCGCCATGGATTTGTCTAAGTTTGCCGCTTTGTCGTGCTGATGCATGGTGGCGCCACTTTCCTTACTATAAAAAGGCATCGGTATCGATCGTCTGCGAGGGCTTCTTTCTTTTTTTTTTTTTTTTTTTTGATCCGCGAAACGTGTACCGGATGCTTTCGGGAATGTTTGTTCGCGCCCGCCTGGGACGTTCTTTCGAGGCATACCTGTCAGTTGACCTAAGTGACAAATCACTTTTTCAGGTGCCCCAGAAGTGCAGTAATGTTCTTGGGAGAGAAATATGGTGATCTGCGCGTTTGGAGCACGAAGCTATGAAATACATTGATTGGGATTTGTGAGAAATAAAAGCGTCACTTGTTGACGATTCACCTGTGACCTTTGTTATTTTTAGGAATTCGAGAAATTTTATTTGGGAGAAACCTTCATGGATTTCTTCTCTCGCTGCTTGGTACATAGGGATAAATAAGAGTATTTGCTTTGCATAGCCCGATTGCCCCGCCGCGGTGGTCTAGTGGCAAAGGCACTCGGCTACTGACGCACAGGTCGTGGGATCGAATCCCGGCTGCCGTGGCGGAATTTCCGATGGAGGCGGCAATGTTGTAGGCCCGTGTGCTCAGATTTGAGTGCACGTTAAAGAACCCCAGGTGGTCGAAATTTCCGAAGCCCTCCACTACAGCGTCTCTCATATGGGGGTTTTGGGACGTTAAACACCACATATAAATCAAAACCAATCAATCGATTGCACAGCCCGATTAAGTCAGCGTTGACAGATCCTGTCAAAGAAGTGAAACAGTGTCAAACGCAGCGTGAACGCTTGTTCGCTCGATGATGTACTCTCTTGATCAGGTCCTGCGGAAATATATCTACACCATGAATCAGTATACAATCAGGCTGCCCGAAAAAATGCAACATAAAGTAGGAGACGCCATTTTCTTTATTTTTGCTCCCTTGTTAAGCTCGTGTGTCATTCATCACGTTTTCTTCTAAAGTTAGGGTTGTGCTCCTTTTTTTTCCTTCTGCTAACTTCTCTCTTGCTTTGTTTGCCTTAACCTGCAGGAGACTGCGGTCCTGGATTCTTGAGGGTTCGTGAGGACTCGGAATGCAGTGAGTAAAGTGCACAACGCATTTTTTTTTGTTTAAGCTAAAGCAAGACGTAAATGAAAATGTAATCCTAAAAAGCTTGTGGAGTTTGAAAACTTGCTAACGGCACACGAGAAAGCATTAGCGAATGTAAGTTCCACATTCGTCACTTTATTTCACCTCCTCTTGCACAATAACAATTTGACTCGGCTAAGGACACGATGTAATTTGAGCTGACTTAGTATCGCGTGTGAAAAGCCAACCTGTTTGTCTCACACAGTAACGAAAAGGCTCATGGAATTGGCAAGTGAGAAGTACCAGCTCCAACGTAGAGACCTAAATTCACCTGCATTCTTTTCAGCGTGAGCGCAGGCAGATTGAATTAAGTATTCAGACAGAAACACAGTGATCCGTATGCATTTGCCTAAATCTACGAGAAAGCGTAAACCACCTTCTCTTTCTTATCAATCATTGTATTGGCCCTTCCACGTAGTGACGTTTTCCGGTGACGTCATGATGAGGTCACATTGCGAGGTCATTGCCCTGACACCTCGGATCACGTGTTCTTTTGCATCGGTCTTGTTGACGCCGGTGGTCACGCTTGGTGTTTGCTTAGGCATGTAAGGCCTTATTAATGCCATAATAATCGTGTGATATCAAAGCTGGATGTGAATACGTGGATCCGAAACACACGCGGCGTACGCGTAAGACGCAAGGCGAGACACAAGTAATAGATAACAGAGGATGAATAGAGGAAGCACGCGAAGGCACTTGTCAGAACTGGTCGCTCGTAGGATGGAACATTCTACACTTACAGCCGTGAAAAAGGGGCCGTTCCTATTTATTGCAACTAACGACTCAAAACCGTGAGCCCTCTGCAGGCGTACCGCAAGCGTGCTTCACTGCAGCAATTATGTACGTGTGGAGAAGCCACTTTTAGGTACTTCCGATCTTCGATACATCTCTGCGCATAATATTCAGTCAAATGTCAAAACACGAGCACGTTAGTTAGTTAGTTAGTTAGTTAGTTAGTTAGTTAGTTAGTTAGTTAGTTAGTTAGTTAGTTAGTTAGTTAGTTAGTTAGTTAGATAGATAGTTAGTTAGTTAGTTAGTTAGTTAGTTAGTTAGTTAGTTAGTTAGTTAGTTAGTTAGTTAGTTAGTTAGTTAGTTAGTTAGTTTTTAGTCTGCTGTGTGACAATGTCAAATAATTAAGGAAAGCGGCAGACAAATAAGCCAACAAAAACACAAGGAACAATATTTGTGACCACCTAGATATAGTTCAACGAACCTGTCCTGCCGTGGTGGTCTAGTGGCTAAGGTACTCGGCTGCTGACCCTCAGGTCACGGGATCAAATCCCGGCTGCGGTGGCTGCATTTCTGATGGTAGCGGAAATGCTGTAGGCCCGTGTGCTCAGATTTGGGTGCACGTTAAAGAACCCCAGGTGGTCATAATTTCCGCAGCCCTCCACTACGGCGTCTCTCATAATCATATGGTGGTTTTGGAACGTTAAACCCCAGATATTAGTCAGTAAATGAGTGTAACGAATCTTGCTTAAAATCAAATTGGACGAAAAATTGCACTATCCATAGGTGGGACATGCAGCCACAACCTCCGACGATGCGTAAATCCACGTTAACGAGCCCATCGGGCAATTATCCTTGCAACGGGACATGACGACACTTCTAATGTGACGCACTTTTCAGCAACACTCAATGCATTATTACCCGGTGGAGAACACCACTTAAGACCTCTCCCATTTTCGTTTCCAATGTAATGTCATTTCGAGCAATGAAAACCCGGTAATGTATTCACTTCCGCGTTATCCTTACCTCTGATAGACTACCACAGGCCTTTGCTACTCGGCTTTTTTTTTCTTCCCATTTAGCTCACATTCCACTCATTTCTAACTCTATGTTGTTGATCAATACTGACTATCATTATCAACATGATCAGCTTTCTCCCTTTCCTTTATAAAGATGTATAGTCATTTTTGTATACTTATTTAGATGTGAGAGCATGCCCCGCCGCGGTGGTCTAGTGGCTAAGGTACTCGGCTGTTGACCCGCAGGTCGCGGGTTCGAATCCCGACTGCGGCGGCTGCATTTCCGATGGAGGCGGAAATGTTGTAGGCCCGTGTGCTCAGATTTGGGTGCACGTTGAAGAACCCTAGGTGGTCGAAATTTTCGGAGTCCTCCACTACGGCGTCTCTCATAATCATATGGTGGCTTTGGGACGTTAAATCCCACATATCAATCAATTAGATGTGAAAGCTTATGAAGGTAGGTGTCATTGTAGCCGGCTATCTGAAGATTATGTAATCTGTGCTCTGCTAGCAAATATCTAAGGAAAAGAAGTAGAAAACCCATAGAGACCGCTACGCGCACTTAAAATTGCAAGTGTAAAAAGATTATCTCTGTGGGCAGGTGATACGTTTGGATACGGTAAGAAACGCGATACGTTTAACACATGCAGCAATAACAGATATATAAATACCCTCCGATGGTTGTGTCCTTTAATGAATCTGGAAGAGCGATCGTACGTGCTGAATAGTTTATCGATCAACACCGTTCCTCGCGGCTTTGTGTTGGGTTAATGTATCGTTCTTGCCCGAAGAATCTGGATGGAGGCGAGGCTGGCGTGAATATTGCCTCGTTGCCCCCGGCGATCAATCTTGGGCTGCAATCTGTAACATACCTCAGCGTCGCCGTAAGTAGGCTGACGGGCCGCTTATAATCAATTACGCGTGTCCTATCGCAACGACAGGCACGAAGTGTTCACCAATGGATCGCTCCTTGCCACTTGATTTTTGTCGCAAGGTGCGCCGAAGATCAGGTGTGGTACGTTGAGCGTAGCCTCGGTTTTAAATGTACTGTAGGCGTCCGGGCTGTGGTCACATGTCGTTTTGTCATTGGCCGTCGTCTAATGTCATCGTTTGGTGCCATGCAGGCTTGGCCATGTATAGCATAGCCATGTATAGCATAGTGTGGTGATGAAGGTGGAAAGGGAAGTGAGGGTGAGGGAAAATAGGAAGGGAAGGGTAAAGTATAGCATAGTCATGTATTGTGCCACGTATGAAAAACAATATACAAAATAGCCGTGTACAGTGTAGTGTAGAACGGTGGCGGGAAAATCAAGTGTGCGCGAGTAGAGGGTAAAGCATGCAATAACTATGTATAGTATAGCCGCTGATAGCCGTGTGTCGTATAGTATGATGGGAAAGGTAAAAGATGGTCGAGCAGGGCACTGCAAAGCATACCATGGCCGTGCACAGCATAGCGTATCAAGGAGAGGGAAAAAGGGAAGTGTTGGAGAGGAGAAGGAAGGAAAATAGGAGGAAAAGAACGGCAGGAAGGTTAACCAGCCTATAGACAGACGGTTTTCTACCTTGTGCACGGGAGGGGGATGGGGAGATGAAAGATAGAGAGGAGAGAGGGAGAGGAGAAGGAATGTAAGAGTGAGTACCAGGAGAGGGTTAATCGTTGAATAGCCGTGTACAGCATATCGGCAGGTAAGTATGGCAAGCGAGGGTGATCAGGAGGAAATGGAGCCTGGGAGAGAGCATCATTACATTACAAACTAAGTTTTCCTTTCCCGCTATAGACTCTGAGCACGCTGCACGCTTGCAACGCCAGTGTTTGCTTGCGCATCAACGCCAGCGCCGCCAAAGGGCAGGTTAAACATTGCTCTGACTTCCCACCGCTTTTTGAGTGCGGCTGCATACATTATTTCTAACACATAAACGTCCTCGGGCTACTCTCGTAAGAAATTGGCCCGTACGTCAATCCTGTGGCCCACAACGCGTCGCATGGCGATGAACTCGCATCGCGTGCTCCGAAAAGATTGATATGTGGGGTTTAACGTCCCAAAACCACCGTATGATAATGAGAGACGCCGTATAGTGGAGGGCTCTGAAAGTTTCGACCAACAAGGGTGCTCTTACGAACACCCATATCTGAGCAAACGGGTCTACAGCATCTCGGCCTCCATCGAAAATGCAGCCGCCACAGCCGGGATTCGATTCGGCGACTTGTGGGTCGGCATGCTCCAAAAGGATTTCAGGACGAGTAACAGTGACAGAAACTACAGTGAGTCCATGCCAGTCGAGCAAGTGTGCTCGATTTGCATGGACTCACTGCATGGACTCACTCATTGCTCGACTTCCTTGCAAGTCGAGCAAGTGTGCTCCACTTGCAAGGAAGTGTTAACACCAAGAAATGTGCCTGCGAAGAACGGAACTTCAAGCGGACAAATGCGATGCTTCGCGTGGTTCCCTTTAGTGGGAGATGGTGTAAGGTATTTCTCAGACTTTAAATTAGCATAAATATGCGTAAGCACGTCGATGAGGTTGCCTTCGCGAAGTCACGTGGGCGATCGCGTATATGGTGCAACGTGTAGGGTGACAGGATGTGTGCGCAACTTGGAGTATCAACCTTCTACTGCTGGCCCACCACCGAATTTCTAGCTCCCAATGAACGTGGTCATTTCGCCCCACTAAGGAAAAGCGGAAAAAAAGTCCTCGGATTCGTTCTCTGTTGCAGTAAGTCAACCCCCTTAGTGGTTGCGCGGAGTAATATGTACAGGCGTAAGCATAAGTTTGCAGACCACGGGATCACGTGACCGAAGGCATAGATGCGCCATCTAGCGACGAGACGCCTGCTGCGGTGCGCATGCGCGTCCCGTCCTATCAGTTGGCCTCTAATGTCGCTCTCTCCGACGTGCTCCTAGCCGAAACGACAACGATTTGTCGCTCTCTTTGCTCCGCTAAATTTCTGCAATATTTTTTTCCTTTTTTTTACGCCGCTGCTTCGATGGCGCCGGTTCCAGCACCGGGCTCACTTCGTTATGTATACCTGTTTATTAGCATAGTTAAGTGTAGCCAGCATCGCAAAACCAGTATCGCAAACGCATAACTCACCACGTGGGCTCATCGCAGACAGCCCGCGGTGCCGTCCAGCTGGAAGCAACCGTCCACGCCACCGCCCCAGGCCATGTCACCGTTTTAAAAATCAAAGAAAAAATTGTTTCGAAATTTTATTCAATAAACTAGGAATATCACTCACTACTCCTAATATTTTGTCTTTTGGGGCTGCTTCATTAGGACTCAGCGACCGGAACATCTGCGGGGCTCTCTGTGAATCCCTATGTAACGCAAGAAGATTTCCTCGCTGAGCCATTGATCAGCTCTCAATTTTCACTAGCCAATCTAACATTTAATATTTAGCTATTACACTGTAATGACTTGACCTTCAGAAGAATTTCATATAACGATTACACCTCAGATATTCAACAAATTTTGTTATTTCTCTTCTTTGGATCCCTTTTTTTTTCACATTGTGCCAAATTAATCCCACCAAGTCAAAACAAAGAAATTCTATTTCCTTAGCTTTGATAATCAAAAGGTAATGACTTGCATTAACAGCTGGCTTCTTGGCCAATCCCCCTTATTGGGTGGGTGCCACAAAAAAGAAAGGATCAAGCAAGCAAGCAAATTTTATGTGTAAGAACTCTTACACCCATCAGGGGTGAAAATTCGTGATATGAGTATCTCACAGGTACGGAATCCTACGGTCAGAATACAGTTTGACTAGATATTTCCTAAAAATGCTAAACTTTTGCCGATAAAATATTTGAATGGGTTGCTCGGAGACCATCTCAATAGCCTACAGATAAGTTCAGTTATAGCCACAGATGCTTCCGTTAATGCCGAGAAAGCAGGAGTGGGGATCTACTCAACAGCATTAGATTGGTCTTATTCACTGCGACTGCCCGATTTCACGCCAATATTCCAGGCAGAATTAATGGCAGTGATTCTGGCCATACGCAAGCTACCAACATATATCTCTTCGGCTGTTATACTAACTGATTCTTTGTCAGTTTGCACTGCTCTTACAGCACCAAAAACATCGCCTTGTTTATTAGAATTCCATACGTTTATACCCAGTCACGTTCGTGTTATTCGATTGGTTTGGGTGCCAGGTCACACTGGACTAATACTAAATGAAGCGGCGGACACACTGGCGGCAGAATCAATTCAGGGCCCCATCCTGAATATTATAAGACCCTGCTGCTTATATACAATCACGCGATTTCGGAATTTCTGTATACGCCAGGAACACAAAAACTCTTCTGTTCTAAATGGCGCAGATTTTCAGCACCTTAAGTTTCAGTGGTACAGCGCTTGGTGCGCAACAAGACAATTCGAAGTGACATTCACTAAATTGCGATGCAGTATTCCACCTTTAAACTTTTATTTATACAGACCTGGTTTTGTTCCTTCCCCTTATTGTCACTATTGTAGACAAACAGAAACTATACAGCACTTTTTCACAGAATGCCGCAGGTATCAAAATTTAAGAAAAAAATTTCTAATACCAGCTTTCCAAAAACACGGGCTTGAGCTGTCTGAAACGGTACTACTCTCCCTAGGGGCTTCGGAACTAGGGCATGGCAACAGGGACATATATGGAGCCATATATAACTATGTAAAAGAATCAAACCGGCTACCACGCATGCTAATCTCATAAGTACATACTCATTACTTATTTTCGTCGTTAGTCTATTTCATATACTTTACTGTATTTTGTTTATTTTGTAACCCACTGCCGCGCGATTCATGGCCGATCCCCCGCAGTGGGTTGAGCCATTCCTCTTGGGACCAACCAAGCAAGCAAGTAAGCTTTCGCTGTGACTGTGCTGCGCCTTCCGCGCAGGCCTAAGGTTTTTCAAAATCACCCGCGGAAGCACCCGTGTTCCCAGCGCTCACGTGTTTCAGCATATCCAAATTAGGGCAGAAAACATTTCGCTTCTACGAACGTATTTTGTGACACTATCCAATGCCACTCACGTCATATTGATCAGAAATTGTCTGAAAGACTTGATAGAGACAGCGCCTTGCGTTCTGAGGATTATGCCGCCTCTGATTCTCATGTCGAGACTTCCGCCACTCTGTCTGCAGGAGAGATTGTAGCGAGTGTCCAACCTCGGGAAGAAGTAACCATTGTAGAGGAAGCAACAAGAATTTCAGCTATATAAGCCCAGATGTATTTGAAAAAAGATGGTTCTTCGTTGCTCAGAATTGTTGCACCGGATGTCGTTATGTGAGCTTGAACAGGGTGACTCGATTCATGACCATGGCAGCCCTGAGTGTATAAGTGCACCGAAAGGTTGCTACATTCATCAAAACATGCCCAATAAGTGAAAATTCACATTCAAATAAGCATCATTGCAAACAAAATGGTTCGAATTTCGCATGGACAGCTCATGTTTTCGTCAGTTTTTGATATATTCCAACATAGCTATTTCCGTTCACCGAAATTTCACTTTAACGAATTTTCCCCTGGGGTCGATTGAAGTTCGCTCAACTGTACATCACGCGTCCTCGCCAGAGCATTGTTTTTCCATCATCACTGAGCAGGAAGAAGAAGTGAGCATAGAGAACAGCCTCTGCTTCGAGCTCTGCGAGTTTTCCAATCCTTTTGCCAAGATTTTTCAATAGTCGACACAACTCGGAGGGACGTTCTCCCTTAGAATGGGGGACCAAAAGCCCCTCCAGCAACCGGAACCGGGCCGACCACATCATAGTGCGTCTGACGCACGTTCTCACCTTGGCCCAAGCGTGGTCCACTTTGAAACTTCTGATGACACCTCCGCTGAATATATGGCTTCGGACAGCGACTACGTGGTCGTACCAATCCGACTCCTGAAGAGCAAAATCAGCCGGACATCGCCGACTGGCCGGCAAGCACAGACAAAAGCCAGTAGCATGCGGTCGTGCATCATTTCGTATATGCCGACACCAAAGACTGGCATCTTGAACACACTGAGTAGGTAGCGCCTGTCGGAGCACATTGAGCTCATTGCCCCAGGGAAAGTCGTAGAAATACGCATAAATACTCGAAAAAACATCCTGTCCGTGGAGGTCACTACGAAGGCCCTACTGGACACGCTGAAAGCGATGGTTCAGTTAGGAAACATTCCGGTTCGCGCATTCTCCACCTACGACAAAAAAAAGGAACGACAACAGGAGTTATATACGATGTGAAGGAAGAGATAGCATACTCTACTCTAAAAAAAACTGCTGTCCTCGTCGGCTCCCGTGCTTGCTTTCCACCGCTTTGGATGGTTTCAGTAGGAGACGTTACCCACATGGGTACGTGAGGCACTCGGTACGTCTTT
Organism: Rhipicephalus microplus; assembly: GCF_013339725.1. Taxonomy (NCBI): domain Eukaryota; kingdom Metazoa; phylum Arthropoda; class Arachnida; order Ixodida; family Ixodidae; genus Rhipicephalus; species Rhipicephalus microplus. Next base: position 111,038,902 of record NC_051175.1, read on the forward strand.
ACGACTCAAAACCTCTGCAATGTCATAAATGCATGAACTTTGGGCACGTTAGCACAGTTCGAAGGGTGCAGTAACCTGCAAGCATTGCGGTGCTCTTCGTGATGGTGATAACTGCATTGCTGAGGTCAAATGCCAAAACTGCTCAGGCGCCCACGACGCAACGCCAAAGGAATGCTTCAAAATGAGGAATTCAATGAATATCCTGAAGAAGATGGTTTGAGACCACTCCAATCGACAATCGACAAATGCGCAGTGCGACCAATGCGACAAATGCGACCAATCGACAAACGCGCAGTGCTTGCGTTCACGCGCAAGCATATGTCGCAATACCCGATATTTATTAATGGGACAGCGATACCTGCTGTAACGCACCACAAGTTTCTTGGGGTTGTCGTACACAGAGATCTATCGTGGACGAGTCACGTCTGAGTACTTAAATATAAATTGAAGAGCTTTGCTCTCATTCTTCGCCACGTGGCAGGAGCAAGATGGAGCACATCAGAATCATCGCTGTTTCAATTGTACATTGTTCTATTTGTGGGATACGTGCGACACAGCATGCCGGTGCTCTCCAATATGAGACCTAGTTGTGTGAAGATGCTAGGGAGTGTTCAAGCTCAATGCTTACGAAGATGCATGGGTCTACCGCACTGTACTTCAACAAATGGGACCATTGCAGAGGCTCGGGCATGTCCCATCGGTGTATACATCCTCTGCGAGCCACTTTAGAGTTCACCTCCGACTGCTGAGCAGACACAGACAGCACCCACTGTCAGTACTACCCGCCACTCACCCAGAGTGAAGTTTCTCAAGAGTGATATCACGGCATGAGAGTATTCTACCATCAAGGTCTTTTCCCACCGAATGTTCCTGCAGTGCCTCCATGGGTCCTGCCTAAACCACCTGTTTGTCTCACGACACCTCGAATTACGAAGAAGTCACTCGTTTCTTCTGTTGGCCTCAAACAACCGACCCTACATCACATTTATACAACTTACGACGATTCTCTGCACGTGTACACCGACGAGTCCACCACACTAACCACCTCCGCCGCAGCCTTTGTCATCCCAGACGTGGATATCGCTCGGCGATTCAAAGTGGACGATAAAACCACATCAACTGCCGCAGAGCTTGTCGCTATCCGGGAGTCAATAAGATTTATTTCGGGAAAGCAACCTCGAGACCGGACGATTTTCTGTAATGCCGAACCCGCTTTGCAAACCACTATTTGAATCATGAGGCAAGATCCGTATTACGTTTTGGCAATGGAAATTGCAGAACTTATTCAGGTTGCTTCAACAAATGGCCATCTTATCACTTTCCAGTGGATTCCCGATACAGTCTTTGACTTTGGGACCTCCTTTTGTATAGTAAACACATGTCACATTCTTGTATTGGTATCAATAAAATATCTGAAATCTGAAATCCCACGCATCGCGGCATGATGGGAAACAAAGAGGCAGACGCTGAAGCTAAAAATGCCCTAAGCAGTGCCCCCGAAGTACGCATTGCGTTTTCACGGGTTGACACGAACGCCCTGCTTCGCTGCGCACACACTTCAGCACTGGACCAAACCGGAACGGCGACACCGGCGACTTCACAAATGGGACCCGGAAACGAGGTTCCGCGTGCCCCCGAAATTGAAACGGCACATCGCAAGTACGATCCACCGCATTCGTTTTGGTGTGGTGTACACAAGACGTTACGCACATATCATCGGTCGCAGTGACACCGGTCCTAACTGTGAACACTGTGATGTGCCAGAAACGCTTGAGCACATATTTTGTGTCTGCCCAGCATACGCACGTGAACGACAAACTCTGGTTTCTTCTACTGAACGATATCGCAGTAGGTCATTAACTTATGAGACCTTGCTGGGCCCTTGGGCAGATACCTACAGTGCAACTGTGACCATAAGAGTGGTTTTAGCATTTTTGGAAGCAACTGGGCTATATGCGCGGCTATAAAACTTTTCTCAGCTAGAAAGAATTCTATATGCTGACCTCTCTATCTCACTATCGTCATCCATTAGCATTTCTTCTCCCCTTTCCTTCTCCCAGTGTAGATTAGCAGGCTAGAGCAGGCTATCGCTCATGTCGACCTCTCTGCCTTTCTGTAAGTAAACCTCTCCCTCTCTCTCTCCATCATCTTCGTCGTTATTATCATCATCATCGTCATCATCGCCACCACCACCACCACCACCACCACCACCATCATCATCATCATCATCATCATCAGCAGCAGCAGCAGCAGCAGCAGCAGCAGCAGCAGCAGCAGCCTGACTACGCCTACTGCAGCGAAAAGGCCTCTCTTACGTTCGCCAGTCAACTCGGTTCTGTGCTTTCTGCTGCCACGTTATACCTGCGAACATTTAAATCTCATGAGCTTACCTAACTTTCTGTCTGCCTCTCATGCGTTTGCCTTCTCTGGTATACGCCAGTCAGTTAGCCCTAATGATCAGTGGTTATACGGCCTATGCGCTACGAGCCCAGCCCATGTCCATTTCTTATTCTTGATTTCAACTATGACATCCTTAAAGGATCTCCAACAATCTTTTTCAAGTAACCATAGAATGGATTAACTATAAAAAAAGCTTATTGCCTCACGAGTTCAACGCAGCAACTATTTTAAGAATCCGTCCAGTACGAGCGGAGTTACTAAGACTTGTCGCACGCTACAAAGGCATTGCCTCTTTCTCGTCCCCACAAAAGCACTGGATGCTAGGCAGGGAGGGATTGCAAGGGCAAAAAAAAAAAAAAAAAAAATACGACACGCGTGCCTCGTGACCTTGCGCGCTTCTTGCGCGCGTGCGCGTGGACCAGTCGCGGCCTCTTGCGACGATCCCTGTGACGACCGAGCGCGAGGCGCCATGCTCAAATCGGCCAATGTGTCCTTCGTGTCCTTCTTGTCTCTGTGTCTTCGTTCTGTTCTCGTGCTATAACTACCGTGATATATGGCTTTCTACGAGTAATCTTTAGTGTCCTCCGTCACTTGTCGAGAGACGAGAAAGTAATTTTTAGCTGACTTTGATAATTTATTGTGAATTGTAGGTCCCGTGCTGCTCTATATTGTTTGGCTCACGTGTTCGTGGGAACCTCCACTACCGATCAGCCGTGTTTTTTGGCCATGCTCAAAAAGCGTTAGGTGGATGTTTTCCCTTCTTTCTCGTCACTCATTTGTATTGTTTCTTTTTTGTGTGTGTGTGTGGAGGGACTTGTAGTAAAGTATGGCTGAAGGCGAAGCTCGAGCGTCCAGTAGACTCGTCATGGAAATCCTTAATATACTACGCCTTTGCGATTCCCGCAGCCGAGAACCTGGCCTACCGCCGCGAGACGTGGGTGAACGACCGGCGGTACGCGTTCGCCCAGTGGACCGACGGCCACTCGTCGTTCGCCGTGGACGGCGACGCGAGCACGTCGCAGCCCCCGCGCAGCTGCGCCATCCTGGACAACTACTTCGTCGACCAGCCCGTCTGGATGGTCGACCTGGCCAAGAGGCAGCGGGTGCGGGGGCTCGTCGTGCTCACCTGGCAGGCCAAGCAACAGCACGGTCAGTGGCGACTCTGTGGATTAGGATAGATATATTATGTATAGATTAGGTTAGATAGATAGATAGATAGATAGATAGATAGATAGATAGATAGATAGATAGATAGATAGATAGATAGATAGATAGATAGATAGATAGATAGATAGATAGATAGATAGATAGATAGATAGATAGATAGATAGATAGATAGATAGATAGATAGATAGATAGATAGATAGATAGATAGATAGATAGTAAACCAGTTTGCAACCTTAAGGATGCTTGGCCGTGTCTATTACTAACACCTTACGATAAGGGTGTTTTCATGAACCAATACACCAGTGTTATGGTTTGTCATAAGAGTGTAGGCAGTCACTCACAATAGCAACGTTTAGATTATATTTGCTCGTGATGGTGGCGCTTCGGACTTTCAGCTTGGTGTGCTTCCCTGAGTAACCACTTACATTCTGTTGGACAAGCCTTATAAAGCACGGGAAAAATAAGATAAAGACAAGATTACTGATAAGAACATAAGAGATAAAGAAAGAAGAAAAAAAAGGGAAAACCTATTTGCTTTCGACTCGTGGATGGATACCCTCTCTCTCCCCGGGCGCAGAGCGTAGCAAGCTGTACCACGAGATGTCCAACCTGGACAAGCTGACGGCGTACGTGGTGGACCGCCCGCGACTGGAGGAGATCCCCAACGCGTACAAGTGCGCCTCGGTGTCTCGGCTGCACGGGGCCCTGTCTCGGCGGCGGCTGCACTTCGAGTGCCCCGACGACATGGAGGGCCGATACGTCTACCTCAAGGCCAGCGGCGTGCACAACCGCAAGGGCCGTCTCTACGCGGCCGTCCTGTGCGAGGTCATGGTCTACTGACCACGCGTCACCTCGCCACAGCAGGTGCGTGGCGCGAACGCGCGTCGTTGCGTAATGTTCCATAGAGTTTACTGTATCTACACTAGAGGGAACTCTGGCGCTAGTGTCTATGGGAGCTGCAATGCACGGCGCTTCAGCGAGCATGGGAATGATGGGTAGTACGCAGATTTGTCTAAACTTCGTACTTCTGGCCTGCTTTTGGCTCCGTGTGTGTTCGTGTGGCTTGAAGCTGTTTTTTTTTTTTCACGAAACAAAAATCAGCAAATGTTCAGCGATTGCGCTTCACCACCATTTTTTTTTTCGAATTACCTTTCCACATTGTGTCTTCAAGTTCAAAAGGGATGAATTTTTCTTTGACAACAAAACCGAAACACAGCAATAAACGAAGCCGCAAGTACGATTCGCTGCCAGCAAGTACGAAGACTAGGCAAATGTGTGTACTACCCATCATTCCCATGGTCACTGAACGATCGCAGCGCCAGAGTGCCCTCTGGTTAATTTTGAGAAACTCTATGGTTGCGTAATCTTCTATATAGCTTACTATAGAGTTATAGGTACACTACAGGGAACTCTGGTTGTGTATGGGAGCTGCAAGGCACGGCGCTTCAGCGAGCATGAGAATGATGGGTACTACGTGGATTTGTGTAACCTTCGTACTTTCGGTTCCGCTTGGCTTCACATGGCTTCCAGCTGCTTAGTCACGAAACGGAAATCAGCAAATGCTCAGCTCTTGCACTTCACTACCTCAACCTTTCCGGCTCACCATTTCAAATCGGCTCTTGAAGTTCACAACCGTTTTTTTTTACTCAAATCAAAATCAAAATACAGCAATAATCAAAGCCACAAGTGCGCTCGAAGTACGCAAGCGCGAAAACTAAACAGATCCGTGCACTACCCATCATTGCCATGGTCGCTGAACGACGGTAGTGCCAGAGTCCCGTCTATTTAGTTTTAGGAAACGCAATGTAATCCCTCATCGGTTACTTTGCAGTGTTGCCTTTGCTCTCATTGCCCATTGGTTTTCATAAGGTTGTTTCTCACAAAAGAAACAAGCACTCGATCAATACAACCCCCCCCCCCTTTTGTTCGTTCACATCGAGTCAGGATCTAGTTATAGTCTGAGGTTCTATAGGACAGTTTATTGGTTAGCGACAGTTTATTGGTTAGAACATTGGTTTAACGAAATTTACCAAACATCGCTGTTTCAAGAATGTTTATACATTGAAACACAACGTAAATATATTTTTAAGCGACAAAGGATTAGATATGACCTAGCAGCCTTCTTGAAGATTTCTGAATTGACCACAAGATAAAGTGGAAACGTCATGAAGGCGTCGCCAGCCGCAATTTCTTTCTCGCGCGTTTTATCGTTCACCAAACGCCTTCTCGAGATAGATATGTGGGGTTCGACGTCCCAAAACCACCATACGATTATGAGAGACGCCTTATTGGAGGGCTCCAGAAACTTTGACCACCTGGGGTTCTTTAACGGGCACCCGCCGTCTCGGGGCATCGGCGGTGCTTTCAGTATTCGGAAAGTGATTTCCTGATGCGAATAAAAAAAAAAAGCGTTTTCAGCTCTTTAGTGTCCCTTTGATTCCAGACCACGCTGCTGTAGTTTATCTCAGTCACGTGGCCAACTGCGCCAGATCAATCAACGCAGCCACAACCCTTCTCCCTTCTCGTCTTACTCTCACGTCGCCCCACACGCAAACCGGGGCTTTGTTTTTAACACCAACGTAGCGCACAATATATATATATATATATATATATATATATATATATATATATATATATATATATATATATATATATATATATATATATATATATTCTGCGTTCTGTGGACGCGTGACTCTGTGAAGGAACGCAGCGACGCAGAACGCACGCTGACGTGGTTGCGTCCGCTGTGTAGGTGCGTGACAGTCGTGGCCGCAGAAATGCGCGTTGGTGCGTGATCTATAGCGTGCGGGGCCGTCGGTCTCGTCACTGGCTCGACGATGACGTTCAGCCGCCTGGGTTGCGATTTTGTTTCGAATTCGTTCGCTTTTGCGCTCGCACCGCAGAAAAGAATGCCGCGTCCGTGGAACGCGCTTTGCGCTGCACCTTCTTACGAAAGACGTACACGTGGAGTCCAGTGTGTACTTTCGCTCGTTGTATTCAGTATACTTTATATACAGGTATACCTCAGAGGTAAATACTATGCAGAAAGAGAACCGAGTGCAACAAAAAGTAAGCGAGAATATTCATCGCGATGCAGAAACCGCTAAAAAACCTCGATGCCGGCCTGTTCGGGACAAAAATGTTTGTTGTGAGGCTGTGTAGGTGTAGCAAGCCCGGTTACTTACACGGTGCATTCATCGGCGTCGCCATCTGGTGCCCTACTGAGTCAATTAGGTACTCTGGGTGCCCACATCACGTCAGCTTCTACCGTACCAGTGCATTGTCCAATGCGTCGTCTTCCCCAGTCGTGCATACCTTTTCCGCCCGTCAAATGAGAGAGCCGACAAAGTACCTCCTTTGGGAAACAGGGCGCACCGATTTACAGTTTAGGCAGGCAGAAATTAAGTTCACTGTAGAAGTGGTATGTGAGAGCCAGCTGACTTTCTCGGACACTCTGGTGCAACGTTATAGCCCAGCAGGCTTTTCTTTCAAGGAGCTTAAGAAACAAACTCACACCGGCCGGTATATATACCTAAACTGCATTTTGCTTCATTCCTTTTATGTTTTTTAAATATACCCTCTGAATGTCTGTTAACGCATTTAACATAATCGTTGTGTATCGTGATTTCCGGCACTTACCATGAAGTAAGATGCACTGAAGCTAGCATTCTAGTGCCGACTATGTCATCGATAGGACGAATAGAAAGGGGAAAGAATACAACTTGCTGCGGAAAACGGAGAGCACTAGAGTAAAATGCCTAAACGTCATGGCATTCCTCGTGCGTTGAAAGTGGTCCCCATTTTCTGGCTATGTAGTTCACGGCCATTTTTTTTTTTCAGCAAGGTTGTTTGAGGCTCTCAATGTTACATACATAACCCCAGGAGATGCGGCTAAGTAAGTTGGTTTGCCTTATTGGGCCGTTTCTCTCACACTTCACACTGTGCACGATCGTTCGCATAGCAAACTGAAAGAGAGAAAAGCATAACGCACAATCAATTATCTGTGACTGCAATGTTGGAAAGTAAGTTTGCCTACGCTTCACTGCGGGGAAGTGTGCATTCAGCGCGCATGCGCACCAGATGAATGGCGATCCAAGTGGGGAGGACGTTTTCGTGCATTTTAGCAGCACCTGTGAACGGTTACCCAACAAAGATGGCCGTTATTGTCCTTTCAGAACACGGAATCCGATTAATCTATCTTGATGTCTTGCAGCTCGATGACAGTGTTGTTAGTTATAACGTTAGAGATAACGTGTTATAAGCTTTTTTGAAAGTTATATCTATTTTCTCCAGTTACAGCTATTTCAGAGAACTGCTACTGTTTCCGAAATCAAATAGCCTTGCAGTACTAGTATTTCCTTGCCTGTGCGCTGACTTGAAAACCATTTTCTATCGTTGCAGTTTTCCCAAGTTGTGTGCGGTACGTTGGAGCTCATCGCTACGACCTGTCGATGCAGGAAGTCGTTCGTCGTGGACCGTCATCCCGAGAAGCGTTTCCCAAGTGAACCTGCAGCAAACTCAACAGCTGCGAGAATGCTTAAAACAGTGTTGTTAATTTCGCGCGACACATTCTGTGCGCAAGTGATCGAAGCTGTGTTCATTCTCATTTCTGGCGCTCAGATATTACCTTCAACTTTTTTTTTTCATCTTTTACTAAATAGCATTCAGGCAGTCTTAGTCGTGAATCAACCGTAACCTGTTGACATGACTCTTTCCTTCGCTGGTGTACAAGTTTCGAAGCTGTTTATTTTCATCTCATCGTTGTGCCATCCCTTTTGCTGTGCTTCGTTTTTTTTTTTTTTTTCAGATCATCTCATAATCTTGTGTAGGCATCTTGAGCATATCATAAAGCACTCTCTGAACAGGAAGTTCTAGGTGCAGTTGGCGTAGGAAGTTTACAGATTGCTATACGCCTGAAAAAAAAAATGAATTTCCCTCCAATTTGTGTCTCCGTATTCAGTCGAACTGCACACGACATGTTTTTGGCGAGTTTTAAATCAGGCTATAAAAATATAAATACAAAGGTTCCAGCCAATCCTTCGTTAATATGCGGTCTTTTATTGGGTCTCGTGGCCTCTAAAATTTTTGCCGCTGACTGTATACTTTTCTGTCGGAATATTCCGAAAGAATCCCTGTAATTGTATGCGTTTCGGGTACTATTCTTGAAGTGATTAGTAATAGTTCTCAAAACAAACGAAACGCACGTCCGTCGATATGTTCGAATTTTCGCGGGAATGCTATTGGTGGGGGCATATTTTACGCTAAAGTCGACGTGCGTTTTTGCTTAACTCGAGAAATAACAAGTGAATTACGTACGAACCTTTTTTAAGCCTATGTATACTTTTTTATCAATGATAGTTGCGCTAATACAATAATCTAATTTATAAGGATTCTGTCATTGGTATATAATATTTCGTTAAGTAACCTGCCTTTGGCTACGCCTACATGGTTTTGTGAGAAGCGAAAGAGTATATATGCTTGTAGACGTTCCACGTGCTTTGCGGTTCGAGTCGGTTAGCGGTGTGTCGAAACCGGCCATTCCCGAGAACGAGCGTAAATCAAACGAAACTCGGCTAACCTTGTATGTTAATCGAGATAGTTTAAGAGCGTGTTAAGTGTGTACAACGTGCTATATATAGTGCAATTGCGAACACGTGTAGCCGTCTTGCTCTCTCAACTGCCCGCACTTGTTGATCGCCACTTACGCACGCATGCAAGCTTTGTTTGTGAGTGTTAATGGTTGGCTTGCGGTTATCTGCTTGCAGTTAAGGTGTCATGTACACTTCTTACTGCCTGTTGACATCACCTAAGACACTGCTAGCGTCTCACACAAATTTGACGGTCCTGGAATGACCAGTTTGATTCCTGTCAGGACACTACAAAGAAACGATGACTTCGTTTATATATATTGACAAACTGCACTTTAAGAATTCTGATTCCATGTCTCACTGCACAAGGTTCATTATTAGAGGAGAAAGTCAAGGGTGATGTTTCTTTTTTTTTAATTTCGCGCCGAATTCTCCACGCGTGACGTCGGAAATTTAAAAACGCACTTCGGGTATTTTTGTGAGATGGGCTCGGTGAAACTTCCTCAAACTTCGTATGCTATAGGTCTACGGCACCCACAGAATTCATTTTTGTTGATTATAATCTACGTAGGACCAAGCAGGCGCCTTGAAAATTTGTGACGTAATGGTGTTCGGTGCGGCACTCTCACGGTGGTGTCTACACCCGAATTTTCCTTTCACGCTTTTTTTTTTTTTTGCTTACCAAGCGTCGCGTCGCACTTGGAGGGGTGTTTTCGGCATTGTGAAATGGTACTTTACCAATACGCGAAAAATCGTTTTGCTCTTTAGTGTCCTTTTAAAGGGACACTAAAAGATAGTCAGTTTTTCTCGTATTAGCAAAATTACAGTTTAACAATACCGCGAGCATCACTCTTACCTCGAAACGACGCTGGGCGAGTGAGAAAATACGTAAGAAGAAAAAAAGCAGCTGCTGACGTCATGTTGAGATTCCCGCATCATCCGACCGTGACGTCATATACATTGACGGTGATTGCTAGCGTCTGTGCAATTATTTACCTCTGAAAAAAAATATGTTGGCATAGTGCTCCGAGTCATCCAAAGCCTTATCATGCCAAGGTTCAGAATTCTTTTATTGGGTTATTGTGGCCAAGATACGAAAAAGAGTCTTAAAAATTTGTGACGTCACTGACGTGAGTGTGCTGAAGTTACGGCCCGAAATTCGTGCATGAAACACTGGTCTTCGCCTACCCTTCTAATCGTCGTTCGATTGTGGGCCGATCCTCGTAGAGTTCAATGACCATAGAGTTCTGAATGAATAACCTGCCTGTCTAAGTTGATTTAATGCTTAACATTAGCGTCCCTCACCCCGCCGCGGTGGTCTAGTGGCTAAGGTACTCGGCTGCTGACCCGCAGGGCACGAAATCGAATCGCGGCTGCGGCGGCTGCATTTCCGATGGAGGCGGAAATACTGTATGCCCATGTGCTCAGATTTGGGAGCACGTTAAAAAACCCCAGGTGGTCGAAATCTCCGGAGCCCTCCACTACGGCGTCTCTCATAACCATATGGTGGTTTTGGGACGCTAAACCCCACATATCAATCAATCGACGATAGCGTCCCTCTGCATGAAGCGGAAACGCTCCCATAGTACCACTCTGGTAAACAGTACGCTGAAATAATATGCCCTGTTAAAACTAAGAGCAGCCACTTCCCAAAACGTCTGTGCGTCCAAGAACGCCATATGATCGCTCATTTTCGCGCACTAAAACCCACACGAATGTGTATGATCGTAGGAGAATCCTTCTTCCGGTGTGTTGATTACAGATGTTAAACAGGGAGCAACAGCGCCTCGTCACTCATTTTAACTAGTTCGTTATTTTTCTGTAATACTCAGCGCTTTTATCTTAAATAAAAATCGTGTGATAGTACTGGTTCGCTTAGCATAGAAGTTACCGGCCACATATAAGTTATTTCTAACGGAAATCCTGCATAACCACACATAGTTGTATTGCATTACCCGTGTACTTTCTAATGGTCATATAGTAATTCTTTCTTAATGAGACGGCCATTTATATTGGCATCCCTGTTGTAGAGATCCTAACATATCACTATGCACTTGAAATAACAATTGTGTGTTTTCAGTTTATGCCTGCAGTGTACATTTGCATTTACTAACCTCATAGTGGGGGAGGGGGCTGGAAGGATAGTGACTGGGATGATTGATTGTGAATTTCTGATGTTATCTGCGATACGGGTTTTATCTGCAAGATCTCCAAGCAGATAGACCCTTGCTTGATGTATGTTATCATGACGAGGACTGTATACCGTTACCTAAGCCTTCAGTGTTATGTACAAACACGTTGAAAAATGTATTACTGCCACATGGAATGCTATTAAAACACCCTATAGCCAGTTAAAAAAACTTTCTTTATTGTTTAATTTACTGTTTGCATCTGATGTTTGTGTTTTTTTATGGTGTATGGCGGCAATGGTAACTCGAGCCTCAACAAACGGGTGCTTTGCGACTGCAGCGAGGTTTCCAACACCTTGCTGCACCGGGCGAAGTTCGCCCGGTGTAAAAAGGGTATGAGTATACTAAACTCCGTGGGAACGCTGTTTAGACGGATGGTGAACACCCGAAATAGTTTTAGAAGATTACAAGTAAATTACTGCTTCCGCAAACGTCATTTTCAAGAAAGCGTCTGGTCTGGAAAATAAGAAGAAAAAAAAGTCCGAACAGAATTATTTGGACGATCATCCACTGCGGTTGCCTGGTAAAGATGCATGTATTTCAGTACTACGAAGCTTAGTAATACCGAAATTCAAAACGAAAAAAGGAAAGGGGACATATATTATTAAAAATTGATCGTGTTTACTATCTTTGAGATTGTAAGCGCTCGTCACAACGTTCATTACACTTATGCAGTAAACCTGAGAGTAACAACTTCTCAGCGGCTGTACTTGACTGTACCACCATTTGACACCTACAACTTACGGTTACTATCTATAGGGAAGGGGTAATACATAGTTATCAACGTTATTACCATCGCAAGCTCAAATAAAGATATAGCACCGTGTGCTATTTTCTCACTGAGATTACCGCGCCAAATGCACCCCAGAATGACGTCCTAAAATATTAGTGTGTACATAGTGGCGCCGATGAACAATAAATCAGCGTACTATATGTACGCGTACATCCATGCACAGAATATTGAGGCGCCTATACTTTACATCATGGATTCTATGTGGCGTGACTCACTTTAGCTAAGAGCAAACCTATGGGCATATAGTGCATGACCCTACTTTTGGGCAGAGCGACTGTTGTAAAGAGGCACTATAGCCATGGAATCAGATTTGTATTTGATGTTTTAGATGTCAATTTTCATACTGTACTACTCGCATAAACGTTTGCAGCGTGACATATAGCACGAAACAGCTAACGCAAAATAGTTAAGGAAATAGTAGCTTTGCTGGATTTTTCACAACCCATGAAACAATTACAGCACAACATACCACAACGGATAAGAGCAGTAACGTTTGCTAAGTTGTCACATACGCAAGTAGTAACCTCTATTGACCCGGATACGCTGGCTGCACGGTGGAGGAGGAGGAAGAGGAGAAGGAGGAGGAGAAGGAGGAGGAGAAGGAGGAGGAGAAGGAATAAACTTTATTATAAGGAACCAGCAGGTTTAGGTGGCCGGGCCTAGGCCACCCTTGAGGGGACGTCAAGGGCTTGCCTCGACGCCGCCTCACGGGCATGCTGGGTCGCCCAGGTTTGGTCCTCAAGAGCGGGAAGAGCCTCATGGAGCTTCGACGAAAGGGTCGTGGCGTTAGTGTGTCTGTACTGTGCCGGGCAATCCCACAGCATGTGCGGAAGCGTGGAGTATAAACAATATTTGCCAGCTCTCGCCTACTTGTCAATGATAAAGTGTTCGCGAGATGTATAGTAAACCAATCAAGTGGATAGTAAACGCTGCGCCTTGTAGTGTATGCACCCGTACCACTTGCACGTCTCTGTGCTGAGGAACATAGAAAACCGTATTTGCAAAACTTTTACAGCGATAGCTGTTATGGGACGAGAATAACGATCACACGCGGCGCCGTAATTGTCCGCCGCCGCCGCCGGTGTCCGTAACCAGTATCGAATGAAATAAAGAAACACCATTTGATTCGAACACGGGTCCACTGCGTGCTGGCCCAGTATTCTGAAACTGAGCTACGCCAGTGCTTGGAGCTCGTTTCTAAAATGGCCTTAAGCAGGCTTAATGTCGGGAAAGGAATATTGTTAATATGAGTAATAAAGCGTTTTAGAACGTCAAAGGAACAGCCAGGCGTCACACAATGCGAATTGCGTAACCACTCGGTCGTCCAATGCTCCAATCCATCAGAAAACTTGTTCTTCATCACCAATTAACTGTGGCGCATACCCATTTCATGCGTAGTTCTTTCATCGTCGTCAGCCACTGAATGCAACACAAAATTCTTTACAAGTTTTAAGCAGGTACTACGCTTCTCCAAAGGATGTCCAAGGATAGCATAGTGAATGCTGGCCTACTACACAAATATTGCGATTATTTATGGCGTAGTGGGTACCCAGCAGTGTGTTTGTAGCAGTTACCCAAAGCGTGTAACTCTGAAAAGGCTCTGAAAGGCCACTCTTCTAGCTTTCGCTGTCAATGTGCTGCGCGTTTCACGCGGGCCGGGCGAGTTTTTTGTTTATTTGCTTTTGTTTTGCAGACCAGACGACCTTCGCATGGTTATTGCGTGCAGTGGCTTCTTTCTTCTAGGGCTGTGGTGATTCACCTTGGATTAGAAAACGTGTTTTATGGCTTCTTTGCCGCAGACGTACATCTGAGCTTTGCCGCACTCGTACACCTACGGGACGTCTGCAAAACGTTTTGCCGCATGCCCAGCAATAGTATACCTTCATAACCTGTGTTCGCTTGCATGTGGCCCAAAAACTTTCAGCGGTGGTTGAGTGTTTCCATAATGTGTGTTCTAATCGCCTGAACACTGAGTTTGTTAGTTAACAACAAAAAAAAAACGTAGGAATAATGTTACTCCTACTAATTACAAGTGAGGCGACAGTATGATATCGTTGTAACAGTGTCGCATCTCACGTAAAAATGGTTTCGTTATATCCGATAATTCGCTGTAAATATACATTCCCAAACATGGCGCAATCCAATTCATCACTGACTTCGTTATAACCGATAAGTCTTTATATATGTATATTTAGGTTTGACTAGATTTGGAAATCACGTGATTTCCAAACTTCTTTTTTTTTCTCGCAAAGTTTAGAAACATCCGTGTGGTCTTTAATATTTTCAACCCAACACAGACCTTTTATGGAGTAAGTATTGATTGCTCAAACACTCATACTTAATGTAATAATATAACGGAAGGAATGCAGTCAGGAAAAAAGCATGCATCTTGAAATTTCTGGAAGCATATACGACAGAAAAATTGTACTAATAATATTGAGCTTCGAACACCTCGCACCAACGTCTTTATAGCCAAAACAAATTTGGCATTTAAACGAAAAAAAAAACTATACTCTACAAAAAGAATTTTTCTTACAAAACACACTAAGAGTGCATTCTGCGAAAATTTGGAAGCCTCCTACGTGACCAATAAAGTTTTTCTCTCCTAAATATTCTAATAATTCCCTGTTTTAAATTAACTAAATGAGCACTTTTTTTTTCGTATACATTTGAAATAGTCGCCAACATAGCTGGGACTTTCAGCGTGGAAAGAGCGGCATGCATTGGTGGAATTATTTTTAAAATGCTCGACTGATTCTAGTTTTATTCGTAGCGTCTAAATGCGAAAAAAAAAAACACACAACACTTGAGTAACAACTCTGTTATAGATAAATTATCGTTATTTCGTGAGTTATTTAACAAAAGTGGGGAAATTCATTGAATTGGTATTACCAAAACAATTTTTTTAAACTTGACTGTGCGCAAAACGTAGGTATTACAGTTAGATTACGTGCTCCTTTTCGAGCATATTTAGTATACAAGCAGGAGTTTCCTGTTTGCATGAAAATGTTGTGCTATTTGGGATATGCTAAAACAATCATTATCACAAGTTCTTGCAGCGTGTTTAAGAGTCAGTAACAGTAGAACGGCCTTGTTCACTTTTTACGGCTCAGTGTGTGTGTGCTGTTTAGTGCATTTTGGTGGAGCATTCATTACCGAATAATGGTAAATTACGAGCCTTTGCTTTTCGAGATAGTGCTATGTTGTAATAATTATTTCCGAAAATTGATTTCTAGATGAAAAATTTATTCCCAACAAGCGGCAGATTCATTCATTCATTCACACAATCAATCAATCAGTCAATCAATCACTAATTTGCTCCTGACGTGCAAGACCAAGTTTCTAAATAGCAAAATTTCATTTCGGCACGGAAGTTTCCGATTTCTGTGTTTTCCAATTTTCATTTTCATGCTTCCGCTTAAACTGTCAGCGCATGAATAATAAACGCTAGAAAGAACGATACAAGCATCAAATGAAAGAGGCCATTCGACCCGCCCCACCGACTAACGAACTCCACCCGGTTTCCAAGTTTCGAAGCCGCATTGCCTGGCGTACTACACCAAACGAGGTGTAACAGGAGCTCCGGCGCTCGCTAATGATGTGACGTCATTCTGCTCCACGCCATTAGCGCCTTGTCAGAGGGAAAGTAACAAGGCACTGCACAAACCAACCAAATGCTCACAGAAGCGCTTTCATGGGCGTAGAACACGATTCCTCCTCCCTTTGTCACTTTTTTTACTCCCTCTATGCATGCCCATATGCTCCCAACACGGGCACTGCCACGCTCTCTCGCGCGCATTTTGTGACAAGCCGCGAGTTGAAATGCGAGTAGCGCGCCGTCAGGAGCGGGGACAGCTGCCAGCGCTGAGCAACATTAGCACTCGATTAGTTTTAACCCCGGAAAGGTGACAGATTCTCGGTACCAAAGCAAAACGCGACACGCTCGGCCCGCGGTGAACCGAGGGACGAACGAAAACGCTTCGTGTGGGCGGCAAAAAAACACCACCACAAAGTAAGGTCCTTAGACAAAAACAGACCACAAAGGCGACAGCAGCGCGCCTATTTGCAAAACACCGAGCGGCGCTGGCGGCCACCGCGCGACGGCGATGCGACTGTGTGCGTCACAGATGACGTCGCACCAACGTTGCGAGACGACGTAGTCACGCAATGCTGAAGATGGCCGCCGCGAGAAGCCCCCAAGTAGATCAGCAGTTTCGTACCCAGTGGCTGAAAGCGGCTACGCCGAAACCGCTTCTTGCAGACGAGAGGCACGAAAGCGCCGCAAGTATCTCGCGTGCGGGGTTTTTCCTCTTTCATTTCTTCGACTACGTTTTATATTGCCTAATGACTCGGAGAGAAAAAGAAATGTTGGCTTTTCGCGAAGTTTATCGTACGTTCGTAGCCGCTACACCGAGTGTCTGAAGTCATCGTGACGCCGAGAGCTTGAAGCAGTGAAACTAGCGAACGTCCTGTCGCGGTGCGATGACCGCCTCACCGATTGCAGCGGCGGAGTCGCCCAGTGGCGTCGTAGAACGAAGGAAGCAACGGTGAGCGAGTGAGTGAGTGAGTGATCGGACCGTCTTGAAGCGCTGGCGTGTTTCCCGCCCGCCAAACAGCTGTGTTTCCCCGGCGTTCAATTATGGGTCTGCGTGCATGTCGGTGGTGGCGGGGTGAGGAGGAAACGATCGCAGGTCGAGCGCCGACTCCCCAAAACGCGCTGTCTTCTCGTGCCACTGAAGCGAGGCCACCAACCTCACTTCCGACGACGCTTTCGTCGCAATTCTGACGACTGACAGCTTGAACGTGCCTTCTCAGGGTAAGAAGATTGCGTTGTGTTTTGACTGTTACGGCTGTTGTCACGGCTGTATTACGTCGCAAGCCGTTATCGCTCGCTTCGCGAGCCAACCAGTTCTCATCTTGTCCCGATTGAGCGGCGCTTCGATATCCTTGTAGCACTTGTAGCGCTCCTACTCTAAAAGTAAAGAAAAGAAACAACAAGTCGACCGCTCGGTTGTCCTAAAGTAGGCGAGAGAGTGTTGTCGTCGACTGTGGCCAGAGGGCGCCACGGTGGGTACTCCTGCTTTCGTAGCAGACGACGCGGCGAGTACTGGTAGCGGGACGAGCAGTCAGTTAGTGTTGAGGGGGCACAGTAGTCGTTTCAGCTCCCGCTCGCGCATCTACTTTATTACATTTTGTTTTGCTTTTTTTCGGTACACGCGCAGGCTTTTCGTGGACTACCGTTCAATCACCATGCCGACGGGCAAACGCATCATGAAGAGGATCGTCACGTATTCACTCATCCTCGGTACGTGTAACTCTCTTGTTTTCTCATTTTTTACCGCTATTCGTCGCACAAAGCAACAATGACTTGCGTCAGAACAAGTGTTGTTCAGGCTGCCTGCCTGAAGAAGTTATTTTTTTCCTGTGCGCTCTTCCTACTTCTGCTCGTAATCCGACTCGTTGCTTAAAGATAGGAAGTTCGCCGAGATAACACTCTGTCCTGGTGTAGATAAGGTTCTAGGAGAAAACCCTTGACTATCAACTTATGACTAAGTTTTATTTATAGAATTCATTTTCCTACAGGAGCTGTCAGTTCTTATTTTTTTATATTGAGGCTTGTTGATTGTAAACTACGTGCACACAAATTTAATAAGCAAGAACAAAAAGAACACGCTTTTTTTTACAGGCTGGACGAACTTGTGATTATATGATGTCGCTTCACTGGGTAAAGCAAATTCTGAGTGATGACTGTGAGATCTCGAGCGAATGTAGCCTTGTAGAACGGGTCACTCCTGGAGTTCCCAGCGGCATGTTACGATAGAAACTTGAATCACGCCGTTTTGAGTCACTGGAACCATTTTTTTGTGTGTGTGTTTGGGCATCGGAGTGCGCTCTCTTATCGGTCTATCGCTTGCTTATCGGGTAACGGGTCTTTTGTTGCAGCCACGGGCTCCTAATCGAACTCGTGTTTCCAATTGGAGTTTTAGTCTCGGATTGATCTGTACTAACTGTGAGAAACTGCACGCGCGCGTGTGTGTGTGTGTGTGGATATAATATTAATATGAGAACTAGCAGACAGTGATGCGAAGAAAAGTATGGGGGATGTTATTAGAATTAATTGTCTTTTAAACGTGAAAAAAAAAATCACAGCATATCCACGGAGTGAATGACTATTGGTGGGGCGCAGCGTTCGTCAGTCTGTCTGTCCATTCGTTCTTGCGTCCGCCTATCTGTGTGGTCCTTGGTGCATCCGTCCGTTTGTTCATTCGTCTGTCTGTTCGTCCGTGCGTGTGTCAGTCCGTTCGTCCGTCCATATGTCTAGAGAAAACTCCAAGCACAGCCGTCTCACATCTTTTCATCATGTATTCATCATATACAAGTGCCCCCATGCAGCAGACATTGTAAGGACCGCTATTTCGGGTATGTGCCACTGGTGGTTACGTACTACGAGGGACGCACAAGCCACGCCATAAGGGGCTTCGCCACTAAAAGGGAAGTGGATGAAAAAATAACTTGCCACCGGCAGGGACTTTAGAATAACGCGCCCGGTGCTCTACGACTGAGCTGCGGGGGCGGTCATCAGACATACAAGGCCGCGAAACTTTAAAGAAAACGTGATGGCAACCGTATACTTGCGATATGGTGTGTGCATCAGCTGAAACAGGCCTGACTAATTTTGTTTCTCGTCTATTTCTTTCTCTATCTTTTCCGATATTGTTCTTTCCCTTTATCGAGTGCAACTTCTTCAACGACGTTGTCCCTACCTTTAGCTCTATAGAAGAGCCGTTCGTGCGCTGTTTCAGCGGAATTCGGCGAGGTCGCACTGGAGTGACCTCGCCCGTCGACGCCGTTCGTGAAGTCACGTGCGAATGACGAGTGCCAACATGTCGAGCCGCGCAAATGCGAAGTACGTGTAATTGTTTCATGTGTGAATCGCCCCCACGCTCACGCTTGGATTCGCAGTGAACGGGAAAGAGGAAATGTCGCCGAGGAAAGCCCTTTGGGAAGACGACAATGGCTGGATGATACGTTGAAAGGCTCTGTATCACGATGAAATAATTCTGGAAGACGTAGTGTCGCCGAGGACGGCGTTTCGGTAAGCGTTGTTCGCTTCTTGAACGCACCAGATGCCCGAAGTGCACAACAGAAAAAAAAATGGGGGGGGGGGGAGGGGGGTTAGACCAAAAGGTTGGGGTGGAAATTGAGATTTCCGCGAATAGGCCACGACTGGATGATGCTGACGCCTTGATTTTTGTACTCTGCTATCTATCCTTAACAGCCTGATACTCTCATTTATTTTAATTTGTTTTTCTGTTAGCTTGAGAAGTGTTCTTCTATATATGTATTTCAGTAACATTCTTTAAGTATATTTAATAATAATAATCCTTGGGGTTTTACGTCCCAAAACCACGATGTGATTATGAAGCATGCCATTTACGTAGCCTGGAAGTACCACTCCGATCCCGTGCCCCCTTTCCCGCCCCCCGAAGTTTTTGTCGCCTTGGCATAGAGAGTGAGAAATGACCATTTCTAAAGGGTGCCCCCCTCCCCCCCCCCTCCCAAAAAAATACTTGCTACGCCCTTGCTGTAGATACTTTTCTAGATGAAGGCGGACCTGCCGTTTTGTTATAGCCACACATGTTTTGGGGGCAGTGGCGTAGCCATCGAGTAGCACACTGGGTCCGTGCTCCCCTCCGCGAAATTTGATTTCGTGATGGGATAGTAGGTAGCCATGTGATACACCGCGCAAAACGACCATTTGTCTGCCCGGCACCTGCCACAAATGAAAAAGGTGCCCCCCCCCCCCCCCCCAAAAAAAAAAAAAAAATTCTCCCTACGCTTTTTTTTTTAAAAAAAGATCAATGACGGCCGAAGTTTTCTAATGTTCCCTTCCAAGAACTGCCCATTTGCCATCTTTACTCCCCGAAAAAGCAGGAATGAAAGGCCGGACATTGTGCGAAGCACGCCATCGCTTCATTTTTTTTTTAAATATTTTTTTGTTAGTACATTGTGAAGCGTGATGTCAATTGGGATGGACCGACACTGATGTAATGAAGAGTGTAATGAAGAAAGAGAGGGGGGAGTGGGGGGATGTTACTGCGCTGAAACTTTGCCCTCTATGGGGGAGACTCGAGGCAAACCTATTTTTAGTCCTAGCTTGGATCAAGGGGGGCAGGGGCCAGGTGATTAGTCCAGCCCACATTTATCAGGTAGCGGCCAGAGCTTGGGTCTTGGCCGCGCCTTCGGCCAGCCGGACTGGACAGAATTGGTCATCTGAAAGCGCGCCGAGCGGCATTGCCTTCTGCAGCTCAAGCGTAAAGGGTGGTCAATATGGTTGATTGGGTGAGCTGGCGATACATTATTATTTGAAATAAGGGCGTACTATGGAGACGCGAACAGTATAGACGTAAGGGCTTGTCCCTGTCTATCCTGTTCGTGGCTACATAGTACACTTTTATTTCCAACAATCGTAAAGGGTTGGGGTGGAAGTGGGGGGGGGGGGGGGGGGGGCGACTCTGCACACACCTACGTCTACAAACCCTCCATCGCTCTCGTGTAAATGGGAAAAGTAGAATTTGAGTTGAATTACTACGTCTACTACGTATTGTATACTACGTATAATTGATCATCTTCAGCACTAAAAACTACGTTCACTTCTTATTGTTAACTTTAATAAAACCCCGCCCCTTACGTAATGCCCCTTCCAAGAAAGGGGGCCCCTAAGGTAATAAACTGACTGGACCATTGCAATATATTTTTTTAACATGTGCTTGTTGAGGGTTGCCCGTCTTCATTAGAAGCTCTGGTGTTATAACATTCACCCATCTTTGTAACGATCACTTCCACGAATCCCTTCCCAATTACATTTTGTTTGTTTTTGTCGTTTTTTTTCCGGCACAGTAACCAAGTCCGTTTTATCATAGCCATTACTGACCATTACTGCCTTCGTCCGCGTTTAATCTATACACTCTTTCATAATGACCGTTTAATAAAGGTACTCCCAGGGAGAGTATTTTCGAACATAGTCACAACGCGATGTCCGTTTTTTTTTTTTTTTTATCGCGGTGGACACATGTCTGTTTTTCTTGCAAACGCGACTTTTTTTTTTATTTTCTCTGCGTTAAAGTCCGTAGGCGCCCCACCACGGTGGTCTAGTGGCTAAGGTACTCGGCTGCTGACCCACAGGTCGTGGGTTCGAATCCCGGCTGGGGCGGCTGCATTTCCGGTGGAGGCGGAAGTGCTGTAAGCCCGTGTGCTCAGATTTGGGTGCACGTTAAGGAACCCCCCAGGTGGTCGAAATTTCCGGAGCCCTCCACTACGGCGTCTCTCATAATCATGTGGTGCTTTTGGGACGTTAAACCCCACAAATCAATCAATCAACGTCCGCAGGCCGACAGCTGTGACCCTTTCGCAATGCACTGACGTTTCTCTTCCTGTTTATCGCACGACGCGTCAGTAAGTCATCGCGGTATTTATGTCGTTTCCGTATTTGACATTCAATTTAGCGTCTCTCTGCTTCGCGTACTTTATTTTTATGTAGTTCCCAGTTGTCTGTATGTGCGTTGACGAATTCCTTTACAAAAACAAAAACAAAATTAGTGCAGCCTGCACACGTCAGGTAATTAGGCTCACCTGTCTCCTACGCACCCCTTGCTATACTATACTCTACTCCGCCTATACTAACTGTACTATACTATACTAACTATACTATACTATACTAGCTCTATACTATAACTCTAACTCTATACCTATACTCTATATCTCTAATCTCTATATACACTCTATATCTCTATAACTCTATACCTAACGCTATACTATACTAACTCCGCCTATACTATGTTATACTAACTGTACTCCGCCTGAGCGACTCTTTACATGTAGTTTGGCTCATAATACATCGCTTAATTCTGTATCTCGTAGAAAACATAAGATTATGTTATTCACTGGCCCGCCTGGTCTGCCAGGCTCAAGCCGCTTCTGGCAACATACCTCCACTACATTACACTATAGTACATGGATATATGCTTGCTTTCTCCTATAGCAATGTACCACATAAATTGGGCAAACCTGTTACTCGCCACACTGGTCGACTGAAATTTGAGGTGTCGCAGGTGGGCACATGGCAAACACTGATTCTAGGGGCTGCAAGTTGCCGTTTCTCTTGTAAACCACCTCTGCCGAGTGCTTGGGAGATCTCGCGTCGTTTTACGATGCTGACAATTTCGCGTCTACGACAAATGGCAAACCTCGAGCGTATATAGCAGCTCTGTTTTAAAACAACTCCAACTTTCCTTCTGTTTCCTTCCTCATGTTATTGCGCACTCAGTTGGACGCTGATTTCGCTTCACCCGTGTCCATGAATATTTCGTTCGAAACCAATTTCACGGTGTGGTTATGTCACTTCCAGAGAATCAGCCGGTTCATATTACCTTGCGCTTCCGCATATGTGGTTTTATCGAGTGCTCTCTTTAGTACCAGTTCGAAACACTGTTTGGTTACTTGGAAACCTGAGAAAAATCAGGGTTCAGAACCAGGTGTCTTAACAATCACTGGCAGATATGCTGCCTTCTAAACACACAATGGCATTACGAGCGCAAGCACTGACCCATGTAAATCACTTTCAAATTTCTATTTTCGTTACCTCACAGTTTTGCAGCCCTGGTGGGGGGCACTTGTTGGGGGCCTTGAAAAACACCTATATTTATTATTTGTCCTCTATAAAACACACCCCTCTTTACGAATTGCGGAGGGGGGGAGGGGGTACCTCACCTCACACCTGGCTACGGCCTGCCCTAATGTAGTGTATACCGATGCATTGCACTTCCACTTCATCCTAACGTGATCTAAGTAATGCTTAACGATGGCGAGGTACCTATAAATACCCACTGCAGGGTTAATGTAACGCCTGCATTATACGGCAATGTGTGTGTCTTGCTTCAGAACTGATAGATTTTCTTAAAATGGTGTTCATCTGGAAGATTCTCGCGAAACCCGCTTCGCGATTTTACATGGCCTCTGTAATCCGGGCAGCGCCATAGCGTACTACCTGTTCTCGGATATTACGTCTGTTGCAATTCAATTATGCTTATCTCTCTTTCTGCCTGGTACAACGCAGAGGGTAGAGAGATAAAAGCGGCATCTTAACGTTGCTTCGGGCAAGCTCAGTCAGCAGCGTACTCAGACACACATAATCTCAAGCCGGCAACATTTTCAGTAAGATAAGCTATACATTGTACGCGTTTCCATAAAAATTGTCGGCGTTAAACCGTTTACAAACCATGATATGATTATCAGAGATTGTGAGTTCCGGAAACGTCGACTTGCAGAGGTTCGTTAACGTGCACCTAAATAAAAGCACGTGGGCCCCTTGCCACCGCCTAAACGTGGCCGCCGTGGCCGGGATTCGACCCCGTGACCTTCAGGTCAGTAGTCGAACATCATAACCATTAGACCAACGTGGCGGCTGCAACTATTGCACTCCTCGGACGCCAGTAGCACTGGCAGCAGCCGTTTTGCTAACCAATATGTCCATGGTGTCGACGTTCACGTTGCGTATTAACTGATAAGGTCAGATACGGGGCAAGCGCCATTATCAAGTTAAGCTTCTCTTTTAACGCGACAGCGTTAAAAGAGTTCGTTTAGAAGAAATTCCGGCTTCGTCGGCCTTGAGCGAAAAATTAGCCTTCGGCCGCGAAGGAGTTGATCTGTGGGGTTTAACATCCCGAAACCACTATATGATTATGAGACGCTGTAGTGGAGGGCTCCGGAAATTTCGACCACCCGGGATTCTTTAACGTGCACCCAAATCTGAGCACACGGGCCTACAACATTTCCGCCTCCATCGGAAATGCAGCCGGCGCAGCCGGGATACGAACCCGCGACCTGTGGGTCAGCAGCCGAATACCTTAGCCACTAGACCACCGCGGTGGGGCAGCCGCGAAGGTGAAATTGAGATAGATGCAAATAAAAAATAGAATATTTTGTTCTAAGGGGAACAAAAACCAAAACTTCTGCGTGGCAAACAAATATTTTACGACACAGCCGCGCAAGTGCGCGAAAGTTCGATGTTACACATGTAATATTGCGTCACAGAAGCGTCGGAACGCACTATAGATTTCCAAACATGTGAATTGCGTGGTGAGGCGTTGGTTCGAAGGCCCATCAGTTACAAGGCACCCAGGCGTAACTAAGTATCACTATCAGCAATATGACCGAGAACGTGTGCTGGTGCGTGTATTGTTTTATGGACACGGTGTGGGTATTTCGCCTACTCGAAAAATGAAAAATTATAGCGTATTGCACACTGCGCGAATTGACGTGCAATGATAATAAAAACTAACAGACACTGATGCCAAAGAAAGCATAGGGGATGTTATTAGAAGTAATTGTAACGTAAATGTGAACAAAAAAAAAGTGGACGAAAAGACAACTAACTGGCTACGGTGGTTGGCGTCGCGTGCTACGCGACGCCAACAGGCAAAAGAGAGTGCTCCACACTCGCAGCAGTGGCAACAGGTGGCGCTGACTGACGCTCTCACGTTTAAATGCGCATATATACCCTATGAAGTGGATGGTGGGGGATGAGCGCCACCGTAGCTCTGTGGTGAAGCAACGGAGGCGTTATTCAAAGGTCGCTGGTTCGGATTTCGCCGGTGGCAAGTTATCTTTTTGTCGACTTTCTTTCTTCACATTTATGGCAGCATTTATGATGGAGGCGGAAATGTTGTAGGCCCGTGTGCTCAGATTTCGGTGCACGTTAAAGAACCCGTGGTGGTCGGAATTTCCGGAGCCCTCCACTATGGCGTCTCTCATAATCATATGGTGGTTTTGGGACGTTAAACCCCACATATCAATCGAATAAATCAATTTCTTCACATTTATATTACAATTACTTCTAATAGTATTCCCTATACCTCTCTTGTCATAGCTGTCTGTTAAAGTTTTTATCTATATAGAAAACGAGCCCTTGAACTTACACTTCTTTCCTTTACTTGCAGCAGGCATTAAAGGATAGTTTCAAATGGCCAAGCTACTGGTCCACAGACGTTGCTTTTGTTGCGACATAGTTCTATAGATGTCCATCTATAAGCGAAGCCAAGCCAACGATTGAGAAAACGATGGGAACAAGGCCCGATTACGTTATCGCGTTCTACGCCTCTCCCAAGTCTTTATATGAGCATAGTATCTAAGGAATGGACTGGTGACACACACAAAGAAAATAAAACAAAACCAAACAACAAAAGTATCAACACCAACAAAAGTGCTCATTGGATAACCAAACATACCGTTTTTTTTTTTTTTTTTGTCGTATTCGTTACGAGTTGGTTGTTGATTCTTTCCCCTCGCTACTTCGATTTGTCAGATTCGACAGCTCCAAATGTTCGTTCTTTTTCACCTTTGGTCACTGCAATTTTTCTAACAATTTTCGGTATTTTATTTATAATTTGCATTCTCAAATATACTTCACTGTGTAATCTCGGTCTCTGATAACGTTTCTTCGTTCGCACCGGGTTCGAGTTTGCGCGATAAACAGAACCCATTAATCAGTGACGCGTTGCGATACCCGTTCTGTTGCCCCAAGTCGCGTATATGGTTGTAGAACCTTATCGAGTTTAACACCGTTGATAAGTTTGCCCTGCTCTTCATCGCCACGGCACCACTCGTAAGCGATAGGAAAGTTTGTTACAGATATATAGAAAAAAAAAACATGCCCCCTATCTTTTATCGAGAAAGGTAAGATTGAGCCCGTCGTCAACAATACCTGATACACGCGTCGTTGTCCAGATGTCAGGCACATGTCTGTTTTCTCTAGAGATTGCGCGTACTAGTTCTCAATTCTTGTGCACAGTAAAACAGGTGGTGTGCTCAGAGGCAGCTTTGCTGCTGCTGTGCCGGTTGTCACGTGATCATAGAGGGCGCTGGCGAGCTTCACTCTGGGCGGGGCCTACGCGCCGTGACGTCGTTACGAACGCCTCACATATGTGGACGCCACCTACCGATGTTTACAAACGTGAAATGGGTCAATACAACTCCACAGTTGTAGGGGGCAAATCCTCTTGTCGAAACGTCGTCTGCAGGGACAAGCCCCGTTTTTCACCACTTACGAGCCTCTTCCTTCCCCGTGACATCTGCCTTGTAAGGTATACATGTTAGGATTCCGGATCGTGGTGTAAACAATGCTCTTTTTCAAGGTATATACGGGGTGTGTTTCTATCTGTCTTTCTCTTTTTTAGGCACCTTTAGTTTCTTTTTTCTTTTTTTTTCAATTCTACGCATTCTCTCGCTTCTTTGTCACGGGCAGTTCTGTTCTGAGGCAGCGGACTGGTTGCATTTCTTGTGCGTCACACGGGGTTCTGAACCCTTTGCGCAGCCTTCGCAAGAAACTGTTGTGCCGCCCAATCGCTTTGAAACGGCGGTACACTGTAACTTTAGTCATTCTGATGAAGGCTGGTCCACCGACTGCAACGTAAGTTAATAAATTATCCCTGTTCACGGTCAGTCCCGGCATGGGGTGCGTGTGACTCCCTTTAAGGAGGAACGTTGACTCCCTTTTGAGTCACGTGACTCTCTGCCAATAGCATAATAGTCCCCAAAGAGAGTTCACGTGTCTATTTTTTATCTTTTTTCTATTCGAAGATTAACCGCAGCGCCATCTTAGGCACTATTGCGGGGGGCACAGTGCCTCGTAGAATGAATCCGCAGTCTTGCGGCCAACTAAATCAGCTGGTAACATATTACATTCGACAATGGCTTGCGAAAAAAAAAGAATGCTTAAAAATATCCGTTCTTGGGTTGTATGGCCGTACCCTAAATTTGTGGTCATGACGAGAGGAATGATAATGCGTTGGTTTCAAATATATCTGAAGGATTAACGCCCGTTTTCTTGTTATAGATTGAATAAAATAGTTTCAATCTTAGATTAGGTATTCGATCTTGTAAGTATTGTAAAGAGGCTCGCATGCGTGCCATGTCAGGACTCTCAAAATAAATGTACAGTCGACCCTTTTAAAGTGTAAAGAAGAAAAGGAGGAAAAACGTGCTGTCCGGGAAAACGTATACAGTGCGAATTTCCTAAAACAGTGCGTAGTTTTGCGTGATAACGATACCGCCAACGTTGGCGCTGGCAGTCTTTGCGAAACGCGAACGAGCCGATGACGTGAGATAGAATAAACAATTTTAACATGGCGGGAAAACTGTATGCAGGTTGTGGTTGTAACGCTTCGAACAGACCCGTAAACTCTACGAGTAGGAAAGAAGCGGGAAAACTGTGCTTTATATCATAGGCTTACGTAGTGGGGGAGGGGGCAGAGGAAGCTCCCCCTCTCTCTCCTAGTCGAATTAGAGGGGAAGGGGGGGGCGCAAAGTCAGTCCAACTTAGTGACATAATAGGAAGGGGGTGTTGTGACTGAGGGTAGGGGGTGCAAAGTCAGCCCCATACATTGACAGAACAGGGAGCGGGGGTGCTGCGAAGAACCTTAGCCACCCCCCCCCCCCTATAAGGGGGAACCTGCGCATTATAGATTGTGATGGTGCATGAACGCCGCTTTCTTTCTTTCTTTCTTTCTTTCTTTCTTTCTTTCTTTCTTGCTTTCTTTCTTTCTTTCTTTCTGTCTTTCTTTCTTTCGTTCGTTCTTTCTTTCTTTCTTTCTTTCTTTCTTTCTTTCTTTCTTTCTTTCTTTCTTTCTTTCTTTCTTTCTTTCTTTCTTTCTTTCTTTCTTTCTCTGTGTCCTTACTGAAGTAGATCAGGTGAAAATTCGCGCTTGTTTGTTCCGTTCCTTCTTTCGGCCGCGCGCTCTTCGCGCGTACGGTATACAGGTGAATCACATTACCAACGACAAATTCCGGCCGTCGGTTCTTCCGTTACGAAATCGTCGCTCCTCGGATTGCGCGGATCTCGAGTTACGTGCCGAGCTATGCGCGCCAAGCTTCACTCGACGCGCCCGAAAAAAGAAGCGAAGGTGGCTGTATACAGTGTACGCGCACGCTGTGCTGTGGCGACCCCGGAATCGCGACGCGCTTGCAATGCGGGGAGGCATCGAGTTGCTTGAACGATGGCTCTCGCCGGAGGTGACGCATGCAAACGATGTGTCTGTCACAGGTGTGGTGCATGTACATGCACTTCCTCGCAGAAAGATCACCGGCATAGTTGCGTTACAATGACACAAGTGGCTGTATATACGGTTCAGGGAAAACGTACGCTTGCCCGAAGAACAAGAGAACACGAAACAGCAAAATGGACGTTTCGGCGCCTAGATAATACGGGTGCCTTGTTTACATTGCACGAATGCCCATCCACAGTGGTCTAGTGGCTATAAGGTACTCGGCTGCCGACCCGCAGGTCGCGGTATCGAATCGCGGCTGCGGCGGCTGCATTTTCGATGGAGGCGGAAATGTTGTAGGCGCGTGGGCTCAGATTTGGGTGTGCGTTAAAGAACCTCCTGCAGGTGGTCGAAATTTCCGGAGCTTTCCACTACGGCGTCTCTCATAATAATATGGTGGGTTTTGGACGTTAAACGCCACAAATCAACGATATCACAATGCTAATGGTGAATTGTGACCGCTGAGCTTGAAAATCGCCGTCAATCACACCATAACTCACTTTTAATAATTGCTCGGGTGTTACGTCCATAAGCCAGCATTTGATTATGGGAGTCGCTGCAAGTTTCGACCAGCAGGGGTTCTTTAATGGGAACCTAAACCTAAGTATACACGGGCCTGTCACATATTGCCTACATCGAAATGCGGCCTGGATTCAAACCCGCGACCTTTGGGTCTGAAGTCGGTACCACAATCACGATATACATCCGTGGCGATATAATAAGTGAATGTTACATAATCAGCCCAATATGAATATTGGTATTTGTAATGCGTGCCCGAACCCGTAAATGTTAAAGCTCGCTTTGTTTATCTTTTGATTCCTATATGATTAGTGTTTAGCGTACGATTAGTTTTCAGTTATCTCATTAATAAACCTGCACCTCATAGCCATTTGGTACTGTCTGTGGGCTTGACTGCAATTATATGATTATGTACAGACGCGTCCGCCGTTAAAAGGAACACCTGAGTGCATGATATGTTTAGATTTCTCTGTCTTACAGGAGCATAGTGGCTTTGATATGCGTAAGACTAGTGGTGGTTGAAAGTTCTGACTGCTCTTGACAGATTAGGGACGTGAATGAAGATTCTATCCTTAATCACTTCCTTTTAAAGGGCCAGCAATATCGATGGTGTTCATTTGAGCGTTATTTTTAACAGAGAACCGTACTGTCTATAATGTTGAAATTTATGACGTCATTCTAATGTGTCGGTACAGAAATATGAACGCACGCACTGCGACCTTCACTTCTTTCTTTTTGTTTCTGACCGTCTGCATGTTAATTACCGGTAGATCGGCGTAAAGACAGTTATAAAAGAATCTTTTGTCTGGTTTAAAACTGGTTGACCGTTTCATATGCTTATTGTCAAGTGAAGACGTCCTGCTTTGAAAAAAAAAATCTTCAAATGTTTTAGCTGTCTGCAGTGAGGTCTTGTTGCGTTAAGTCTGTGTGTGTGTGTGTGTGTGTGTGTGTGTGTGTGTGTGGTGTGTGTGTGTGTGTGTGTGTTTGTGCGTGTGTGCGTGTGCGTGTGTGTGTGTGTGTGTGTGTGTGTGTGTGTGTGTGTGTG
This sequence comes from Rhipicephalus microplus, assembly GCF_013339725.1. Lineage (NCBI taxonomy): Eukaryota > Metazoa > Arthropoda > Arachnida > Ixodida > Ixodidae > Rhipicephalus > Rhipicephalus microplus. The sequence goes on from NC_051175.1 coordinate 111,068,706, forward strand.
TGTGTGTGTGTGTGTGTGTGTGTGTGTGTGTGTGTGTGTGAAAGAAAGAAAAAAAGAAAGAGAGAGAGGGGGGCTTCGAAATGTGCGCTGAACGCTTGCCGGAACACAGAAGACAAATAGAGTAAAAATAAATATACATTGCTCGTTGCGCTTCTACATCGTCAGCAGGAAGCGTAACCGTTAGGGTGGAGAAGCGGGGGGAGGGGGTGGTGGTGGATGGACCCCACATTCCGGCTTATTACTCCTTAATCAGGGATACCTTTCTTTCTTTATACTTAATGCCCCGGCAACTAATGGTTGCCGCTAGTCACCACATTGATGAATCGTTCATCGCTGCCCCCGGACTTCCCCGTCCACTCCTGACTCGCTATCCGAGCCAAGTCGAGCCGAGGCTTGTCGATTTGTATGATCTCAACACCAACCTGCCAAGGCTCTAGGAGCGTAGATTGAATGGTTTAATAGTTCATTACCCTTCATATAGGCAGGAGTCCAGTTTAGTAGTAATGGTAATATAGCGATTTATAGGGATCGTAAGAGTTATATAGCTTAACTAGATTCCGCAGGTATACTGACTGCGTTGCTGTTGTTTAAGGGCTACATAGTTCGTGGGACACTTATTTTTTCTCAAAGTCGTAGGGTCGATTACGGTGTAATAGCATGCGTATGTGATGGTGAGGAACGTAAATGCAGAAATCCCCATATCCCCCAACCCTTCCCACAAGGCCTATAGTGCTTGGCGAAATTGTGGGGATATTTATTGTGTCTCGAAAAGAGCTTAACTATGTGTACTCGTAAAGGCACTGCAAGACCTCGTCCGCAAGCCGGTTGCCGTGTTTTGAAAGAAGCTTAAGCTGACCAGGAACGCTCGTTCATTAAGAAATAGTTACGCAACCGATTTGTGCTCAATGAGTTGCTTCAGTAAGTATATAGCGCCGCCGTTGCCATCGATAGGTTCTCGGTCGTCTGCATAAATTGCCCGCAAAAAAAAAGAGGCGGTGTATATAGAAAAATACGAGTCGATCCAATCATACTCTTCAGAGTTCTTTCTCTTCTTTCTTTCTTTCTTTCTTTCTTTCTTTCTTTCTTTCTTTCTTTCTTTCTTTCTTTCTTTCTTTCTTTCTTTTTTTCTTTCTTTCTTTCTTTCTTTCTTTCTTCCTTTCTTTCCTTCTTATATTTAGCGACGTCTCAAAATAAATAGGGTCTCGAGTGGCCGACACCGATTCTCTTTCTTTCCTTCCACTTAAAAAAAAATAGTAAAGGACGTAGTTTGTGGTCGTGGTGCTCGACTGTTCACCTGATGGTCCCGGGTTCGAATCCCCGCCCGCGGTGGCCGCATTTCGACGAAGTGCTATAGAGCCACGTGCGCTTTGATTTAGGGCGCACGTTAAAAGAACCCTGCAGGTGGTCAAAATTTGCGGAGCCCTCTTACATGGTGTCCCTCGTAATTGTGTCGTGATTTTGGAACCTAAAACTCGTATAATAATAATAATAATGCAGTGCGTCGTGACGTATACGTATTGTGTATTATGCGTGCAGCACCTGTGTTGATTAAGTGGGCTCAGTAGGCACGCGCGCAGGTTCCTATTATCCGAGAATGACTCTCGGTCGGCGAGGAAAGAGAAATTACACAACTCGTCGGCCTTACAGCACGACCGAATGCTGTGGTGAAGAACATCGAAATGTTTCGGCAACTGACAAAATAAAGTTTATGTTCTTCTTGGCAACTGGCAAGCACTGAATTTGTGCGTGATGTGAAGACACTCACATTGTCAATCCCCTATTCCTCACGTTTGTCATATAGTGTTTAGCGGTGGAGGAGGACTGTATTTGTCGGGAACCACGTGTAATTATATTTTATCACGATTGCATGAGCGGTGGTTGAAGTCAAATATTTATTTTTAAAAGACGATAGTTTTTCTTGGGATACTTGAACGCAGTAAGTTTGGTATGTCTGTCTGTCTGTCACCGGATTGAGCCACCCGGCCAAAGTTTAAGCACTTCCAGAACGCCCAGCCATATGTTGAAGTCGCGTTCATGCTAGTCATCATGGTCTATCAAAAACAAATACTACGCATATCTCATCATTACGTAAGTATTAGGTGGTGTATTCCTTTACTAGAAAACGCATAGATACGTAGTTCTTTAGAACCTATAAAGTCTTTCTTGGCGGCTGCGCTGAAAATGCGACGCTATGCACGACAGAAGATCGGACTATATCGTCCTTCGACGACATTTGCAGCAAAACAGGCAGATACGCGGCCATTTATTATTTTTTAGATGCGGAAGCATCTTATACTCGCGCCTTGTAGTGCGCATCTTATACTCGCGCCTTGTAGTGCGCCGTCCGCGCCGTCCGCACCGCTTCTCGAACATTCGACAGCTGACGCGCGCGCATGCGCCGTCGCGCCGTCGCCCACTCTTCCACCATCTGTGCATCCCTTCCTCCTCTACACACCGCGCGCGCTTCACTCCTCCACCATCTGTGCACCCTTCCTCCTCTACACACCGCGTTCGACATCTACAATTCTCCTGATTCTCCAGTGGACGCGCATGTGGCGTCGCGCTTCGAGAACATTCAACAGCATGCGCCGTCGTGCTGTATATATACTCAAGGTCGGCGCTCGCTCGCTCAGTTGCCGCTCGTCGGTTGGTTTGTACGGCGCGTCGACGTCCAAGGTCGCGGTGAAATGAATTCCAACGAATCCACAAACACAATGATCGACGTCCCTTCGACCAGCGCCGCCCTTTCGCATACGTGTGTACCTGTTCACTCATTTAACACCCCCTCCTACAACCACGTTAACCAATTTAGCCATCGACCCAAGTAAGTCGCAATTTAACACCCCATTTCACAACCACGTTAACCAATTTAGCCATCGACCCAAGTAAGTCGCACTTTAACACCCCGTTAACCAATTATATGCTCCGCATCCTCCTCAGTGTTCCCCCGAGGGAAGCTGCGGGCAATTTTTTGTTTCTTTATAGACGTTACAGTAGAGTGTTCTTGCCCCCGTTTCTCATTTCGCAGGTACCATGTTATATTTTTCGTTATAGAAGGCAGCCGTACCCGTTCTCACCGCACGACGTACGACACTGCAAGAGTTTCGCAGTGAGTCCGTTGGTTGGCACAGTGTCGATACTGACGAATCGTGCGACACCCGAGCCGCGTACCAATCGTGGATCGACTCGAGCCCCTTCGCTGTGTCCAACCAACGGTGCTGCGCGAATGCACCGAGTGGCCGATGCCGGCCTTACCGGAAGGCCCAGGGCGGGATCCCCGTCTCCGTAATGTGATCGACTGTGTGTATATAGGAACGGGAGCGGGTATTACGCAGGAAATGAAAACGATATACGCGGGCCTGGAGAGAGCTATTTCCTGTCTCATGCCCGCACGCGGAGGGGGGGGGGGGGGGGCTCTGCGTCGTGTAGCTATCCCGCCACTAATTCCCGCGAGATTGCCTCGCGCGATCGCAGTTCTCCTGCGAAATCAGGTGAGGGCCGGTCGCGCACTTGTATGTTTAGAAGGTACTGCAAAAGTGTATAAGGTAAGTTGTATTCAAGTTGTGCATAGCGATGTATATAATCTTTTGATGTTTTTGCTATTCAATGCCCAGTAAGGTCTGGGAGGTTTTTGAATACATATATAGGTTACTGAATAGTGCTAGCGTATTCGAGAGCGGGTCTTGATATGAGGAGTAAGGCTAGCAACTTCATTATTGACGTATACATTCTTAAAAAAAAAAACAATTCTGTAGTTCTTGTTCTATCGCTAAAAAAATAATAAGTGAAGCTTGACCTGTCCATGTGTGACGCACGATTGTTATTTCCTATTCATTCATGCACCGTTGCGGAATGCACCTTCATGGCAGTTTTGCGCATGGCCAAGGAGCAGTGACGTCACACGGTCCACAGCTGACGCGCAGAAGTCCTGAAAGCTCCCCGAAAGACGTGTCACTTCTATAGGCTGGCGCTTCGATCGCGTGAGCTCGCTCGCTAGTCCGTCTGTCCGTCCGTGGTTCGTCCTTCTGTAGCTCACGCTACGCATATCCTGGCATAACTGAACTAAGCCACTGCTAGTTCTTCTGCACCGCTCCTCTGGGTGTGTTCCAGTGCTCACCGTAGATGGGTAAATGGACGGCTAAATGGACGGCGGCCATCTTAAGTCTCGTTCCACTTCTCACGTAGCCGGCAAATAGACAGCTCCGGGAAGACCGCGTCGTAGACGAATACGGTGCAGGCTATTTTGTTTCCAAACAAGTTGGCGGCTCAGCTAATCGCTCAGATAGATCGCATCTCGCCGGAATGGTCGTCTGTACTCAAGCAGACGCTTCCCGAGACGCTCATTGTGAGTGACAATTAATGTTTTTTTTTATATTTTGACACGAAATGTCAGCAAAACAACAGTTACGTTTGCTTGTTTTAGCTCTTACCTCTCGACGTGAGGCGATGCCTCGTCGCTTATACGCCCCGCCGCGGTGGTCTAGTGGCTGAGGTATACTCGCGACTGCTGACCCGCAGGTCGCGGGATCGAATCCCGGCGGCGGCGGCTGCATTTCCGATGGAGGCGGAAATGTTATAGGCCCGTGTGCTCAGATTTGGGTGCACGTTAAAGAACCCCAGGTGGTCGAAATTTCCGGAGCCCTCCACTATACGGCGTCACTCATAATCATATGGTAGTTTTGGGGGCGTTAAACATCACATATCAATCAATCAATCAATCAATCAATCAAATCTTGTCTCGTATAAGTCGTCCAGACGTGTTCCCATTTATCGGACAGCATGGGCTCGGTGCTATCGTCTAAGCTGTCTGCGTCGACTGTCTATACGTGCTGTCTAAGAATTGGAACACAGCCTTTGTGTAAGCGCGACTGCCATCACCGGGAATCGAACCCGACTCCTCGAGCTTCGCCATTGTATACGACAGCTCATCCGGGCTGCCTCGGCGTGTGTCGTCACTGCACGCCAACAGCGTTCGACGTAGTAGTGACAAGAAGAATGGCGATTTGGGCTAGTTGGTTTGAATTCATGGTAATAAGGGCTGCAGGGCGATCACGAAGGTGCTAGAAGAGACAGACGAAAATCGAGGCACGGAAGGCAAAGAGGACAACACAGCGCTAGTGTTGTCCGCTTTGCCTTCCGTGCCTCGCCTTTCGTCTGTTTCTTCTAGCACCTTCGTGCTGGCGCTGCAGCCCTTATTACCATGTAGTACAGACAAAGTTGCCAAGCAGTTGAATGTATTCATAGCCACCTTCGCGGCGGAGAAACGGAACTGCGGCTGCGAAAGATAAATCGGTTCCCGTTTAAACCACAACGGACGGGCGCGTGGTTAACTGCACTATATACTCTTGACGTCATTGGTGTGCGCAAAACGCGTTTAGAATTCGGCACTGCACACTGATGACGTCTTCGGCTTCGCTGATGACGTCTTTGCGGCAGTAGTCTCTGAATTTAAAATTGTTTCGTGCGCTCGCCGTAGGTACGTATCGATAAAAAGAGGTGCTAAACCACGATAGATTGATCCGTGCAGCGAGGCTGTCTGGAACGCATTTCTTTCGTTATTCATATTATTATTTTTTTTTGAAAATGCTTTCGTAAATGCGCACAAAGCGAGTATGTTTCTAAGCGCCGCCATGGTATACATGCATATGTGAAGCCTCTTTTCTTTATCTCTGCAGGAAATCAGGTGATCGTGGATATATATACTACCAGTAGCGAACTAATTAACTTTCAACTCGCGCACTTTGCCGTCGGGGAATTGAAAAAAAAAATTAGGGTACCCTAAAGCTTTGCTTTTAGGAGTTGAACGCGATCATCGATATTCTGTTCCTAATCCGTACTTGAGCACTTAGTGCACGAAACCTTTTTCGAGCTTGCCATGCACCCACCACGTCTCCTTAACATATATGCGTAGTATATATGTTAAGCGTGTGTGCCTTTTGTAGTGAGTGACTGGCTTTGAGCCACGAAACCATTCTGATAATCGCATGCTCTGACGCCCGCTGGCAATTGGCGCTTTTACCACGCATTACTATACTGCGATATTTCATGTGTCGTTGTGAAGCGTGTATAGAGGACGCTTGTGTGTGTAAAGCACGAAACCTACTTTCTCCGCATTTCGAAACCGAAGAAGTCATTTTCGTTCGTCTTTACAAGCAGACGGGTGGCCGTGGGGTATAAAGCATCCGCTGACCAACCAAATGACCCTGCAGTTCGGTCCCCTATAGGGCCCAGGATTTTTCTTAATCGTTTATTTTTTTATTTGCATTGTTCTCGATCTTTCGGTCACGCATGAGATGAAGATTTTTTTTTCTCGGGCAACCGACGACGCCGGAATTTCTGACAAACGAGCTCCTTATAACGCGGTCACGTTAAAGTGCTGTTTCGATGTCGCACCCGATCACGCGTGCCTATAGAACCACGCTTTCACAATCGACGCCCAAACTAAGTTTGCGTGAACCGAGAACGCCCTCCGCATTGCTTGCTTTCGCGCAACTGCTTTGCATATCGGTATTTTTTTTAAAAAATCGTCTTCAAGGAAAAGGGGAACTGGCTTATGCAAACGCTTCAACAGCAAACTATTCGATACCTTAAAATAGGGGTATCAGGCTCACTTCAGCCAGTGGGCAGCAGTAACGCATTTTAGTACCGCACAGTTTCGTGCAGAACATGAAAACCGAACAGATGCATGCAGGGGTTGCGCATGTACAACTTGTTGGCAGATGTTGCCATTTGAAGGAAAACATTTTCTGTAACTCATATATGCGTCATTTCTGAAGGACATTTGGAGCCATGGTATTCCAACAGCATGTCGACACTGATCTCTCAAACGACTGTATAGTCACTGATTATTATGATCTATATAATTGATTAATATGTGGGCCTCACCGTCCCAAAACCACCCAATAATTATGAGAGACGCCTTAGTGGAGGGCTCCGGAAATTTCGACCACCTGGGGTTCTTTAACGTGCATCCTAATCTGAGCACACGGGCCTACAGCATTTCCGCCTCCATCGGAAATGCAGCAGCCGCAGGCGGGATTAGATCTCGCGACCTGAAGCTGCAAAACATTATAAAAGCGTTCGCGAGCTGGCTCGTTTCGCACGTGTCGTTCCCTCTTGCAGTACCGCATTGTTTGTTACCATCGCAACGGCGTCCTTAATACGCCGGACGTAACAGGTCATATGTCAATGCGAGCTTCCTGTACGGTATAAGGCTTTCAGTTTATTTCATCGGGTAGATTTCCGACGTTAGAGGGCGAAGGAAAAGCGGTAAGGTGAGCCCGTGAAAATCGAGTTAAGGGTGTACAAGCGTCTATTTCATTGTATTTTAATATCTCGATTGATTGATATGTGGGGTTTAACGTCCCAAAACCACCATATGATTATGAGAGACGCCGTAGTGGAGGGCTCCCGAAATTTTGACCACCTGGGGTTCTTTAACGTGCACACAAATCTGAGCACACGGGCCTCGACATTTCCGCCTCCATCGGAAATGCAGCCGGGATTTGAACCCGCGACCTGCGGGTCAGCAGCCGAGTACCTTATGTATTTTGATATCTCTACGCTGAATAACTTTGCACTGCGTGGCCCTATCGCTGCCGTTCTTGCGGCACTTATTCCTTAAGCCGTCAGTGCACGCAACCAGTTAGAAAAACGTGCAAAACTATGAAGTCGTGAAAAGTGTTGGACGGCCGCTTTAATTAAGATGCTTCACTCATAAAACCTTGCGTGTTTATACTTGACACCGGCCTAGTCGAGTCCGCTCGCTCAAATGGGACGCGCTCGCAGTGTAGGAAAATCAAGCTTGCAGCCTTGAAATCTCGTCGAGGTTTTGAGCGTAGCATTTGCGAGTTCGTTTAACTTTCGTCTCGAAGTAAAAACTGATCGAGACAGGAGCTATTTTCACTTTGAAAACAGGGTTCATTCGCCGCGCGTGGACTATTAGCCTTTGCTTTCCTTTTTTTTTTCTTTTAGGCGAAGCTTTTTTTATTTCGCATATTTTGATGACATGCCGTATACTCAAATGCCCTCCGGCCGGGGGAGCATACATAATTAGGTGCGGCCTTGAAAAATGCTCCGGTCACTTGCTCCGTGTTCGCAAACTATATACAGTAGGTTAGAAGTGTGGCAGCTTGGGCTAGTTGGTATGGCATAGCATATATATATATATATATATATATATATATATATATATATATATATATATATATATATATATATATATATATATATATATATATATATATATATATATATATATATATATATATATATATATATATTCCAAGGTCGCAGCTTTGGATCATCCTGCCCACGGCAAGTTATCTTTTCACCCACTTTTCTTTCTTCACATTTACATTACAATTGGCCTAATAACTTCCCCTATACTTTCCTTGGCGTTATTCTCTGTTAGATCTCATTGTTATGGTGTCTAAACACGTTGTTATAGGAAGCTTTGCAGCTGCTGGCCCAGTTGTCATATGATCACACGCAGAAGACGGATATATTATATAGCAAATATTATATATCTCATGTGTCAGACAAACAAAATGTTTTCAACGGTTTAAAAGCTGTGTGTGCGTGTGTGTGTGTGTGTGTGTGTTGTGTGTGTGGGGTGTGTGGTGTGTGTGCGTGCGTGTGTGTGTGTGTGTGTGTGTGTGTGTGTGTGTGTGTGTGTGTGAGAGAGAGAGAGAGAGAGAGAGAGAGAGAGAGAGAGAAGAGTGTCTCGGTATTGTTTTCGCCAGCTGTGCAGGCTTCTGTACGAGCCGTTTGTAACAGAACGTTGACGGCCAGCCTTTTAATTACGCCTTCAACTGCAGCCCAAGGCCCTGACGCAATCCTATCAATCGGAGGTGGGGCGAAGGTTACACACACACAAAAAAAGAAAGATCGCCGCTTCTACGCTTTTATTTTTCTTGTTGTTTTTTTTTTCATCTTCAATTACGTTGGAAAGCCGCCAAAGGGCCGTTTTCGGACCGCTGTGTGACTGGCACAGCTGGCGATGCGGTGTTGTTTACGCCTCGCCAGGTGTGGAATTCCCGAGTACTGTTACTTTGCAGCGCACGCTTTATATTGCCTATCTTCGGTGGGAACCTGCGCGTCGCAGACCAACAAGGCGACGCGGGCAGTGACGCTGTTTTCACTATTCGCTCACCATAGCTATTCATAAAGAAACAGTGACATAAAAGAAAAAAAAGCGACAGAATCGCAATAAAGAAGAGTCTAAGGCAGGGAGACACGATCTCTCCGATGCTATTAACCGCTTGTTTGCAGGAGGTTTTCAGGGCCGTAGATTGGGAAGAGTTGGGGATACGAGTTAACGGAGAGTATCTTAGTGACCTACGATTCGCTGATGACATTGCCTTGATGAGTAACTCGGGGGACGAATCACAGCTCATGCTTACTGAACTCCATGGACACGAAAAGCAGGAGAGTACAGGTTTTAAAATTAGTGTGCTTAAAACTAAAGTAATGTGCTACAGTCTCGGCAGAAAACAGCGCTTTGCGATAGGTGGAGAGACGCTGGAAGTTGTAAAGGAATATGCCTACTTAGGACAGGTAGTAACCGCGGAGCTCAACAACGAGAGTGAAATAAGTAAAAGAATAAGGACGGGGTGGATAACATTCAGCAAGCATTCTCAAATCATGAATGGTAATCTGCCACTAACCTTGAAGAGGAAGGTATATAAGAGCTGCATCCTGCCGGTACTTACCTGCGGAGAAGAAACCTGGAGGCGTACAAAGAGGGTCCAGCTTAAATTTAGGACGACGCAGTGAGCGATGGAAAGGAAAAAGATAGGTGTGACTTTACGAGACAAGAAGAGAGCAGAGTGGATCTGGGATCGAACCGGGGTTAAGGATATAATAGTTGAAGTCGAGAAGAAAAGGACATGGGTCGGGTACGTAGCGCGTAGGCAGGATAATCGCTGGTCATTAAGGATGACTGAATGGATTCCCAGAGAAGGCACACGCACGAAGACAGAAAGTTAGGTGGGTCGATGAGATTAAAAAGCTCACAGGTATAACGTGGCGGTGGGAAGCACAACACCTGCAGTTGATTGGCGGATCGTGGGAGAGGCCTTTGCCCTGCAGTGGGCGTAGTCAGGATGATGATGATGATGATGATGAGTAGGAGGAGGAGGAGGAGGAGGATGAGGAGGAGGAGGATGAGGAGGAGGAGGAGGAGGAGGAGGAGGAGGAGGAGGAGGAGGAGGAGGAGGAGAAGAAGAAGAAGAAGAAGAAGAAGAAGAAGAAGAAGAAGAAGAAGAAGAAGAAGAAGAAGAAGAAGAAGAAAACAAGTGAGCGAATCGGCGACGCCCTTTCACGCCTTTAGATGATTTCTTGAATTAATGTATAATCGCGCTATGTTTATTAAGGGTGTTATTGTGTCTTTTCCCTCTTTGTTTTCATTTTCTCTTGCAGTGTTGCATCAGTTTTCTGTTTGCGTCCTGATGTTGAGAAAAAAGAAAACACTCCTACGATAGCCCTAATTGGGCTGCAGTGTATAAAAATAAACAAATTAATTAACTAATTTTCCAGGTCCCTCCGCTATGCACGGTGGGTCCAATGTACCACCCCCTGCATGGCTATGCCACTAGACGGAGATGGTTCATGACCATATTCATTTTTTAATTGTTCTGGATTTCTTCTTTAACACAACAAGTCACGCGGCCTCTTATGCATTTGCTTAGGATCGCTCGAAGCTAGGCGAAAGCCATTTTCTGTTTCGTAACTGTTGATTGTAGTGATCATCACTATCTCCCTCCCCCTCTCTCCTTGCTAAAGCTTTTTCAACCCAAACTGATTATACCATAGGCGCAGCTTTGACGAAGCGAAGTTGTGACGTCACGTTCCGTAACGTCGTGATGAAGACATGGCAATGCCACACATATAGGGGACCTGCGTCGTCATGATGACGTCACAGCGTTACCCTATCATTTCGACCGGCTTCGGGGTTCTTCAAGCATGTATACTTGTATCCCTAGTACACGGATGTCGTTGTTTTGTCTTGTTTATCGCGTCAGCCTCCTGGATTGGCGGGCCCACAGTGGTCTGTTATCGAACCTGCGTCCTAGCTCTTATGAACGTGACCTCGTTATTATTTTTTTTTTTTGGACAGGTGCCCGTCTACTCCTGAGAAACCCACTGGGTAGGATAATCTTGATGCGGCTATCTCGGCCTCTGCCTGTCTTGTGTAACGCACTAAAGGCTGGATTTTACTTAATGACGTCACTTCAATAATAGTTTATGTATTTTTTCGGGGCTCTTACTTCAAGACTTTCTTTCTTTCTTTCTTTCTTTCTTTCTTTCTTTCTTTCTTTCTTTCTTTCTTTCTTTCTTTCTTATTTCGGTGTGCTAAATCTGCATGCCGGAGAGTCTCTAATGGATCAACCTCGAAATGACGTGTTTATCGCCCTCTCATCGGACGCCGTCAGAAAGACTGGGCTTTTACCGCGCGCGCGATGCGCGTCGATACAACGCCCCCTCGCCCCTCTATTACGTGCTCACTCTCCATCCTTAAACCCACTTCTTCATTTATATTTCGTGGTCAAACCTACAACAACAACAACAACAGCGAACGCGCGGCATCAACGGCGCTGCTTCGTGGGAAGGCCACGTGACGTCCCGCACGCTAGCACTCCACTTCGAACAAGGTCGCGCGTTCCTTTCTTTTTTTCTTTCTTTCTTTCTTTCTTTCTTTCTTTCTTTCTTTCTTCCTTTCTTTCTTTCTTTCTTTTTTTTGCGCGCGGTTATATTCCCGCGCTTTCTAGACCTCTCGCCATAGTCTCTAAGGCAAGCGTCCCGCGAAACAGAAAGGGTGAAAAAGCACAAAACACGCCCTCTGGACAAAGGATCGAGTCACACGCCGATTGGCGTCATCCGTTTCGTGTGTTCACCACACTTGCCAAAAAAAAGAAAAGATCCGCGGTTTCCACGCTGAACGGTCGCGCGATTCGCGGTATAGGGACCGACATTAAAAGCCGCCGTGGGCTTCGATTGCGTGGTTATTTCGAAACGTCCCCTTCCCGAATCGGTCGTCCAGTTCTCGGCGAGCGGCTATAGCCGCGCTGAGGTGTATACTATAGAAGTGCTTCGACGGAAACGACGCACGAATACGAGAAAGCATTGCAGGGACACCGCTTGTTGCTTTGAGGAGTCCTTGTGTATGGCTGTGATGTACATAGCGCTGTGCAGTGTCCTTATGTGTGCCTTCTAGTGGTACACACAAGGACACCGCACAGCGCCATGCTCACCAAAGCTGTTCACATCAAGGCGTAAGTGCATACGTTCTCCTACATCAAATTGATTTTGTGGGGTTTGACGTCCCAAAACCACTATATGATTATGAGAGACGCCGTAGTGGAGGGCTCCGGAAATTTTGACCACCTGGGGTTCTTTAACGTGCACCCAAATCTGAGTACACGGGCCTGCAACATTTCCGCCTCCACCGGAAATGCAGCCCCCACAGCCGGGATTTGATCCCGCGACCTGCGGATCAGCAGCCGATCTCCTACATCAAAGCTGTTGAGATTATAAAATACCGCTACGGTGAAAACGGATTATTTAATCTGAAGCGAAGCTCTTATGAGTCTTAGATTCTAGTAATCCGATCGTTACGCCACAAACCCGTTGTTGGCGAACATAAAAAAAAAAAACACCAGGGCTGCGCAGAACGCACAACAGTCACAGTGAAAGCCAGAATAGTGGCCTTTCAGAGCCTTTTCTAAACACTCTTTAGGTAACTGCTACAAGCACGCTTGCTGGGTACCCACTACGCCATAAATAATCATAATTTTTATGTAGTAGGCTAGCATTCATTGTGTTATCCTTCGTCATTCTTCTGAGAAGCGTGGTATCCGCACAAGTGCACACTGCTAGGAATTTTGGGGCATTTCTTTACGCAGTGGCTGACGAAGATGAAGAATTATGCCTGGAGTGGGTATACGCCACAGTTAATGGGCGATCAAGAACAGGCTTTTGGTTGGAGCATTGAGCGACCCACTTGTTACGCAATTAGCATTTTGTGACGCCTGGTTGTTCCTTTGATGTTCTAAAACTTTTTTTTTATTACTGCCCCGCCGCGGTGGTCTAGTGGCTAAGGTACTCGGCTGCTGACCCGTAGGTCGCGGGTTCAAATCTCGGCTGCGGCGGCTGCATTTCCGATGGAGGCGGAAATGTCGAGGCCCGTGTGCTCAGATTTGGGTGCACGTTAAAGAACCCCAGGTGGTCTAAATTTCCGGAGCCCTCCACTACGGCGTCTGTCATAATCATATGGTGGTTTTGGGACGTTAAACCCCACAAATCAATCAATCAACTTTTTATTACTCACATTAGCGCGATTCCTCTCCAGACATCAAGCCTCCCTAAGGTCAGTTTGTTATCGAGTTCCAAGCTTTGGCGTGGCTCAGTGGTAGAATACTGGACTGGCACGCAGTGGACCTGGGTTCGAATCCCATTGTGTTCCTGGCGTTTTTCAATCTACCATATAGATAGATAGATTGATTGATTGCTATAGCCATGCCATTTTGCTGAATACCAGGCACCGTGATCTAGTTGCGGTTTTATATCGGTCCGCTTATCTCTGGAAGCGTGGCGAAAGCCTCGTATTCTAAAATAAAATGACGTCACGCGATTACTCCCAATGGAGATTAGATCGAAGGGCTGGCGTTAAGTGTTCGAGATTAAACGGCATTTATAGCGCCTACGCTTATGCACCACGTACCACACATCGCCGAAGTACGGAACAATTAAGCGTATAAGTGTGTGCGTGAGTTGCGTTTGCTTTCATTTTCGAGCTATATAGCGTGATGATTTTGGTTATCTATCGAATCACAGTGTGCCCTTTCTGTAAATTGCCTAAATTATTTCATATCCGCATTCTGACAACCGTTCTGCTCCCCGTTTTTTGAATCACGTGAGCCGTCCGTTCCGCGAAAGACCATTTTCCTCGAACGCCGCTACCCCCTTTTTTAGCGCGCCTTTCTCGCTTCACTGGCATCGTGCCAAAACCATCCAGCAACACCGAGGGTTACGTGCCGGCAACGGAATAGCGATAAGGCGACACTGTCTCCAAATAACGGCGATGCGATTAAAGGCACCGCGTCCAGCTCATTGGCGACGCTATTACGCCCGCGGTGATTGGCGGGTTCCCTGTCGTTCGCGTAACGGACTACAACGCGGCAATCCTTAATCTTCGCACGTCCGGCTCTGGGACCGTCTCGGGATGGGACGTTGCGAAACTCGTTCGCCAAACGGAAGGCCAGCACCCCGTGCGCCTCGGCTGTGCTATACGGCCGCTGGCTGTATACGTTGTAGGCGGAAATGCCCATCCCGTTTTGCGTTTGTTCGTCGTCCGTGACGCAAACGCATTCATCACGGAGACGGTGGTGGTGTGCAAAAGAAAGATAGATAAGAAAAGAAACTAAAGTAACAGCAACGGTAACACTGGTCTTTCCATTGGGAAGTCGCTTGCCCCGATCGTGTTGCTTTCGCCCGTACTAACGGCACGTTTACCGTTTTTCAATCTTTTTTTTTTTTCTGCAGTCATGCTGTTCAAGTTGTCTCTTTGTCTGCGCGTAGTTTAACATCTCCATACTTTTTTAGTCATTAATTCATTGCGATCCTCAATGGTCTCGTGTTTGATTATAATTCATTCATTCGTTCATTCATTCGTTCATTCATTCGTTCATTCATTCATTCATTCATTCATTCATTCATTCATTGTGTCCTTAGTCTGTCTTACTACGATTGGCTGCTTACTTGTATCTTCTTAATTTTCACCTATTATTTTTAGCCATTCATTCATTCATTCATTCATTCATTCATTCATTCATTCATTGTCTCCTTAGTCTGTCTTACTACGATTGGCTGCTTACTTATATCTCCTTAATTTTCACCTAATATTTTTACCCATTCATTCATTCATTCATTATTTCGTTGTGTCCTTAGTCTGTGTTACTACGATTGGCTGCTCACTTATATCTCCTTAAATTTCACATATATTTCTACACATCATTCATTCATTCATTCATTCATTCATTCATTCATTCATTCATTCATTCATTCATTCATTCATTCATTGCTGAATCCGCCGCTTTGTACTTTGCCAATTTTGTCATTTCCGTGGTGTTCGCATCGCTTCACTTTTCCCCCACCTTTACCGCTTCGATCATTGTTTCCCCGTAACCTTCGTTCTGGGATCCTTGAGCCGCGTAAGCCTTTCCTTATTAAGCAGTGTGCTTCTTCTTACATCTATTATTCTTCGCTTTCACCGTCCTCGCTGAATGTTTCCATTGTTGCCGGCACCTGGTTTCCACCGCGTGTGTATGGCGGACAGTTCGATGCGCGCCGGAGACCACATTGATGCATCGCGCGAATTACAGGGGGGAGGCGCGCTTTTGCGGCCCCGCGTGAGCAATTGAATTGATGCATCGCGGCCGCACTGGTGGCGCCACAGTTGGGCGGCGCCTTAAACGTGTGTCCCCATACATACAATCGGGCCTGTTGCAGCTGCTTGGAAAATTGCGCCGTGGTACGGAAATGGAAGCGGACATCGATTGCGCGTTGCTTCGGCGTTGTGTGATTCGTGGCAGGGTGTTTTCTTTTTTTGTATTGCCCTTGTTGGTGCCCTCTGAAGGGCATCTGAATTTTTTTTTATCCGTGACGATGTATATCCACCCTGCTAAAATCCCCTATGGAGATTGAAGTATCTGTAAATAAATTAAATAAAATAAATAAATAAATAAATAACCTTTGACAAAGTGCTTGTATGTGTTACGTGGCAGAAAGGATGAGGTGGAAGAAAAATCGCATATATTTGATTTCAGAATATCATCTATGTGTTAGTATTTTTCGGCAAGTCGGCTTTATTTGATGATGCTTGGGTAAAATGAATACGCGGCAACCTTGCACAGGCATAGCCTAGGGAAAATGGTGTTTAAACACTTTCCTTTCCGAAATCGTTCAATTTAGCTCGTGTCTTTGTACAGTCGGCCAAATCTTTTAACTATCGTGAATGAACGCCATTCTTTCTGTGTATATTTGCCATATGACTGCATTACGTCCATGTGACGGGCAACTGCATTCCCACAGAGCACATGCCCACAAAATAATTTTTCGCTACCTTATTCCATCACATGGCGCTTACAGACAAAAAAAAAATTGCCACTGAACGCGATAGTTCAAGTTTTGGCCGGCTGTACAGATACTCACATATAAACACTCGCACGAACACACTTGCTTACACAGCCCCACCACGGTGGTCTAGTGGCTAAGCTACTCGGCTGCTGACCCGCAGGTCGTGGGATTGAATGCTGGCTGTGGCGGCTACGTTTCCGATGGAGGCGGAAATGTTGTAGGCCCGTGTGCTCAGATTTGGGTGTACGCCAAAGAACCCCGGGTGGTCGAAATTTCCGGAGTCCTTCACTATACGGCGTCTCTCGTAATCATATGGTGGTTTTGGGTCGTTAAACCCCACATATCGTCATATCATCAACGCTTGCTCACACACACAGACACGCACATTCACTCAGTCACAAACATAGACACGCACATTCACTCACTCACACACATGCACACACTCACTAACTCGCTGTTCCTCGCACGCACATATTTATTTGCTCACCATCTATTTCATATATATCCACTCACTCACTCACTAACTCACAGTCACTCAGCTACTAACACACTTATTCACCTCCTCCTCTCATATTCGCTTTGTCTCCTTCACTCGGTGGGCCAATCACTCGAAAACACACAAACTTCAACGAAAAATTCAATTTTTTATTTATTATACAGTTCATTTGACTGGAGCTTCAGTGACCGCATACTTCCAGCATGTTTCCCGGAAACTTTACAACTACGGTCCGTGACGCCAGGGCCATATACGCCAAGAGAACGCCTAGAGCGTACGTTTCATCGAAATAACTCAATTATGGTTTTCTGGGTCAGCAGCTACGTTTTGAATGGTAGTTACTTTCGCGGGTCTCGATATTGACTGGCTCTGGGTCGACAAGCCCAGGCTCTCGCGATTACCCGCAAGAGACTCATCCTTCACACTACATCGAGAACTGCATTCGATCATATTTAAGAAGAAAGAAAGACAACTCGGCGGCCATTGCTTGAACTGCTCGTGTTTTCATATTATTGCGCAGTCTGCTGGGCTGTACACGGAAATGGTTTATGCATAAGCTCGCTGTCACCACTCGGTGTGGCTGTCTCTGGGGGCTGTGACGTCAAGTCGTTGATCAATTATCGTCCAGCTCGCTTAACTAAAGTATCATGTTTTGACAGAAGGATGACAGAGAAGGATCGTGGCGTATAAAGGGCTTCTTATTGCACCGCTACGACGCCTCATAATCACATCATTGGGTTTTACACGTAAAAACACCGATATTTCACGAGCTAACTTTTGATAGAAGCACGTGAACGCGTTTCGCGTGCGTATGAGAACATCAAGAGTTCTGAATAAGCAAAAAAAGACAATAATAATAACGCATACTGCGTGAAAATATATTCAAGTATAGGGCAGTTACTTACTATAGGAGTGCGACTACTGAGAAAACACCGTGTAGCTGGTGGCGTTGCCCTTTTCTTTTCCCTCCTCCTCACCATCACTTCTCTTTCCCACTCTTACCGACTATCCTTATTTTGCCCTCTCTCTCACTCATTTCACTCCTCGCCATCATGACTTTCATTTACCAACCTTTGCTATAATCTATACTTGTATACATAGATATGCTATGCTTCACCCCCTTCCCTCCTCCTTGTCCTCTTCCTCATCGTGACTTCTCTTTCCTACTGCGTCGCTACACAATTCCACTCGAGGCTATGCTATACTTTACACTCTCCCTGCCTTTCCATTTGAACCTCACATATATATGCTCTTCCTTCGCTTTCTCTGCCCCTTGAGTTATACTATACATTACAAGGCTATGCTGTGCGTCACTCTATTCCCTCCTCCTCACCCTCACATTCATTTCACACACTTTCGCTATACTACAAAGCTATGATATATGTTTTACTCTATTCCCTTCTTCTCACCTTCACATTCTTTTCACACACTTTCGCTATACTACAAAGCTACGATATATGTTTTACTCTATTGCCTCCTCCTCACGCTCACATTCCTTTCACACACTTTCGCTATACTACAAAGCTGTGATATATGTTTTACTCTTTCCATCCTCACCCTCACAACCCTCTCCCACACTTTCGCTATACTACAAAGCTACCCTATATGTTTTCGCTATACGACAAGGCTATGCAATATGCTTTCTTTCTATCAGTGCCTAGTGGCTGCTAGGCCACGCAGTGACGTCATATAGCTCGGCGTGGTGCTTTCAGCGCTACACCTGACAAATTTCTACCAGGCCAAACAGCTCTTCTGTTCCAATAATGGAGTACGTGGGTTAACGCGCCGGAGAGAGCGTCGTGGCGCGCTGTAGAACAAGCCTAACTAAGCCCAAGAGAATTGACGGAGCTCGGAGTCGCAAGCTAATACTTCACGCTTCGTGCTCTCCCGCACGAAGCCTGTGCGCATGCGCATATGGGTACTTAGCTCTTTCTCGCCTTCTTAAGCTTTCTCTCTTTCTTTCGTTGATCATCAAATACATCGTCTACGGAAAAACATGAAATACCTGTAGCAAGTGATCGTGAAATCCCAACTCGCTACTTTTGCGATATATTTGTCTGCTTTGTTCTGTTCTAACCTACTTGCTGTGGAGTTTGGGCTATAGAAAGACCCGGGGCCATAGAGTTTTCTAATATACACTAGAGGGAACTCTGGCGCTAGTGTCTATGGGAGCTGCAAGCATGGGAATGATGGGTAGTACACGTATTTGTCGTCACCTCGCCACTGAGCAGGTGCGTGGCGCGAACGTGCATGGTTGCGTACATAGAGTTTCCCAATATACACTAGAGGGAACTCTGGCGCTAGTGTCTATGGGAGGCTGCAATGCACGGCGCTTCAGCGAGCATGGGAATGATGGGTCGTACACACATTTGTCTAATCTTCGTACTTCTGGCCTGCTTTTGGCTCCGTGCGTGTTCGTGTGGCTTGGAACTGTTTTCTTACGAAACAAATATTACAAATCTTCAGCAGTTGCGCTTCACCATCTTATTCTTTTAAACTTACCTTTCTAGAAACAAAACCGAAACATAGCAATAAACGAAGCCGCAAGTACGATTCGCCGCCCGCAAGTACGGAGACTATATACAAATGTGCGTACTACCCATCATTCCCATGGTCGCTGAATTATCGCAGCGCCAGAGTCCCCTCTAGTTAATTTTAGAAAACTCTATGCCCGGGGCTACTTCGTTTTTCGATTTTTTCCGAGCAATTGCACCAAATATATTTTTTTTTCATTTTCTTTCTCTAACTTCTTTCAGAAACCTCCGCCCCAGACATTTAAACATTTAATGGGATCTTTTATTCGCGCTGGAAAGGAGTTAAGCTCATTATCTACGGGGCAGAGCGGGCTTAAAACTTTCGTCCGTGTTTTCTTTATTTGCTTCCTTTTATTTAAACTAAAATGTTACCGACAAAGAGCTGTGATGAAAAAAAAAAAAAGAAACGACCATCTCTCTTTAATCAGCAGGGGCTGTCTAAAACACACAAGAAAAAAATCTAACCTCGTGCCATTTGTTCTTTCGTAAGCACCGGTGATGCCCAAACTCTTTTCTTACTGGGGCTTCGTTCGCACGAGGCATATTTGGAGGTAGGCAGGCTACGCATTAATGGAGCCGGCAATGTCCAAAGCTCTCGGCGATTATACCCCGGATTAGTCGGCAAACACTGCGCCGCTCGTCGCAGGCAACGTGTTGGTTACGCTGCACGGGGATTAGCGGGGATTAAGTGTCGCACGGCCGCCGAGTATAGGTACGTACCTGAGTGCTCGCGTCAAGGTGTGTGCGACGTGTTTACATAATCAGCAGACGTCATGAGAAGGCCGCATGTATCCGGTACGGGAGCGCGCCCTGCTGGCCTGCGTAACGGAATTAGGTAGTCTGACTGGCTTAGGCCTTACAGTTGCAGCCGTGGAATCAGGGGTATAATTGCCGGTTGGCTTCACGTGGGTGTAACAAAAGTTTAGGGCTTGATGAAAATTATTAATTGACTGACTGTTTGATTGATTTATTGATGGATTGATTGAACTCGTTCATCGCAGGAACAGTCGCTGTTATCTTCCGTATATTATATCTTAGTGGCTATTGTGTTGTGCCTTAAGGGTAGGTCGTGGGTTCAATTCCGCTCCACGGCATCTGCATTTCTATCGGGGTGACACGTTAGAATACCCGTGTATTTAGATGTACGTGCACACCTAAAAAAACCCAGGTGGTCAAAATCAACCCGCCTTGCTACGGCGCGCCTTTTAACCGCATCATTGTTTTATTAATCTCGAGAATTTAATTGCAACTCTTTTTCTTATCTTCTTCACTCTATATATGTGCTCCCAACCCCTTACGAGGCAGATACATTTAAACGGTCTTTCACGTATAATAAAATCAAGTTAACTGACGTTTAGATGCGTTATAGTAGCATGCACTGTCTAAATGATGGTTAACGATAACTTGCGTAGGATGGTTGGTGGCTAAAATCAGCAGTCCGCTGTTTTGACCATGTATTTTTGAGAACAGTCCACGTAGTCTTCTGGTTGTTGTGTGCGACACATCGAGAACCCCACCTCAGCGAAATCTGGGGAGGCGAAGATCGTCTGTGAGCTCTTGGTAGAAAGAAGACGCATCGTGGCCAGTACCCAGGGTGTAGAGAAAACCAAGAGCTTCCCCGGGAATGGGGATAGACACTCCACCGAGAGTACAACTGTTCGCTGATACGTCGGCCGTAGTATTGAAGGGATGACTAGTGCTGGCTGGCTGAATGATAGTGTGGCATACTTTTCTTCTTCTTTTGGCACGACACACTTGGGACATAAGCTAGTAGTGGGTAGTGCTATGATAGCATGCGTGGGGGGTAATCTTGGTCTCCCACGTAGGGGAGATTCGGTGCTCCTATAGCCGAACTGTTTCGGAAATGAGCATTCATTCATTCATTCATTCATTCATTCATTTGTTCCGTGTGTCCCTGACGCATGCAGGCCTGCTGGCGATATGCGTGGCGTCTATGCGTGGCGCCCTGATGCCCAAGACGCTGCCGGGCTTCCGCTGCGACGACCCGCACATCCGGCACCCGTTCCGGGGAGACACCGTCACCCTCACGCAGATCCTGGCGCTGGTCATCGTGCTGCCGGGACCCCTGGTGCGTATACACCCCACTCCTACACGGTGCAGCCGTCCTTTGACCCACTACGCGACCAAGTCTGTTCTTCTTACCGCCACACCTCACACGCGGCGGCTATTCGCTTACTGCAAGATGGCGCGGCGCCTGCGCCCCTCCCCCAATGGCAACGTCATGAAACGCCCTGGTAGTGTCTCCGCACCCCTTTACAACCGAAAGTGAAGTTCCGGATGGCGAGTCCGGTTGACCCGGATAGCCCCGCAAAGCCGCATGGTACCAAACGTTCACAGCCAGGCTGCCTTGGTCTACCGGGGACCGCTGCTGTCGTTGGTCGTAGTAGTAGTAGTAGTAGTAGTAGTAGTAGTAGTAGTAGTAGTAGTAGTAGTAGTAGTAGTAGTAGTCATATAGTAGTAGTAGTATAGCAGTAGCAGTAGTAGGAGGAGGAGGAGTTGCATTAGTAGTAGTAGTAGTAGTAGTAGTAGTAGTAGTCATGCAGGTCACGATACTATAAATCCACGAGGTGTGACTACAGAAATAGCTAAAACGTAAATATGGTGGGGATGATGATAGTGATGATGATGTTCAAAGGGAGTATAGGCGCGTGTACTTCAAATCTAGCCGCGTACTTACAACTCGTGTTGTTTATAGCCGATCACATAGATTCGCTCGTATGCAGCTTCGCTGTCCGATGATTTTTATATGGTGCGGAACCTTTGATAATGATTAGTTTTTATTTATTTCGTAGCTCTTACTGGTGGAGCAGTGGGCCGACGGTCCCGTCCGCTGGCCGCTGGTCCGGTCCGCGCTTCGCCATTACGTGCTCGGCCTGGAGCTGGTCTCCGTGGCCATCGAGGTGGTCAAGTCGCTGGTCACCAAGCCACGCCCACACTTCCTGGACTCGTGCCGACCCGACTGGGACAAGCTCGACTGCTCGCAGGGGTACTGTCATCTTGCATTGTTACACTTAGTTGTAATGTTGACTAATAAAGGCGTCGCTGATCTATCTTGTTCGTCGTTTTTTTTGTTTTGTTTTTAAATCGTGGTAATGGCGGTGTTGTTTTCATCGGAGTTCTTCAATCATACAAGTTGCGAAAGTATGCAGATAGATAGATAGATAGATAGATAGATAGATAGATAGATAGATAGATAGATAGATAGATAGATAGATAGATAGATAGATAGATAGATAGATAGATAGATAGATAGATAGATAGATAGATAGATAGATAGATAGATAGATAGATAGATAGATAGATAGATAGATAGATAGATAGATAGATAGATAGATAGACGGACGGACGGACGGACGGACAGACGGAGGACAGACGGACAGAAAGGAAGGAAGGAAGGAAGGAAGGAAGGAAGGAAAGGGAGTCGAGTCGTATATGCATAGAATGGAATGTTATAACAATCGGTTAAAAGAGTACGTGAGAAGCCGCTTTTTGCTCTGCTGGTTAAAACCTTGAGGGAGTTGAGGCGGGCTCTGAAGTGGTTTAACAGGAACATGCGTGTCCTATAGTTGTCGGGCTGAACACGTCAGAACCCGATGCTGCCTCAAGGTTTCGTATACCGCAGATCAAAAAACCGGCTGCCCGCGTGCTCTGTATACAGCAGACGTGGCCGCGACTGTATTGATTGAGAGTTTTAGTACTGCGTACGCTGCGTACGTGGCGGCGTTGCGTACGTAAGGACGCCGCGTTCTGCGTAGTGCGCATGCGCAGACCGCAACGCGCACGTATCGCGTTACGTACGCAGCCGCTACGTACGCACGCATGAGATGCGTGCGTGCGTACGTATGAGGTGATCGCGCCGCTCTCGAACAAGTTCGCGACAGCGCGAGACTTCGTTTTGCAAAATGGCAGCATCGAAGGCAAGCACTGACCGGCTCTGTGGCTTAAAATATGGCCATAATCTGGCTATAACACTTGTATTGGCTCACATTGGCTGTCCACAACTCGTGCTTCTATTTTGATCTACCAGATGGCGCAGCACGCTTCACGCTCGTTACGTACGCGGGTACTACGGCGTACTAAAAGCCGATTAGTGGCAAAGGACGCCACGTAACGCAAGGCGCTTGCGTGATGCGTACGTAGCACCATTCCGCAGTACTAAAACTCTCTAATATACGTATTCGTTTGTGTTGCAGCGTGGTGACGCAGTACCAGTGCGCCAATGAGGAGGCTTGGATACTGGTCGACATGTACAAGTCGTTTCCCTCCGGTCACTCGGCGCTTGGCTTCTACCTTTTTACATTCGTAGCGGTGAGTGGTTTTTCTCCTCTTTTTTTTTTCTTCTACATTTTACTCTGTCGAACCTGTTCCGTGAATGTTTAAAGAGCAAAGTTATGGCCGCGCAGTTACTTGCGCAAAATAATTACTTCGCGCCTTTGCTCTTGAGAAGCCAGGAACCAAATCCAGACATTGTGAGCGGCGTGTCATCGCTTCGTTTCCGTTTTCTCATCCACTGTGAACCAAGCTTTCTTATGGACTCCGGCAATGAACGTACAGGGAGGAGCGCTGAGATGAACCCCCTCCCCCATCAGAGAAATAAGCGTCTGAGGATGACTGTAATGTCGGTTAATATTGGTTATTATCGGCTGTTGTATACCAGGCAACACCGCCTTTATTCAGCGTCAACCCAATGACTGTTGCCCACCAACTGCGGCGCGTTTTGAAAAAAAAAATTGCCGTATTAGACAATTCGCAAAGTCTGCGTTGTCAGTTTCTGAGTTCCCTCACCTCAGTTATCGTTGGAATAATCGATGGTGTTCCTCCAGAAGGACCGAGATCGCAGTTACCAAAATACGATGCCTAGTCCCCCCACTGAACATTTACCTACACGGGTCTGGTCTGGTACAGTCACCTTTATGCAGCCATTGCAATGAGTGTGAATCTCTTGATCATTTCTTTCTAACGTGCAGATTATTCACCAGTCAGAGGAAAAGACTTCTAGACGGACCGCTTCGAAGGTTGAGATTAAATTTATCCCTTCCGGTTCTTTTTTTTAGGCGGGGGGGGGGGGGGGGGGGGCTACCGTGCTGGGTTTTGACCTCAGGAGCGTTTGCGAAGCCGTTTGCGATTTCCTTTGGGAGACGAGAAGAATAGGATGCTAAGTTCATCGTTTAAAAAGATATCGAAATCAGGCATATTCTTTAAAAACTTAACATTTCGAAATTATGAACATTTTTTTATATAGCAAGTCACTGTTCGTTTCATGGCCGATCCCCCATGGTTGGTTGCGCCAGAATAAAAAGGACAAACAAACAAACCTTGTTATGTGCACGGCGCCGCGTTAGGGCCATTCCACGTGCTTCCCGCACAGCCGCAACGCACGTGCCGGGACCCCTGCCGCACGCAAGTGGGAGACAAATAAGTCAATTGGTGACGCTCTTTCACCCTCCTTAGCGTCTCCAATTGGCTTGTTTGTCCCCCGCTTGGGTGCGGTAAGGGTTCCGGCACGTGCGTTGCGGCTGTGCGGGAAGCGCGCGGAACGGCTCTTAAGGCCTTTACACGCGCTTCCCGCACAGCCGCAACGCACGTGCCGGGACCCCTGTCGCACGAAAGCGGGGGAGAAATGAGCCAATTGGCGACGCTCTTTCACCCTCCCCAGCGTCGCCAATTGGCTTATTTTTCCCCCGCTTGAGTGCAGTAGGGGGTCCCGGCACGTGCGTTGCGGTTGTGCGGGAAGCGCGTGGAACGGCCCTTACAGAGCCACTGTACATCCGCGCGTCCAAACACTGCTTGTTTCGCAGGCTTACTGCGCCGTGCGGCTGCCTTCGCTGACGTCCCGGTGGTCGCGCGGTGGCTGCCGCCTTCTACAGCTGTGCCTGTTCGTGCTAGCCTGCGCGTGCGCCGCGTCTCGCATCTACGACCGCCGCCACCATCCCGTGGACGTCGTCACCGGGGGTCTGCTCGGCGTGCTCGGAGGACTGGCCACGGTGAGTGCGTTTCGTACAACTGTCGTGGCGGCGGCGGTTATAAGGTGCGCACGATAGGCACTAAACGAAAACCTGCCCATATTGAGGGCCAAGTTTGGTATGGCGGACGTCAATTGTGCGGTGTCAAGAGTGTGCATTCGATATAGAAACACACGTGACGAAACTAAAGTGCTCGAAAAGACACAACTTGCCGCCTGCAGGGACAGAATCTGAGACATTCGGGCGTCCAAGAAGTTATTTTCTCTCTCTCTCTCTCTCTCTCTCTCTATATATATATATATATATATATATATATATATATATATATATATATATATATATATATATGTGTGTGTGTGTGTGTGTGTGTGTGTGTGTGTGTGTGTGTGTGTGTGTGTGTGTGTGTGTGTGTGTGATGAACGTCGAATCAATCAACTCTCCATCCTCTTTCATGAAGCGCATCGATTTTTCAAATGCAGCCTTGAGTAAGGGGCAACCAAAGAGAAATTTCCCATGACTTCGGAAGCCGTCCACATGAATAAGTAAATGTCCTTCGGATGCGGTGATCAAAAAGTCATCAGAAGCGCAGGTATATACCGACCGAGCACCGTCTCTACTTTCTTTCTTTGTTTTTTTAATACGCTTTATACAATAAATAAACTCGCTTGCTCCCACGGGCTAGTATATGTATAGCCTACGTATACAAATGTAGAGGGCTATAGAGAGATCGGCGGCCAGCCAGCAAATGCGTTTTTTTTTTTTTTTCGGACCGCGACTCCCGCGAGCCGGTGTCCCCCAATTTGACGAGGAGCAACGACATATACCTCAAACCCGGCTCCTTTTCTTCCTTCTTCTTTAGAGCGGGACGTAAGCCGTCCATCTCCTTTTTCCGAGTCGGCTCAAAAGAAGCCCGCGCTTCGAATCAACGCTCCCCTCCCCCACGCCCTTTTTTATTTTTCCTGTGACCTTCTTCTTCCTCTTCATTGGCCCCTCGCTTCCGACAGTTTTCGGTCATCAACAGCGTCGACGGAAGAGGGCGATATCAACTCGCGCCGGTGACGACGGACCACCGCCAACTCGTTGTCGCCGCACCGCCGAGGCTTTTTCGCCGACACACTGCCGTCGTCGACTCCCTCGGACACCCTGTCTCTCCGTTTTTTTTATTATTTTAATTTATTATATTCGCTGTCCTACCTTTCTCGTTTTCGATTCCCGCGCGTTCCGCCTCCTCACAATAGTTGCGTGCATCGAAGCAAAGGCCACGGGGGAAGGGGGGGGGGGGGGGGATCGCGTAAGAGTGCCTGTGCGTGCCTCTGAAAGCTTCATGGGCGTCGTCAAAGGCGAAAAAAATCTATCGTCGGCGTCAACGCGAGAGATGCGCAAAATCGTTGTGACACGAATACGTCACCGCATGATGCATCACCGTGACGTATACGAAATCGCAAAAAAAATTGTGACGACACTGTGACGTAACTATGACATCACATCACGTCGTTCGCATGGTGACGTCATCACGTGTCGATCGCTTGGCCTAAGGTGCGCCGATCTCGGAGGCGCCGATCACACCCGCGTCCCCCCTCTTTCTCACATCTCTTGAACGGATAACTGACGGATATACCTTGACGGATGCTGTAGAGTTACGCTTGCACGCAAGAAACCGCGCCTCAAAACGTTGTCAAACAGATTCAGTTGGTTCATTCTTGTGACAATACAAAATCCGCCTTTTTCACAATGCAAAATTCGCAAGAGATCTCCCGGTCTCTGAGGCTTTGCTTCTGGCAATGCCGCTTCTCCCGGCCCCTACCAAAACCTTACCGAAACGCCAGAGGGCAGCACAGGAACGAGAAAAAAGGTGGATTGGTAGGCTCTTTATCTATCGCTAAGAAGGCCATTAGCGAAGGCATATGTTCGAAACAATCACTGAAGAGGAGAAGGGGGGTGACCACTGCGCCAAAGGTTGTATGTTCGGCCCCTACCATCGGCGAGCTTATTCTTTCTTTGTTCTCTTTAATATCTTTCAATTCGCGTCATAATTGTTGTAATGCATGCAGTTAAAACATACACGTAATGTCCCACGTTAATTTGCCTGTTGATTTCGTTAGGTTCTGTCTATAACACTCGTCGCCTTCATGTTCTCAGTCGATATACTTGGTAAGTTAATTTCCCGCCGCAGCTAAGAGCGTGTCCCGGGCTCACGTAAGTGCATAAATTCTTCAGCACATACGACACTAGGAGAACATCGCGTCTTCTTAAAATGATTTGTTGGGCGCGCGTGTGTGTTGTCGGTTTGCGCTCCAATCTATCCGACACTGCGTCGTTTCAGTGAAGACTAACTGCGGC
Organism: Rhipicephalus microplus; assembly: GCF_013339725.1. Lineage (NCBI taxonomy): Eukaryota > Metazoa > Arthropoda > Arachnida > Ixodida > Ixodidae > Rhipicephalus > Rhipicephalus microplus. The sequence continues at coordinate 111,096,197 of NC_051175.1, forward strand.
CGGCTATAGCTGCGTGCATGTTAAAGAAGCACGGGTAGAATGGCTCTTGGTCAGGAAAGGGGGAGGGGGGTGCAACACATACACCCGCCCTTCGCGCCCCCGAAGCTTTACAGTTTTCTACTTACATTTTTTCAATCTCGCTACATAGAAACAAAAAAGCGCATGCAAGAATATACATAAAGAGTGGTTGACGTCGGCCCGAAAAAAGAAAAGAATTTTTGGTTATGCTCTTTTAGCTGTTCGCAACTGAAGTAAGGCACCAATCCGTGTTACCTGGTTGACTTTCAATCACAATTAATCCGAAGTGTCCGTTCACAACGCGCCTCTAGATCAGCAAGTTTTACATTACACTTATCAAATCGGGATTCTTGGAACGCAATGGTGACACGATTTCATGCCTTCCTCGTATTGCACGGAAATCTTAATTTTAGGCGGAGAATAAAGCCTATTTTTCTTTCGTCACTGCGTCGGTTATCGCTATGGAGTGCGAGGACCATTTTTCTTCTCGGCGAACTGGATTTCGCCCTCTTCTCCACTCTACTGCTCGCGTATTATTTTTTTTTTTACTGATATACACGTAATCCGGTTCGCAGACGTCGACACCACGCCAAATCCTATATACGCAACCCTGGCCGTCGTTCCTAAAAATAGAAGCAGGCGACAACGAAGAATAAAGAACGCGTAGACTGGATCATCTGTAAGCCGATTGGGGACTGACATTACCCCTTTCCCAGTCCGTATTTCTCATCCACTTGGCTCTTAGACTCTATACCCGGGACCCGAATCCATGGAAGTGGCCCAACGACCGGGGCGGACTCTTCACAAAGCTCTTCGTCTCTGGATACCCTATTGAAATCCGATCCTCCCACGTAGCGGAGGACGCTCTTTCTCTGACGTCACTTTATGTATTTGTCAATTCCGGTTCTCTTTCTCCTTTCCCCTTTTGCCTTGAAACGCCCGTGTCGTTCTTGAAATATTTTGACGTTGCCGCCACTCTTCTTAGAGCTACAGAGAGTGTCTCAAAGCGTTGGGAAACCTTATTTTTCCCGAGGCGTCCGAGGGTGGACCCTATTACGCATGCTTCGCATACTCTCCACCGGGGGCGCTTGGAAAGAGACGGCAACGCTCGTTTTTTTATTATTTATTTATATTTTAATTTACGACGACGGGCAGTGAAGTATTGGCGCATATGTATACATTTATACATATATGCAGGTATACGTACGTAGGAATACACAAAACCTGAGGAAGATACGGTGAGTCATCGCTATACGTGACTCGCCTTTTTCATAGTTGGCCCACTCCATCACTTCTTGAAAAGTTCAACGGGAAACCTAAGTGTTGAACTTTTTTTTCGGGAGTATAATGACAGACCTCGATAGAGTTTGAGAGAAGAAGGCATAAAACGCTGGGGAATGAAAGGGAGGAAAAAATACTATAGAGAAATAGAAAAAAAGACGGAAATAGAACCTAACGGTGCAATAGATATGATAGAAGGGGGACTGTCTGTAAGGAGAAGCCGAGCTCGGACAAATGGACAGAAGCAATGGCGCGCGTGCGGGAGTCGACCTTTTTTCCCCCTCTCTGTCGTCTTCGGGCGAGCCCGCCCTAACGCGCCCGCAAAGCTGTTAGCGATGGCGGTAAGGGGGGGCACAGCGACCGGGGTATGGAAGGCGGGGGTGGGGGGGGGGGAGTGTGCGCAAATGTCGTAACTGCCGCCCGCACGATTGAGCAGACGACAAAGGGAACGCGAGATTAGACCAACGGAGAGAAAAGGGAAAGCTAGCGGGAAAGGAATGGGACGAAAGAGGAGGAGTCGTACCAGGAAGAAGGTCAGCGCCGTTCCATCACGAAAAATATGAAGCTTCTCTTTTCCGTCCCCCCCACACCTCGCACCCCTTTGTCGTCTCAGCTTTCGGCGTTTCGTTGAAAGCGAAAGGATACAAAATTGGGAAGCGGGAGTCCCTGACAAAGCGGCAGTAAAAAAAGGGGGACATCTCTTTTAACAAGGACTCAAATATATCGCAACGTATATCAGGCCGGTCGAGTAATGGTAAACGCAAGCATCAACGTATAGGACTTCGCAGCCACACTCCCCCCCCCCCCCCCCCCCCACCAAACACCCACTTTCCGTCCCAGCGGCTGGCGTTTTCGACCGTTTGTGTCTGTCCGTCCCGACGTCCATTCCATCGACAACCGGTCGTCCGCTGGCTGCGACTTTTCCTCGGCCGCAACTGCGGTATCGGACGATCGTAGATCACCGCCTACGAGTTTTCTAACAGCCGAGGCGGTTTCGTATTGATTTCGAATCGAGCGCCGATCGTGTTCGCCGTACCCTACCCCTCGTTCTTCTTACAATGTCCAGTCTCGTGTGTGTGTGTGTGTGTGTGTGTGTGTGTGTGTGTGTGTGTGTGTGTGTGTGTGTGTGTGTGTGTGTGTGTGTGTGTGTGTGTGTGTGTGTGTGTGTGTGGAAACACGCGACATGGCGAGAAAAAGAGGCATAGCTCGTATGCGGTGCTTTGTGTGGAAAAGGCGCGTAAAAAAAGGGACACTACACTGTAGTGGGTGGACGGCAGACGCAGACGGATACGTATGGCCTGACCAGGACAGTGCTTCACGAAACCACTGCTGGGTGCCGCCTGCCCCTATTCCATCCCTTTTATTTTTAGTCTCACCCCTTTCTTCATTTTTCATATTTTCATTTTAGCTTACTTTCGAAGGCTTGCCTCCTCTATATTTTGGTGTATCCATTAACTTAACCTTCCTCGATTCATTCTATCTTATTCATACTTTCTTTTCTTGCTCTATATACTGTCACTCATTCTTGATTATTACGTTCACACTTCCTCATTCATATGCCTCTGCTTGTTTGCTCCTCTTTCCAATAAACCCCATCACTTCCCGATTCCCTATTCGCATTTCTTTCCCTTCTCCTCCGTCTTGGATGGCCTTCTTTCCTTTTTACCTCCTCCATTGGGTTAGATCCCTGTTACTTCAATTCGTATACTTCTATTTCCAATCTTTCACCTTTCCTTCTTCTGCCACTCATTCCTTTCGTTCCCAATTTCTGAATTATGTCTCTTCTGTCAATCTGCGTACCTCCCTCCCCACTGCATTTCATTCAATATTCTTATTCTCCATTCGCTCATTAAATTTTTTCCAGTCTAGGCTGCCCCGTTGTGGCGGTCTAGTGGCTAAGGTACTCGGCTGCTGACCCGCAGGTCGCGGAATCGAATCCTGGCTGCGGCGGCTGTATTTCCGATGGAGGCGGAAATGTTGTGGGCCCGTGTGCTCAGATTTGGGTGCACGTTAAAGAACCCCAGGTGGTCGAAATTTCCGGAGCCCTCCACTACCGCGTCTCTCATAATCATATGGTGGATTTGGGACGTTAAACCCCACATGTCAATCAAACCCAGCCTATAGGCTAGTGCCCCACGTTGCACTCGCTTCATTCCTTCATTCATTCCTTAACGCTTTATCATTTGATATCATTGTTCTTTTCATTCCTCTACGTTCTGTATATCGCTGTCCATTCCGTCCCTATCACTTCCCCATAATCTTCCCTCCCCGTTATCTTCCCTTCAACGTCCCGCTTTGCTCACTGTCACTTCCTTCTTAATTCCTTGTCGTTTCCCGTTTCTGTGTTCCCACCGTGCCCATCGTTTCCCTCTATTTTCTCTCCACGACAAATTTCTCCAACGCCCTTCTTCATCCCCCTGCCACTTCCTTACTATACTTTCAGTTCGATTTCGTTCTTTTTACCTCCGTTCCGTTCTCATCACTTCCCTACCCGCCAACTTCCCTTCAGCGTCCCTCTTCACTGCCTATCACTTTCTTGTTTCTTTTCTTAATTAATATTCTCTATTATTCGTCCCTCCTATCATGATTTTCTTTCTAAATTCTTCTCTCCTCATTATCTACCCTTCATCCTAATTATTCCATCCTCTTTTTTCCCTCGATTCGTTACCTCTTTCGATCCTTGCGTTCATTTCGCTGCTCGCATTAATTCGCGACCGTGCCTTCATTCTTGCGCGCGAAGATAGAAATTCCTTTTCCCGGTTTCTGTCGTGTCGTTCCTGCTATAATTTTTTCCCCAATGACTTAGTCCCCCCCATCTCCCCTAACACACGCACGTGCATTCGCCGGCCCCTTATTCCGCCAGCTGTTTCGACTGACACGCTTTTGCTGAAGTACTGTCTAATGGTTTCGCCGCGGCATTTAGTTCGGTCGCGCACTATAGCATGCATCTATAGTGCGCGGTCTCCCGTGCAGCCTTCACTCCCTTTGTTCCCATTTTCCTTATTTCGAAAGGTCCGAGCCCCCCAATGCATACACACGAAGACAAGTTCCAGAGAAATGAAAAAAAAACAGGCATTACGGCGAAATAAACTCGTTTTATTACACGTCCACGCTGCTTCTGCCCCTGCACGCCGCGTCCACAGTGTCTCGTCGGGTTTAATCTTCCCATTCTCGGAACCATGCTTTGTCACCTTTTTTTTCTCTCTCTTCTGTTCTGGCGGCCCATGCCTAGATGTCCCATAGCTGCCGTGGGTTTTCGGCTCGCAGTCTCTTTTTTTTTTCGTTTTATTAACCCGGGGCCTGGCCTTTCGTTTTTCGTCGCGCCACGCGGACTCGGCTGCGGTCCGGCGCCGTATTTGTTATCCGCTCTGAATTGTGTTTTTCTTTTCTCTTGTTTCGTCTCTGCGTGTGTGGTGTATGTCTGATTTTTATGTTTTTTTCATAGCTTTCGAACGTCCTTGGACCACGGCCGCTTGTGAAGTACATGCTCAGCGGCGCAACAGAGCTGCTTCTTTTTTTTTTTTTATCAAAAAAGCAGAGAGAGCCATGTTTTAATCGCGTTCCGTGTTCCGAAATGAGCTTATTATTCCTGTTTTGGCGCCGCTTTTCTGCTTTTTTTCTATCAGTGTCCTACCACTTTCTGCTCGCTTTTTATCTTCGCGTGCCTTCTGTTTGTCGTCCGTCCTTTTTTTTTTTTCTGCCGCTTTTCGTTTGCTATAGTCTTGTCTTCACACTATACAGTCTATACCGCGTTGACTCGGCTTTGTGCGGCGCATTAATTTTGCAATGCTCGCGAGAGCAAAATCACGACGAACTCGTGAACCAGACGACGTGTTGTAGTACGTCCCGCACGGTGGCGCAATGTATGTGCGCTGCCTCTCGTGTATAGATTTCTATAGATGTATATATGTACGACCTTTAGCGAGATTAAATCCCATTTCGCTAACTGCAGCGCTGCGTTCGTTCCTTAATGCGGATCTTCTCTGAATCGCCAATGGCATCCCGTGCCAGCCGCTTTGTGATCCTGTTCGCGACGACGTACACACTATACGGTAAGCTCTCTCGAGAGCTGTTCCGGTCACTGCCCCTCGAATGCACGCTAGAGGGCGCCCGTATAAAAGCACTCGCCGTGCTTCTCTCGCTGTTTTCTTGGAAGACATCTCGCTTCGCCTTACACACCGAAGTATATATACTTAATCCCGCGTTTTATTTACCCTTTTTTTCTTACTTTTCGTAATGTTTCGTTCGAGTTCCACGCCGAAGTTCCGCGAATGGGACTCCTTTTTCTCGTTTCGAGCTAAGCCTAAATTTTCTAAGTTTCTACATTGATGTTTACACACAATTTCGTGCGTTTTGGAAAATGGCTGATAATTGCTGATGCCATTTTGTAGTGAGAGGCAGGATTGAACGAGGCGAAGAATTCGCGAAAGCGTGCTAGCGACGGGCCAAAAGTAAACAGGCACCGTGCAGTGGAGTTTACCGCGTGCGACGGCAGCGCCAGAACACAGCCTAGCGAGCGGATAGCGCAAAATTGGCTCGTGTGTGCACTAAAGGCTCGTGTGTGCACTATAGGCTCGTGCAAATTGGCTCGTGTGTGCACTCGTGTGGCTCATCTCGCCAGCCTACGCGTCGTCTTTTAGCAAAGCCGGTTGTGGCGTCTCGAAATGAGAGCCCGCCCTGCGAACACACCTGACACAGTAGGTGCGGTCGCACAACGACGACATCGTCAGCCGAATCAAAATACGTCACTACTGATCAACACGCTATACAAGCTTACACAATATTCAACACACTCAATCAACATAGGAACAAACACAAGGTGGCGTCGCCAACGCTCGACTCACCACGAGGAGCTCATAGAGTTTGTCAATATACACTAGAGGGAACTCTGGCGCTAGTGTCTATGGGAGCTGCAACACACGGCGCTTCAGCGAGCATGGGAATGATTTACTATTCAGCGAGCATGGGAATGAATTACTAATCTTACGTGACCGCCCCACCCAACTTCGCCGCCAGGCGTCACTGCTGGCACTACCGCGCTAACCATAATGACGATGGTGGTGAATCCTAAATTCGGCCTACGCGCGAAACACGTGCGCCACGAGGCGCAAGTGACTTTACAAGCGGTGTTAACGCCCCCACATCATTTACCCTATAAGTATGGAATCGCCGTACTGTCGTGGTCAAAACTTCCTTAACGTGATTCGTAGGACCTACATGATCATCGCGATACGTTACTGTGCGCATCGATCAACTTATTTTCGGATCGTGGCGCATTTAACGAGGAACCTTTATTTAGTCTATCGGTAGATTAGCGGTCATGAATACTGCCGTGATTAAGCGAAGAATTGTGGCACACATGTATCTTATATTACATTTTTTTTAGAGCGAATGGCCAGTAGCAGCCATTGATTGATTGATATGTGGGGTTTAACGTCCCAAAACCACTATATGATTATGAGAGACGCCGTAGTGGAGGGCTCCGGAAATTTAGATTACCTGGGGTTCTTTAACGTGCACCCAAATCTGAGCACACGGGCCTACAACATTTCCGCCTCCATCGGAAATGCAGCCGCCGCAGCCGGGATTTGAACCCGCGCCCTGCGGGTCAGCAGCCGAGTACCTTAGCCACTAGACCACCGCGGCGGGGCGCCAGTAGCAGCCAACAACTGCCGAAATTAACCGGTTCTTGGTAGTCTTGTAGTTCTGTCATTTCGATTATGATTTCATGTAGACAACTGTCACGTTGTCACCTAGTGTGCCTTTCTTTTAATTTAGCCTTCGCAATCACGGTGTTTTATTAGAGAACAGGACACAGCTTCTGAATGAATTCCAGTTTGCTTATCATACAGAATGATTCATGTTTCCGCATTTTCGAAAGCAGCAGCCATCTTGTCTGTACATTCGGAAAGAAAAACGGACTGGAAGTGTTTACATTCGCTGTCATAGAATGGACGAATTTCAGTGTTATGGATGATAATGCTGATGATGATACTGATGATGATGATGATGATGATGATATGATGATGAACACGCTGGTGTCGTATAACTCGCAATTGTCTTTTCTGTGTTATTATTGCAGGTGCGGTGGTTCGTGTCTAGCAGTCGACATCGCATCGAATCTAAAGCCCAGTGAAAGAGAGCGAGTGAAAGAGACAACACGAGACTCAGCGTGACCGTTTTACAGCCATAGTAGTGATATATCATACACATATATCTATTCAATTACGCCCTCGTTCGACATTCCAACGCCGCGCGTCGAAGCATGACCTCACGGCTTCTTCTCTGTCGCTTTAGTTGTTACTTGATTTTTTTTCATTGATTACCATATTTCATGTATTGGCTTTCGTGTATACTTGGACATCGACCGCCTCCATTATTCTGAGGAATCCAATGGTCAAGGATGGTGCCAGGAGAAAAAGCGCGGGTGGGGGGGGGGGGGGAGCTTCTCTCCAACACAGTACATAACTTCCCAGTTCCCCCTCATCACCCCACCCCCAAATAAAATAAAATACCCTGGCACCACCCCTGCCAGTATTGTTCCCGTGTATGCTCCAACATGAACGAGAGTTGCGCAGCATAGTTTCGATTTTGTTCCGAAGCTATGCGTTAACTTTTCACGTGCACGAAAGTCAAACGTAGCACTCGTGTACACGTGTCGCTGCATCGAGCTTTAACATGGTGGCTCCACCACTCGGTGACCCCTGGTGGCTTGTGGAGCGGAACGTCGTGTGAAGCAGCCTTGCTGGTGTTGTGTTCGATCACGTGATATTTTTTTTCGGGTCGCCGTAACTGAAAATGTGCATGGATAAGATAGGCGCAATTCTTCTCACTTTGGAAACATATACAGGGACACTGCAAGCTGATAGTGCATCGATGCGCGGAGGCGAACGAGCGCATCGAGGCACTCTACAAGCTGACAGATGCGCGCGCCACCTGTGGCGCAACACCGAAGCTTGCGATGCCGTAGCGTCAAAAAGCACTTGCTCACATTTTTTTAATTCATTTTGCTGTTCGCACTTGCCGTTACGTTTTGGTAGTCCTGATCATTGTTGTCTTGTGGCGGTATTTTTTAAAGTGGGATCTCTACTTCTCGATTCGCGACTTTTGTAACCCGAGTACGTACTGTGCCGTCGTGACCGCCTCCTTTTTGTGTGTGTGTGTGTGTGCGAATTTCATCTATATGGGTCGCGCCGCGTGAACAGTCTTAAAAATATCGCGGTAGATCACGTGGTCGGCCCGGGTATCGTGGCCGATGATTCATTAGAACCGGTCATCGTTTTGTACGTGTTCTGCTTGGAAGAAATGTCACAACGGAAACACAGTAAACAACGCTGGTCAGAACAAGGCGAACAAACCCAGACCTCGTGTACCGCTTTTTTTTTTTTGCTTTTCTTTCTTTTGTCTTGTTGTCTGCGCTGTTTTCAGTGACATAGCCGAGGTACACATACTACAGATTAACTTGGTAGAAGCTGGCTTATGCTCTAATGATTTGATTTGTGGGGTTTAACGTCCCAAAACCACCATATGATTATGAGAGACGCCATAGTGGAGGGCTCCGGAAATTTCGACCACCTGGGGTTCTTTAACGTGCACCCAAATCTGAGTACACGGGCCTACAACATTTCCGCCTCCATCGGAAATGCAGCCGCCACAGCCGGGATTTGATCCCGCGACCTGCGGGTCAGCAGCCGAGTACCTTAGCCACTAGACCACCGTGGCGGGGCTGGCTTATGCTCTAAGCGTACGTTCTGATAATTTGATATATACAATATTTCGATATAACCTCGAGATTCGTGTATAACAAACTGAAACAAGCTGTTGTCATACACCTGTTGTAAAAAAATGCTTGTGAACTAGTGAACCAAGCAAGAACTCCGTCTCGAGGAAACGAGGCTGTAATAACATCGACCAGTTTCTCATGCAGCTGCTAACCTTATGGTCGCGGGTTCGACTCTTGCCGCATTTCGACCGATGAGAAATGCTAGTGGCGTGTCGATTTGATTGATTGATACGTGTGGTTTAACGTCCCAAAACCACCATATGATTATGAGAGACGCCGTAGTGGAGGGCTCCGGAAATTTCGATCACCTGGGGTTTTTTTAATGTGCACCCAAATCGAGGCTAGTGGTCTGTGTATACGTTGTGATGTCAGTGAACGTTAAATAACACAAAAAACAGCCGAAATTTTGGGAGCCCTCCACTTCGGTGTGCCTTTGTATCGCAGTTCTGGCACATGAAGTCCCATAAATTGTTATTAGTATTAACATTTGCCAGTGTCCTACCCAGTAAGCCTGACGAAACATTACCTGAGAGGCAGCTGGGAACGATCATGGCACGCTAGCCGGGTAAATGTGGTCATGCGTCTTGCTCTACCATGAGATAAATAAGGTCGTTGGTGGATGCATATCGTATCTTCCCCGAAGTGAAGATACTTAAAATTCTCAAGCGATGTGGAATTAGCTTGGAGTCTGACTGAATAGGGAGACGGTACACAGTAAACCAGTCAGCAACCTTAAGGGTGACGTGCGTGTCTAACTAACACCCTACAATAAAGGTGTTTTGTCAAAACAAAACACCTATGTTGAGGGTGTTTGGGTTTGTCAAAACACCCTTGTCGTAGGGTGTTAGTTGTAGACACCCAAGGCACCCTTAGTAGTGCGAACTGGATTATGTGCTAAGCCAATAAAAAAAAAAGAAGTCGAATTATTTCGAGAACTCTTGTAAGGGAAAAAAAAGAACAACTCTGGGTACCAAAATTTTCTTTTGTGACATTTCTTCTAAGATGACCTAAGAGCATATTAGTTATGCCCGTTTAAGCGTTGCTATTTTATCGTCGCGCTCACAGGCATACACGCATGTACTTTCGTGTGCGCATGCGCAAAGCTCACTCACTCACGCACACTAATCAAGAGGGCACCATCGGAGACTTCTGCAACTTAAACCGTCCTGCTTAGTTTTTTTTTTTCTAATATCCATCCGTGTGCATCGAAGAGTTATCTACACTCTGAGATAAAAAAAGACATTATCGCCAAGCCATCGTCGTTGCTGCAGGCGCACTTTTGTCTCTTACACAGAAGTCGCTTTCTCACCTTTTAACATCGTCGTGTGACCACCGTTGTTGCCGTGCGGTGGCACAATGCCGCGCACAAGCACGCACGAGAACGCGACGATCGAAGTTCATCTTTTTTTTTCTTCGTCTTTTTTCCTCATCGTCCGAGGTCAAAAACGCGCTTCTATTTCGAAAGCTCGCGTATTGGCGCCCTCGTATAGGCGCTCCACTGTTCCCAGGCCATGACAGAGTGGTGGCGGTATTTTTGTACGCTGAGCGGGAATTAAAAAAAAAAAACGAAATTACGAAACGAAAGACTACGCCTGTTTGCTCTCTCCTCTCGGGGCGGGCACCTGTGAGAAGCGACCGTCTACGTCACCGCAGGTATTCCCGTCGCTCCGACGATGTTGGAGCGCGCGTGTCGGGTAAGTTACTACGGGTAAGTGTAAACGGATTAAGAAACTTCGCCGTCTCCGGATCGTGCATGCGCTGTGGAAAAGACACCCAGAGACGTTTAGTGCCACGGAGAAAAGAAACAACTCGGAGGAAGTGTCACATGACAATCGTGGAGCCTATAGTCATATATAGGTCCTTGTTACTTGACAGACAAGCTCCACTACCGGTCGGCTAGTTTTGGCTGCGTCTTCTGCGGGCGGCGTCAGAGGAGTGGCTTTCGGAGGCTAGCAGAATATTTACGCAACGTCCCCACCTAGCCTTTTGACGATGCCCAATCCGGTGTGCGGCGTGACCACCCTTACTGAGCATGCGCAACAGCTGGCCCAAGTACTAACAAAACACGCGCTAGCGCGTCTCTACCTGTATAAGGAGTTGTGTAGGAGGCTGGAGCCTCACCCCCTAACACTCTCTACAATCACGTGATAGCGGCGGCCAGGGGCGTAGCCAGGGGTAGCACACCGGGCTCGTGCCCCCCCCCCCCCCATTTTTTTTTCGCCATAACATGGAGAGCGAGAAATGACCGTTGCAAGGGTGTACTCATCCCGAAATCAAAAGAGTGACGTGACCCCTCCCCCCCTCTTATGTCATTTTTAAAGGGAAAAGAAGAGAAAAGTGAGCCCCGTAACTGTCTGCATCTGGTGCGACACCTCAACAGTAGCTCACAAGTGATGGGGGTAAGGAGGGATTAAAAGGATAGGATTAAAATGTGTATGTGGAAAGAAGAAAGAGAGCGAGGCGCAGGGACAGCGAGCGACGGAAGTAAAGAGAAAATAGGAAAGATGCACACGGTCGCAGGAGTCCGTGAATGGGGCACCACTTGACGAGAGCTCTTGTTGGCGTCAGGAGATGGCGTAGGGCGAGCCCAGTCGGTCAAAGCTACGCTGTCGTCGGAGATTGCGGGGGAACAACCGGTCGGCACGGAATCCAGTAAACAAATCGCTGGCTACGCGCCTGGTGTCGGGAAACGAGATACTGCAGACGCGCGATGAACCCACGTTAGAGTCGCTCTACCCACATGCTCCCCCGTGGCGTGGCGATGAACCCACGTGGCATGCTCCAACAAGAGTTCGGGACGAGTAACAGCAAAAAGTACAGCGAATTCGTGGTGTGCTCCACTTGCAAGGACGCGTTAACATCGGGCAAGGTGCCCGTGATGAACGGGACTTCAAGTCGACCCATGTGCTGCTTGGCATGCTACTCGTGGTTCCCTTTAGTGGGATATTGAGTAATTTTCCCTTCCTCCACTTTTAGTGTCTTCACGGCGCTCAAACTATTGGTCGTTATGGTTTATTACATCGCCGGATTCGCCTAGACTTGAGAAAGGAACGACAGAAACTGATACGCAAGAAGCCAATCAATGAGCTAGCACTGAGAGGGAAAGTACAGGAATTCAGAGTCTCGCTTCAGAACAGGTACTCGGCTCTTAGTGAGGAAACCAACCTTAGCATAGATACAATGAATGATAATCTGACAAGTATCATTACGGAGTGTGCAGTGGAAGTTGGAGGCAGGATAGTTAGACAGGACACTGGCAAGCTTTCCCAGGAAACGATGAATCTCATTAAGAAGCGTCAAATCATGAAAGTCTCAAGTACAACAGACAAAATAGAACTGGCAGAGCTTTCGAAGTTGATTAATAGGCGTAAGGTATCCGACGTAAGAAGGTATAACATGGAGAGAATTGAACACGCTCTGAAAAACGGAGGAAGCGTCAAAGCAGTAAAGAGGAAACTTGGGATAGGCAAAAATCGGATGTGTGCACTAAAGGACAAAGAATGCAAAATAACTACCAATATGGATAGGATAGTTAAAATAGCGGAGGAGTTTTACAGAGATCTGTACAGTAGCCGGGACAACCATGACTTTAATACTATAAGAACTAGCAGTAACCCAGATGACACCCCACCAGTAATGATAGAAGTCAGAAAAGCTTTGGAGAGCATGCAAAGAGGCAAAGCTGCTGGTGAGCATCAGGTAACATCAGATCTGCTGAAAGATGGAGGACAGATTGTGTTAGAAAAACTAGCCACCCTGTTTACGAGGTGTCTCCTGACGGGAAGAGTACCAGAGTCTTGGAAGAACGCTAACATCATCTTAATACATAAGAAAGGAGATGACAAGGACTTGAAGAATTACAGGCCGATTAGCTTGCTCTCTGCAGTATACAAGCTATTTACAAAAGTAATTGCTAACAGAGTAAAGAAAACATTAGAATTCAATAAACCAAAGGAACAAGCAGGATTTCGAACAGGCTACTCAACAATCGACCACATTCATACTCTCAATCAGGTAATAGAGAAATGCTCAGAATATAACCAACCACTATACATAGCCTTCATAGATTACGAGAAGGCGTTTGATTCAGTAGAAATATCAGCCGTCATGCAGACACTGCGGAATCAGGGCGTCGATGAAGTATATATAAACATTCTGGAAGAAATCTACAGGGGATCAACTGCTACCATAGTGCTTCATAAAGAAAGCAACAGAATACCAATCAAGAAGGGTGTAAGGCAGGGGGACACAATCTCCCCAATGCTACTTACCGCGTGCTTACAGGAGGTTTTCAGAAGCCTAGAATGGGAACAGTTTGGGATAAGAGTTAACGGAGAGTACCTTAGTAACCTGCGCTTCGCCGATGACATTGCATTGCTGAGTAACTCCGGGGACGAATTGCAACTCATGATTACGAAGTTAGACAAGGAGAGCAGAAAGGTAGGTCTTAAATTGAATCTGCAGAAAACGAAAGTAATGTACAACAACCTCGGAAAAGAGCAGCGCTTCGAGATAGGTAATAGTGCACTTCAAGTTGTAAAAGACTATGTCTACTTAGGGCAGGTAATAACCGTGGAGCCGAACCACGAGATTGAAGTAACTAGAAGAATAAGAATGGGGTGGAGCACATTTGGCAAGCACTCTCAAATTATGACAGGTAGATTGCCACTATCCCTCAAGAGAAAGGTATATAACAGCTGTATCTTGCCGGTACTTAGCTACGGAGCAGAAACCTGGAGACTTACAAAGAGGGTTCAGCTTAAATTGAGGACGACGCAGCGAGCAATGGAAAGAAATATGGTAGGTGTAACCTTAAGAGACAAGGAGAGAGCAGAGTGGATTAGGGAACAGACGGGGGTTAAGGATATCATAGCTGAAATCAAGAAGAAGAAATGGACATGGGCCGGGCATGTAGCGCGTAGACAGGATAACCGCTGGTCGTTAAGGGTAACTAAGTGGGTTCCCAGAGAAGGGAAGCGGGTTAGGGGGACACAGAAGATTAGGTTAGCAGATGAGATTAAGAAGTTTGCGGGTATAAATTGGCAGCAGCAAGCACAGGACCGGGTTAACTGGCGGAACATGGGAGAGGCCTTTGTCCTGCAGTGGACGTAGTCAGGCTGATGATGATGATGATGACGACATCGCCGCTAGATGTCACGGCTAGCATTAACGTTAGAGAGAGATACGAAAGGCAAATAGCCTACGGCGACGCTAAATAAGCGGATTCTCGGGTAGGGCTATCCGGCACTAGAGGAAGAGAAAAGAGGGAATGAGAGATAAACGAGAAAAAAAAAAATGACTCAGGTGTAACTATTCTAAAGCCTCGCCACAGCGGATGACCGAGGGGTGACGTCACTCCTGCCACACGCGTGGCCCGACGGCTCAAGGTCATTGCGACGTGATGAATGACATTGGGCGTAGCAGAGCATTCGCTCTGACACAATGCGAAAAATAACTCCCCTTCCGTGTGAACACTCGGCTGTGAAGGATAAAGAAAAGGCGGGGACGTCATCCAGTCGCACGTCCTGTTTGCTACCCTACCCTGGGGGGAATGGGTAAGTTTGAAAAACCGGCTAGTTGAAGACTTGCGACTTGGTACTTTCTCGAAACAATCCCGGCCGTTGCGATCACATTTTAATGGCTGCGAAATGGCAGAGGTCCGTGTACTGTGTGATTTCAGAGCACGTTAGAAGGTCGTAATTTCCGGAGCCCTTCATTGCGGCTTCCCTCATAATCATATCGTGGTTTAGGGACCTCAAACCCCAGATATTATTATTAACTTTCTCGAACTTTCAGAGATTAACTTTCAGCGATGCCATCGTGAATGAACACCTATCATGTGTGAGGGGGGGTGACGAACCCCTCTCCCCCACACTCATGATCATATGGGGCGCCCCCACCCGTCCCCCTGCCACTGAGTTGATAATATCGGCGACATGCTTCAGGACGCCGGCCCATTTCCACCATCAAATGTCAGTGACGTTACATCTAATTCATCCTTGCGTTAATTTCCGGCGTTTACCTCACATTCTTGTTAACGATAATACGAACTGGACCTTTGTATAGCACCTCGATAACTATAAGCGGATGACGAGCCTTGAGTAAAATTCGCATGACAGCCAACGATGACGTCTCCCTGCCTGTAAGGTAGTATATTTAAATTGCATACTATAATTGCATATTATAGCATCTGCATCGCCACACAACTGTTTCAAATTTCGAGCCTAAACTGCCTAAACGCCTAGGTTAGCACAAGGTGGCGCTAGTGAAAAAAAAACTTCAAGGCATTGTTCAAGGATACGTCCAGTGTAGATTTTGTTACTCGTTTTGTACATCTACGCGCTCGTATGTAGCGTCTAGCCAAGATGGCGAGCTTCGTGGAGTTCTTCCACAAGGGAAAGGTAAATATTGGTTTCCTTTAACTTTACCGAGCACGCGGCGACGGACATTCCCACGCGGAGAGAATTCAACAGTCCGCGTTATCGTTCGTTTCGGTCTGATGTTAATGCAAATGCGGGTTACACGTACTGTGATGGTAGTTTGTCCTTTGCGGCTGCTGCTTGCCGTGGAACCGCCGTCCGGAACCCGAGAAGGATGTTTCGTGGTCCGCCCGTTGACCTTTGCCAGATTGCCCGACGGCAGTTTTAGAGAGTCGTTCGTCTGTGTTTACACAATGATCACTCGTCATCCATTTCTTTATACCGCGCGATGCCGTCGCAAGGTCGAAACGTAGTTGGCATCGAGTCTCAACACGCCCACGGCAGCACTGCAGCTGTTTTGCGAGAAGTGCTTCCTTAAAAGTGAACGAACCCTGCGGCATTGTACTGCACGCTGCTTTCATTTCCCCATCGTTTCTACTGAATTAGCCAGCTGACAGTGAACTACAAGCTCAGATCGATGTTCAGATCGGCTGCGGTGAAAGCGGCCCCAGGTTTATATTCGCCCCATACCTGAAACTTGCCATCGAGATTTGAGGACATTCACATCGCGCCCACATGTTTCGGTGCTACCCACTGCTGTGTCACCTTAGCAGTCCTCGTTTATTGCGTTTGCGAATTCCCCCAGCGTCGCGCCGTGTAAGTTAACGCGTAGATGCTCGGCTTCGGTGTAGTGATTCATCTGTATATTTACAAAGTTAGTGGTAGCCCCCTAACAGTAACCTATCTCTATTCGCTCGATGTCGAGCCTAGTGCCGTTGCAGGCCCGATTCCTTTCTCCGAACGGTCCGATAAGGAACGACACGGGGATCATTCCAACGCCGTGGTCTTTCGTAACAACCACGCTCGCTAAGCGACTCGTACGTGGGAATTCTTTTTTTTACGAAACAGCGTTCCACGTATCCTGTGGTGTGACACGTAGACGTAAAGAAGAAGAAAAAAATAGACAACAAACATCGTCGAAGTAGCGACAGCTTCGATTTGGTCCTTGTTTCTACGTGCCGCATGACGCGGTGGTTCTTTGGGTGGGCAAAAATAACGAGGAAAAGCGGTGACGAAGGTTATATTCGGACGTTGTTTGTTGACGCAGCCAGGCTACCTGGACAAGGCAGATGCGTCCGCTGTTACCGGGGCCTGCGAGAAGGGGACCTGTGAACGGAACCACGCCAGATGATCGGGAGTGCTATTGAAGGGTTGTGGTGGGAGGGGTTTTGAGTTGTGGTGTGAGGAGAACTTCGTCGCCTTCTCCGGGTTTCACGCGTTGAGATTTCGGCGAAGAACGCCCCACGCGCCGTCGTTTGTTAGGTCGCGGGTTCGATTCCCAGACTTCGTAACCGCATTCTCATTAGATACGTGTAGCACAGAACTCTGCGCGATGGTCAGGCGGTTGGAATCGCACCGAAGTGCCCCACTCGCGTGAAAACCCGCGAATTCAATTCACTTCGTCGGACCGAGCTCAGGAAATTGAGGCGGCGGTTTAGGCGATGCGATAGCGCGTACACGACTTCCGTAGGTTTTTTGTCGGTGTCGGAGCTCTTTTGCATCCGGCTTCGCGTGCGTAGTGCGTCTTTCCGATGTCTCGCCGAGCGAGCGCCGCATTTTTCGCGTCGCTCCGTCGTCTTCCGCCGTAGCCACATTGCGACTCTTTTTTTTTTTTTCTCCTTACCTTTACCTTCGGTGCACGGGGTTGTTCTCCGTGTGAAACTGGGAAATGTCGTCGCTTGAGGGTCAAGTTTACGGCGCCGGCGATGTTCAGATCAGATAAGGGTAGCGCACGTGCAAGCAGCTTTGAACGACGACGCAAGCCGATAAGTGCGTCCTTGCAAATATGCCGTAAGCTACGTTGGTCTAGCACGGCACCACCTCATTTGCATTCAAAGGTTGCACGCTAACTGTGCTTTTTGTTCCGCAGTCAAGGAAGCGCGACAAGATGAGCCATTTGTCTACTATTAGCGAGTGAGATGCAATACTCGTGTCTATTCAGTAATTTTTTTGCTGGAATTCATCGCACGTGTTGACTTTCGCACACTCTGTGTGTGCGTGTTTTGCCATACTGAGTGTGCTTCACTGACTGCATATTCACGATTACATTTGGACCAAAGATTCAGGAATACATGAAATGGCATAATATACTTTGTTGTGAAGCTACTTGAATGAGTGTTGTTTACTTCTCGCAGTTTTCTTCACTTGCTTGATGCTCAAGATGACATTTTAACACAATGTAGCTATTTCCCTACCTGTGTTGGCAGCATCAGTACCTAAAAAGTCGCAGATGAAGAAATCATTCTTGCTTAAATATGTATGATATTGCCTCAAACACCTGGATAAGGTCGGGAGCAGAATCGCGCACAAGTCGATCATGATGGAGAGACCACCACTCTTCAAATTTTTGTGAGCCGCATGATTGTTCTCTTGCACTTATGTTCTCTAATTCTTGTCAGAATAGTTTTGTCAAAAGTAACTGAGATGCAAGAGGTTTTTTTTTTGCTTTTGTGACATATTCTTCATTGAAAAAAAAAAATTATTTGTCTAAGTGTCCCCATAGTATTTTAAAAAGATTTGTAATGTCTGCTGTGAGAATAATTTGCAATGCTTGAGGTCTGCCTCTTTCATAGCATTTACGGCCAACCAACACCCTGAAAGCTTACAGAATGGTTTCATGGTGCTTCTGAAACAATGTCTTCATGTGTCCTCTGTAGTGTTGTGCGTTTACACCAGATGGCCTTCCGAATCATTGGACTCGCAATAGATGGCGCCACTGCGCTCGTGTGTATATAAACGATACTCGCTGATTAAACTGGGTTATTGTCATGGATCGTACTGTGGTGTAGCGTGGTTACTTTCACGTGTTGCCGTGCCGGCTACACGACATCCTCAGTGCAGTTCACCCAACATTTAAAATGCTCACAGATAGAAACGCGAAGATTTACGGCTAATAACGCATGTAAATTTGTTTCTACCGTCTTCGATTCAGGTCCAATAGGCTTAATACTGTCTTTTTAAAGAACTTAAGATCGAAAACCATACATTGGAGTGTCTACGAGAATTTGTATACCCAGGACAAGTGCTCCCGGTGGAACCTCATCACGAAAAGAAGTTCACTGAAGAAAATGAGTGGGCTGTAGCGCATTCAATAGGTGCTTTTAAATAATGTCCGGAAATCTTAAACTATAGTTAAAGTGAAAAGTATGCAACCACTGCATATTGCCAGTGTATGGGGCTGAAACATGGAGATTAACAAAGCAACTAGAGCAAAAGCCGAGGACTACGCAGCGTGCCATGGAAAGCAGAATGAATAGAATAACATTGTGAGGTCGGAGGACGGCAGAATTGGTCGTCAGGCAGCAGACAAAAGTTGGAGATATCTTAGCTGACATCAAGTGTAAAAAAAATGGACCTGGACTGGTCACGTAATACGTAGAACAGACAACCGGTGGGCAGTAGGAGTCGCAGAATGGTCACCAAGGGAAGGAAAACGCAGTCACTCCATCACTTCGAAGTGTGGTCGTGATTGGTCACTGCAGCTCTTTCTCTTGTTTCTTAGGCTATCCTGAAAATGATAGTATCTGAGTGGTTAAGGTGACAATGCAGTATTCTGTAGAATAATAAGGTCCAATATTTTCATTGCTATATTTTGCTGGTCCTTGCTTGTTAGAGCCACGGTTACATTGTGCCCTTGTTGGCAGCCTTATCGGCGTTAAATAAATGTGACAAAAGGCAAGCATTGGGTTGTGGAGCGCTAGTGCGCGATATCTGTCGCATTTGGATATACGAGCTGCAGTGCTTTGTTGTGTCAATTGCTCTTCTTTTTCAGTACTGTTTCCACACTGGTAACAGTTTATGTAACTAACAAGTCAATCCCATATTGGCTTTCCTGCCTGATGATGTAGTTTTCTTATTTGAGCGACCATTGGCTGAGAGCTTTGTAGTTATGATTTTGGCATTAACAGACTTTACATGTCCATGATTGCAAATTTCAAGATTCTCAGCATGCTGAATATTTCATGTAAGGTTACGGATGATGCCAAGAAACTGCTGGCTCTCATCATCCTGGATTCTGTCACTTTAGACAAGTTGTGAAAGACACATTAAAATGTTTTCATTTCGGTCATTGAAAGGCCCACTTTTGTAAGCGTTTCATGAAATGATCATTTTTTATTCAAATTCAAAATTTTCAATGGAAGCTGCTCTTTGCACTAACCAAGGCTAAGCACTGTTGAGGAAGATTTCATCACTGTTTACTTTGAACCTCTAAAAAATTTATCTGACTTGAGTTTTCTCTTGATTTATGTAAAATGACAGATATGTGGGCAGATCTGTTTGAGTTAATAATAATGCTAGGGGAAAAAAGAAGAAAGGGTGGGCCGTATATGGGCCATACACTCAACAAGAAATCTTATTGTTTTTATGGAAAATACGCCTCATATATGTCAAGCCTAAAAGTGGTGTATAGAACATGTCGGAGTCACTATATGTGAAATTTTTGTTCCAAGTTTAGCGCATGTACTCTCCGTTCACTCTTCGTTTTTTGTCGACCTTTGGTAGTGCGCTCATGGATTATTATGATGTCCTGCATAATTTTTGCCATAGACCCGATATGGACTGCATTGCCAACTAACCGAATCCTTTAGTCTTCGTTTAGCAGCAACCCCTCGCCTCTTTCGCTTGCAGTGCAACTACATTGAGTTAGCTTCAGCCGTAGCCTGAGCGCATGCATGAGATCAGCATGCCATCCTTCCCGCCCTTCTCCCTCCCAAAACAAATCTACCTCTGTTCTGACGATCGGTCAGTCATCGGTGCAGACGTTCCGGCCGAAGAAGAAGTTCGAGCCGGGCACGATGCGATATTCTCTACACAAGCAGGCCCAGGCGTCGCTCAACTCGGGCATAAACCTGCGGGACGCGGTGCGGCTGCCGCCCAGAGAGGACATGAACGACTGGCTGGCTGTGCACGGTAATGGGCCTCTTCTTTTTGTGTGCTATAGTTTTTTCTTTTACCTGTACTGGAAAGCTTATATGTAAAAGTGAGTCTATTAGAGTTGTGATTTCTGTAGTATCTCCATAGTCGGCAGCCAGATTATGCGCAAATCACATGCCCTTTTTTCTGCTTAGGAGATAAGGACTTCAACAGTAGGAAAATTGTTATCAGACCCCACAATTCAAGTGCTGAGCATGCCCAAGCTTGTAGTCCTCTGCACCTTGTGTTTTTGGACGTGCCATGGTTATGTTTTACTTTATATCAAGCCTGCAGCAAAATGAGTTGCTAGTTGATAGCTGTGTGATTTTAAAAATGTGCTGCTGGGTAGAAATGTCAAAGGGGTCCTGCAACACTTCTTCACCATGCTCAGAAAATGCTACCAGTCAGTAGTCAAGAGTGATTAGAACATGTGATCAAAACATCATAGCGTAGGATGCAGCCTTAACTACGCAGTTAGTTCTGGGTCAGCTAGAAATCTCTCCTTCTTCTCACTACAAGTGATGCAATATACCAAAATCACTGCGCCATGTACACAAACTCCACGGCCGTTGGCTGAATTGAGCAATGTAAGCTGCATAGATACCGTGGCCACCACCGGATGCGCATGCCCCCACGGTCACACTGAAAGTAAGCTGCACATTCAAAGAGAAAAAGAAAAGTCATGAGGCACGCTGATGAAGGGATGCATCTTCTTGTTATCCCCCTCCTTGTATAGATTTCATTTTGCTCCCTGGTACGAAGAGAAAAAGCATGTAAAGGTGTCCAGCTAATCCATTTAACTGGATTATCCAGCTAATCCATTTAACTGGATGGATACCAAACATTTTTACGACAGTCAACTTCTGAGGCAATAAGCTGTTTGAGTGAAGTTAATAGATGAGTACTTAGAAAAGTGATGCACAGGGCCCTTTTAATATGCACACTGTATATATGATTGGCTGTCTCCCAGAATGAAATAGGGTCCCAGAGGAAATGAGATGGATTTGGGGTTGAGAAACTGTAATGAGGCGACGAAAAAGTAAGGTCAGTGTACAGGGGTCGGCATATTACGCTTCGGTGAGAAATCGATGTGCACAGACATTGTACCGCGGTGCGTTTAAAGAAGCTAGAACAGTAATCTCTGCCATCATTCTGCGAGACAACTTCTTGTAGTACTTGCTTTTTTCGATGCCTATACACCAGCGTGTAAATGTCACACGCTGGTGTCAGGTGCTATGTCAGGTGCTATCGCAGAGTGATGCCTTTTCTGATATGGTTTTAGCTCTTGCTTATTAACTCGCTGTGGTGGGCAGATGCTCTTCACACTAGCTCATTGGTCAGACCCACAATCTGCTCTTTTGACCAGCCCATGAGCAAACGTAAAAAGTATCTGCCTGTTATAAAAAGGTATTGGCATCAGAAAAAGCATCGCTTCATGATAAAACCCCTGGTAGTGATCAGCTCTGTATTCACTTGTGTCATATAATTCTGTGTCATATATTTGGTGCTTTCTATTGCATGCACACATATATGTGTGCGACACCCACCAACTTCACAAATAATTATTGATCTATACTAAAATTCATCTCTGAAACATGAGGTATGCTTGTGCTTCCAGTGGTCGACTTCTTCAACCGGATAAACCTCATCTACGGCACCATTTCTGACTACTGCACTGAGGAGAGCTGCCCTAGGATGTCAGGAGGCCCAAAGTAAGTCTGCCTTTGGTTTTCTAATGCTACGACATTGAATGTTTACGAGGTGTGCAGATTTGCTCTTTTGTAATACCCTTTGCTTCAACTGTAAACCCAACAAATTTTTCAACGGATTTGGGGTGTGCAAGATTTTCTAGTACACAGCAATTGGAGGTACCGTCTGCACGGAACTGCATTTTAGACTTGATGCTCACGTCATTGCCCTCTTGCGGCTGTGCTTTGGGGATTTCGGATAATCAGTATTTTATGCATGACGCGTACATTTGTGTGGGTTATGTGGAGCAGTTAAATTGAAACTTTGATGCATTTGATCGAACTAAATGATGCATCTTTAACACACTGCACCTTCATTGCTGGTCTTCATTGCTGGTAATCTATACTGTAGTGAACTAAACACATCAAAGCATGAGTAAAGGGAAATCCAATTGGACCATGTCCAACAAATCAACCTTAAAGCACTGCAGTGACTCAGTATAACTACTCATCATAATGCTGGTGTTTCTACTCATGTTTGACAAGTTGGTCGAGTTTATATTTCGCATGGAGAACACTGGACTGGGTTTTTGTGTTGTGCGTACCCATGCTGTTGTTGCTGCATTATTACTTTCAGTGCAAGGTTGTACCGAACCTCTAACGTCATCAACACATGCGGTCGCTGGGTGCATAGTAAAATTTTGCAGCCCATATAAATGCACAAGGCACAGATAATTGCTTAAGCTGAGAGTAAAGTTAATATACTGAAGGCACACAAGGTTTAAAGTTTCAGGGGAGCAGTAAATACAGAGGAAAGACAGGAAGATTAAGTGGATGATTTTTTTTTAGGTGAGACACGCTGTTTTGGGAACGGGGATAAAGGACATAATTATTGCGGGAGTGCACTGTTACTTAACATTTCGTGGTGCTGCATACAAATTCAGCATCCTCACTGCACATGGCGACACCTCCTAGTCATAGAAGGCTGTGGTGGATGTGGTGCACATAGTAAAAGGCTGTGAGTTAGCTTATTGAGCAGTGAACGTGCATTCACACTGTGTGAGGGGAAGTCATTGACTGCAGCTCATACCAGTTTCTTCACCGGTGCGTTTCTCACTTCAATTTTTTGTTGTTGGTTAGAGGGGGCCTGCAATGCTTTTTCAAGTGATCATCAAATGGCTTCATTAGAAGAGCTTATTTGTCACGAATTTACTGCAGCAAAAATTTTAGAATCTGCCACGTGTGATTGGAGTTACAGGTTACAGAGATTTGTTGAACGCTTCAGGTATTATTCTCCCCTTTCGTATCCGCGAGTGCACTGGAAGCTATGCAGGGGGCGTTGACGTGAGGGCAAGACAACGTGTCCTTTCAAGATCATTCCCTTGAGCACTTGCCTAGTTTTTCTTGGAATATGCCGCTTACTTTCAATGTGGTCACAAGCGCACGCAAGAGGACATGGCAGCATCTCCCAGCCACCTCGGTATCTAAGCAGCTCACGACACTCAAATAAGCAAATGGCCATGGACTTCGAGTTTGTAGCGAGGTCATTTGGGTTTGTGACATCATTCAACAAGAGAATACTGCAGGATTTCTAGCTGACTATGAGAATTAATTTTAAGTTCAAGACCGTGGGCTGTGCTTGTAATATTAACCCTATCAGCCCTCGAATTTTTATTTTTGTCAGACACATTCACAGTACATTTTTACTAATAGTTAGGGTCTCAGAAGACATTGAAACAAAAAATTTAGTCAGTAGTATATAGATTTATGGATAGCCATGACATCAAATTGGATCATTATGGCCCTATAGTCATAAAATTGCAAAAATGAAAAATTTATTGCTGCTATGCCCTAGAGCTCACAAAATCTGAACAAACCTAATATTTTAAAGTGTTAAAGCTTTTGAAATAACTTCAATACTTCAACCGGAATGATAATGATGAATCAACATTTATTGGGCCCAACATTGTTGGTAGGAGGGAGGTAAAACTTTATTAGACCAAGGGATTTGGGCACTTACGTCCCAGGGTCCCCGCACGACCCCACTGCGCTATGCGTTCATGAGTTGTTGTTGGTAGTGCGTGCAGGCACCAGACGGGGCGGTTCCCTAGCTGCAGGACCCGTATGTATCTAGCAGCTTCTGGCCCCTGTCTGTCAGTGCACGATGAGTTGGTAGGGCGGGGCTGGATAACAAGGTCTCCCATTGCTCAAGGGGTTGGGGATTCGCGGTGTCGAGGGGGGGACGGGGACGGTGGGGGGTTCTCAAGTTTTGTGCTTTCTGCCAAGATGTGCGGCAGGGTGCCATTTTTTATTTTACAAAACGGACAGAGCATGTCGTGTTCCGCAAGACACATACGGTTCAGCAGTACGGGATGCGCAAGCGATTCCGCCTTCGCTCGACACAATATCGTCTGTTGTTTCCTGGTCAGGTCGGAGTGCGGTTCTGGTAGTCAGCACCTTTCCTCTCGGTACATCTGGGTAATGTCCCAAAAGCTGGTAACCGGGTGTAGTAGCTCTTCCGGCTCATGCTCGGCCCGGATTGACATTTCTCGGGCATGATAGTCGGCAATGGTGTTGCCTGCTACCTGCGAGTGAGCCGGGACCCACACGATCTCTACGGCTCTTCCCGGAGGCTTACACTTGGATAAAATGGCTCGTGCCGCGGATGAGATAACACCCCTGCAGAAGCTTCCATAGGCTTTCTTTGAGTCGGTGACCACCGTGTCCACGTTCGTCTGTACGAGTGCATGAGCCACGGCCACTTCCTCGGCAATTGCAGGGTCTTTTGTCCTCAGGGACGCGCTCACGATTAGCCTGTAAATGGACGTAACCACTACTGCAGCACGGTCACTGTGTTTTCGGAGTGAGGCGTCCGCATACATGACCTTGGGGTTCTCTTCCAGCTTCCGGGCCATGGCTTTGGCCCGCGCGTGCGCCTCTCGTCGTCCTTGCCCGTTTTCATGTTCCGGGGAAGGAGTTTTGTTTGAATTGTTGTCTTCCAGTCCTCCGGAAGGGCTGCCTTGATGGGTACTGGCTCGATCTGCCATCCTATCTTCCGTGGAACAGCCCGTTCGTGCTCCGGGTGACTGAGCCGGATTCTCTCATTAGAGAGATTGGCTTCGATGAGCTCCTCCACCGTGTTGTGGGCGCCCATGTCTAGCAATCTTAGCGTAGACGAGTATATTGGCACGCCCAGTGCTTGCTTTGTTGCCTTGCGAAGCATCGTATCGAGGGTGTCCCTATTCACCTTCGTCAGCTGGAGATACGGGGTGCAGTAGGTAACCCACGACACGATGAACGGGCGTACCAAGTGCATGACATCGTCCTCTTTCAGGCCTCGGTTTCTGTTAGATACCCTTCGAATCATGCCAAGAATCTGTTCAGTTGTAGTCTTGATCTTTGTGATTGCGGCTTGTGCCTTCCCATCACTCTTAAGCAGTAGACCGAGAATCCTAATTTGCTTTGTTGGTTTGATGGCCATTCCGTCGATGGTGGTAGTCACGTTAGGCGGTGACTCCTTCTTGGGTTTTTCTGGTTAGATTTTGAGCAGCTCTGATTTTTGGGGAGCACAGCTCAGTCCACACGACTTGGCATACTCGTGCATGGTCGTCGTCGCCCGCTGCAAGGCTTCCTCCACCCAGGCATCGGACCCAGCTCAGGTCGTCCACAACGTGATGTCATCGGCGTAGAACGCGTGGTCCACACATTCAATTTGCTTGAGCAGACCAAGTAGGGGCAGGAGGGCCAGATTGAGGAGCATGGGTGACAGGACCTATCCCTGGCGGGTGTCCCGATCGTTGAGCTCGACAGGGCCAGATTTTTCCTCTTCTATCATTATGGTCGCTGTTCGGTTTGACAGAAAGTCGGTTATGTAGCCAAATGTCTTGCGGCCACACCTGGTTTTCTTCAAATTTTGTAACACGCTCGTATGCAACACATTGTCAAAGGCTCCTTTTGTACCGCCTTTCTGCCTCTGCTTGCCCGCGCCATCGTCACCAATGACCTCGGTCTAGATTCTCCTTCTCCACGGCTCCATGCTCCGCAAAAATGAAACAACGGTGGCATCGATTGCAGTGGGGATAGTTGAAGAAATCAGTCTCCAGGAATGAGTGGGTTTGATTGTTTTCAAGGTTATACGAAAAATTTTGTGTGGTGTCGTTAATTGACGACACCAGGGCCAAAAGGGTCAAACTCACGTGTTCTCCGGACCTTGGCTTCCCATAGGCAGTGTTTGCTGACTATGCCGAAATAGGGGTGCAGGGCACATTTATATGGGTAATTCTCTGCTGCTAACATGTCTAAAAGAAATAGTGCTCATAATTGGTGTTCTATGTATCAGCAACACCTGATGTGTTTATACTTCAATGTCGTACAAGCTGTCCTTGAAAGCATGTCATTTGAACATTTTTCCTTGAGTGCTCTCCCGTGCTGGGAGACACCGCATGCAATGTCGCTTACTTGGGCATGCAGGTTTGAGTACCTTTGGTGTGATGGTCAGAAGTACAAAAAGCCGACCCCTCTGCCAGCGCCGCAGTACATTTCGCACCTGATGGATTGGGTGGAAGCGCAGATCAACAACGAAGAAATATTCCCCGTCACTGTTGGTAAGCATCGGGCATTTATTAGCTATCACTGGTATGTGCAGTTTTAAAATCTTTTCAGTTATTAACATGGTGGAATTGAAGAGCTCACAAAAATTCCCGCGTGATTGTCATCATTCCCGGCACTGTGCATGAGCAAAAGAAACGCGGCGGATGCAAAGGATAAAACTCGGGGTTTTGAGCAGAAATTGAGTCCAGGCATTGTGCACGGCAGTCGGTATTATACCTCGGAGCCACGCCACTGCTTGAAACTGCTTTAGAAAAAAAAAAACTTGGTACAGATGTCATGTGTTAACCGTGGTTATCATGCTTGGTTGCTGGTTCAAAGGTCGCTGGTTCAGTCATGGTCACGGCAGTCACATTTCAATCGAGGCGAAATGCGTCATGTCAGTGCACATCAAGGAATACCAGATTTTCCAAAGTTCTGGAGCCCTGCACTACAACGTCTCTCATAATTAACGTGGTCTTGGGACATGAAACCCCATGTATCATTAGATGTCAATGTAGGGTGAAAAGTCTCGTTACCACATGTCACACGATGAGAATTGTGCAACGAGATAATGGTTTAGAGGACCACCAATCATAATGTACTCTGCCATAATTAATCACCATTACCAGCTGTGGCATCAACCAAGTGTGTTGCGGCGTAAGTGTGCACATTGCCTTATGGGTGCTTGGTGGGCATTTCGCTACTTTGCAAAATGATGAATTACGGGGTAATGGGCGCTTCATAACTGTACTTGCATTATGCTCCATAGGAGAGTTTACATCAACCAATGTCACATGATCAGTTTGTATTTCACTTGACCAGTTTGTACTGCCATGCCATCAGTTTGTAATGCCTAGCCCAATGCACCTTCATTCACTTTTCCAGCTGTCCCATTCCCCAGGAACTTCGTGCCTACATGCAAAAAGATTTTGGCCAGGCTGTTTCGGGTCTTTGTACATGTCTACATACACCATTTCGACAGGCTCGTCGCCATAGGAGCGGTACGTACCCTGATGATGTTCATGTGACATGTGAACACATTTTTAGTGGAATTCCTGCTTTATGCCTAAAAGGTCCTGAATGTTCTTGAATATGCATACATAATACTGTATTTAAGGACACATTACACAGCGTGGAGAATAACCGTAGAATGTGTTGAGGGTTAGCCTGACGGTTTGGCGTGCAGTTTTTGTTCAAAAGCTTCCTCATCAAGGAGGTCGCGAACAGGCAGGTTAGGGCCTGACAGGCAAAATGATATGGAGTGTGGATGACTGTAGAAAACATCAAAGAACTACAGGTTTTCTACAGCATTCGAGAGAGGTTATGAAGGCAAAAAGGCGGGGTCCTTGCCTGACTAGTGCTACACTCAAACTTCATTTATGATGAAGTTGCATATTACAATACAGTCGCCGACCGTTTATTCGGACGCCAAAAATTCGGACATGCCCGTTTATTCGGACATCTTCATGGCACCGCCACACTCCCCATTGATCCTAATGTAAACTCACGTCCGAAAATTCGGACGCCCCACTGTGCATCATTCGGTTATTCGGACTCCGTTGGACTGACCGGATGCATCGCCGTATGCCATTACACGCTGAGAGCGACGTTAACAATACGTTTGCTAGGTTGCCAGCATTGATATGCTGCACTAGCTATGGATGGATGTCTGGCCAGTGTCAGAATGCACGCAGAAATCGCCATTGCCGATCTCGAAAGCTATGTTTGGCGAAGCTTTTTTTTTTAGCCAGTCGAGCGGCCAAGCCAAGCCACCTACAGTCTGTTCACTGTGGCGTTTGTCAGCAGTGTCAGTCAGCCTCTTTTGCGGCTAGGCCTGATTCGTCTTGTTGTCTGTGTTCTCGCTCTCTTGCGTTTTCCGTGGCATGCTGAAATGGCTACAATGCCACCCATTGCTGCGCCATCGGGAGTGAAAAAACACGGCCAACGTGGGAGCTACAAGACGCTCACGATGACGAAGAAAGCAGATATAATTCGCCAGGTAGAAGGCGTCCTACCTCAGTCTGAAGTATGAGTTTTCTATTTCCAAGCAAACCGTCTCGAAAGCGTGCGTGTGTGCAGACATGACAGTTTTTTCGGGCGATAGGGCCTATAAAAGTGCTTTTTTTTCGAGTGAATCCGTTTTTTCGAACTCCCGATTATTCGGACGTTTTGGCAGTTCCCGTGGAGTCGGAATAAACGGTCGGCGACTGTAAAATGATTTTGTTATATTCGAAAACTTGTTATAAATAAAGGTATATTCTTAATACTATATTGCAAGGATAATATTTTTCATTTACTTTGTTATAACCGTTATTTTGTTATATCTGGGTTCATTATATCGAGGGTTGAGTGTATTTGGAAGCAAAACAACACAAGTGTGTGTCATGCAGATGAGTGGTTCTATAGTCCATTGAAGGGGCCACTGAAGAGCGAACACTTTACAAAGCAGCTCATGGACTCTCTGTCCTGTTGTTTCTAAGTGCTGTACTCTTCATATTTACTGTTATTGTAGTTTATGAACTCTGAATAAGGTGAGGTTAGGTTACATCAGAATTTCTTAACATTTGGCCTTGTTGTACAAGGAATCTCAACTGCGCAATGCAATGTTGAGCCTCAGTGCACAAAAGAGTAAATTTTCATATTTTGTCTGCTTTCAGGAGGCCCACGTCAATACGTGCTACAAGCACTTCTATTACTTTATCACTGAATTTGACCTAGTGAGCCAAAAGGAGCTAGAACCTTTGGTAAGCCATGCACTTCCTGAAGTGTCTACATTTGAGCTGTTTGCATTTGAACAGAAGGAAATGATGTAGGTGTAACTCAAAGAGCATTTAGTATACATTTCATGTATACACTGGAGACTTGCATCACAGTCTTCTTCCTGGGTTCAAAGATTTTATCTTTTGTTTTGCCATTTATACATCCAGCACACCATTCCTTACTTGTGGCTAATTAACCGTCTAGTACATGTTTTGTACTTTGTCATGAATAGAGGGCCTTACTTGGTGTTGAATGTGGTTTCATATTATTTTGGTGTGGTCCCACATAATCAATCTTAACCATATTGGCCCCTGTGTCTGTGTATCTGTGGCACGTTAATGCTGACCCGAAAGTTATTGTTTTGTTTCCTGGCCATATTCTTATACAATGTTCTTATAGTTGTTCTTATACAACTATTCGTTGTTCTTATACAACTAGTTGTTCTTATACAACTATTCTTATACAATGTCTGTGTGAAAGAATGCTTGTTAATTGTGCTTTTTGTGCATAATAGTTATTGGTAATTTGTGTAGAAAATAATGATATGGTTATGAAGGATGCTATTGTGAAGCACTCCAGAAATTATCATCGCCTGGTGTTCTTTAACATTCACCGAATGGTGAGCACACGGGCCTCTGGTGTTTCATCTCTATCAAAATGGAGCCCCTGCAGCCGGGAATTGATCCCGCGACCTCTGGGTCTGCAATCAATTACCACAACCACTATAACACCAAAAAGGCTTAATTCTCAGGCACTCAAAGCCAATCGAAAGACGGCACTTTGAGCACCTCTGCAGCTTTGGGATGATAAACTCAATCATTTTTTTTTTTTAAGAAGAACTCTGCGTACAATATGCCACCTATAACTGGTTTAATATTCTAGAACTGGTGTGGCATTGCCTTTCTTACTAAAGCCTGTTTTTTGAACCAGTCATGTTTGCCGCGCCATTCTCTGAAAGTAGCTTTAGGTATTCCTTCAATGTCCGTAATGCTCATCTGTTCTCACTCATTGATTCCTCTTTCCCAACTGGCCGCAGACGGAGATGACGAGGAAAGTCTGCAAGGACACGGTTATCCTGAGTCCCCGCCACAGATGAAAAACAAGAGGGACGGCACGACGCACGGCCCGCCGTTTTACCTCCCCCTCTTTGTGATGTCTGCAATTCGCCGCGCTGATCCCGGCCCCTCCTTTCGTCCGTGAACGACACGTTACGTCCACCGGTTAACGCAGCGTCGATGTCACCGTGTTTACCGGCACTA
Organism: Rhipicephalus microplus; assembly: GCF_013339725.1. Lineage (NCBI taxonomy): Eukaryota > Metazoa > Arthropoda > Arachnida > Ixodida > Ixodidae > Rhipicephalus > Rhipicephalus microplus. The sequence continues at coordinate 111,126,969 of NC_051175.1, forward strand.
TACCACCGACCGTGACGGAGCAGAAACCTCTTCTAGTCTCGCTGGCACGGACGCTGCTGGTGAAAATTCGCACAAGCCATTGTTTTCTTGTTTTTTGACTCTTTCACTGGCACTTCCTACACAAAGGAGAGTGCTGCCTTCCATTTCGCTGCATGACTTTTTTCATCGCATATTGACTATATTTTAAAAGCCTTGACTCCCTGTTCACAGCATGCGAAGACTTTGTTATGTAAATAGCACAATTTTATTTCTCAGGTGTTTTTTTTTTTTTTTGTCGGCCTGCAGAGCTTTTTTTTCTTTTTTTTTTCCAGTGATCAATTTCTGTAGAAGGGCCTATATTCATAAAATCTTTTCATGAGAGCTTTCTTTGATTTATTTGGTATTCAAATGCCTACTGCCAATTTATACGCACTAGTGGGTGATAACCCTTTTGCTACCGTTAATGAGTCTATAAGTAGTAATGTGATTTTGTAAACAAATGACTGGTGACGGCTGTACTTGTCATCAACAAAAATTGGTTTTACAGGGAATGAATGAAGACTGTACTCGTCATGCTTGCGTTTCTTTGATGTTAGATGACCCCGCTTGTCCATGTTGAAGCCAGTTGTGCTACGGCCTTAATTTTACTGCCGTTTTTTTATTGTATTGACACGTGGTGAAGCCACCTTCGAGTTATTTTCTTTTTCTTTTTATGGTACTATTAAAATGAAATATTCCCGTCAAATTGAAAGAAGGGTACCGTTTTATTCTGATTAAAAAGCTCTATAAGTTGAGCAAAAAAATGTTTTATGGTAATTTTGGCACATTTGTCTTTTCTTTTGATAGCAAAAGGGTTAAAGAGACATCAGTAGAAACACTGCTCGTGAAAATCACACACTCTATGTTTTTGCAAATACGGGCCCTCAAATACAAAAAAAAAATGAAGTTGAGCTTACTGACTTGCAAAATGCATTGTGTACACTTTAGAGATGGTCTATTTTAGAAGTTTTTATTTTACGTCTTTACTGTCCTTGCTTTTGCATGGAGCGTCTCAAAAGGCTGCAACAAGACTGATCACATAATTGTGGGTTATGTAGAAACACTGGAACTGCAATGTTGTGATTGTTTTTTGCGAATCAGTGCTGCTCGAAATGCTTGTACATTATGACTCTATGCACGCTTACTGAATGCCTATGGTTTGTTCGCTTTGAATCATGCATAGAGCTAATTGTTTGTGTTAAGGTGACTTTTCACCTTCTAATGCATCTCTGTGCTGGAACAAACCCAGAAAGAAAGTAAGCGGCAAAGTCTTGGATGAATCTTTGTGTTTGTGGCCCACTCTTGCATTTTGATCGTCGTTATCTTGTGTGATTCATAAATGTCTCCTTTCTGTGACAATACTTTTAGTTTGTCCTAAGAGGCTCACTGGCAGAAATTGCAGGGCCGATTCGAAAAATGTGAGTTAAACTTCAATATAACAAAGTAATATGATTTGCTGATGTCCTGGTGAAGGATCACATCACGCATACATTCATAACGAAAGCAGCTCCAATGCACTGCCGTTATATGAGATAATTGAAGCAATCACGCCGATCCTACCTTCGCGGCTTGTCATCTGAGCCTCGTGTGTGGCTTACAGTGGTGTAACACTGATGCTGTCATGTTCACCGAACTGAACAGTCAAGCCGATCAGAAAGTAGCTTCTTTCGAGTTTGGGTACATAGTGAATGAGCTTTTCGTTATTCATTAACGAGTGGCAATGTGTTTTTTCCTCACTGATCAAGAACTGAAGGATAGTAACTTTTTTTCAACAACGCCCATGTTTCTAAACAATTGCAATCCCGTGCAGGATTACTAAGAGCTCATTTTTTTCGTTACTATTACTTCTACGCCTACTTATACGTGTTACTCGACATGCCCATCGGGAAGGTCTCGCGGTTATGGGGCTCGACTGCTGATCCAGAGGTCGGGGAGTTGAATACTGGCCGCAGGGACTGCATTTCGATGTAGGTGGAATATTGTAGAGGCTTGCGAACTTATATTCAGATGCACTTCACCGAACACCAGATTTCAAAATGGTTGTTTGGACGAGTTGGTGATTCGTGATGGTTTTTCGTATTTCACACCAACACCAGATGGTCAAGATTTACGGATCCCTCCTCTGTGGCGTCCCTCATGATCACATCGTGGTTTCGGGATGTAAAGCAGCATCAGCTATTATCTCTACTTTATGCACAGCAATAACAAAAACACTGAATTGGCCGCTGACGCACGGCATGCGTGGCAGTGTATAAAGAATTAGGCGATGCCTACAGATGTTAAATAGCGCATGACACGATGTGCCACGATTCCCACGTGCTATGCATGTGCCGTATGCTGTCCTTCTTTACCGCTCCAAAGGCGAGGAGAGCATCGAGTTTGCTTTCTTTCCCCGCAGATGCTGCCAGAAAACGAGCTGCTCTGTTGTGATGGCCACTTCTCGTTGCGTGGCACAGGATTAGAAAAATACTTTAGGAAGAACTGCGTAGAAGTCAACCATATGACCACTGGCACCAGCAGAAGTGTCTTTTATTGCCTTGAGCATTGAGACTTTACTATTGCGGTGGTAATTATGTGGACAGCCTCGACATGTTTCTTTCTTTGTGTCACCATCATGTCGCTTATGAAGTCCAAATCGTTGAAATCCTTAGCAGCATCATACAATCTAACCGCAAGTAATAGTCCGCAAGAGGGGGGTTGGGGGAGAGGCAACAAATGTGGCTGAAGCAGAGATCAAACGAGCAGGCCAATCTTTGTCGCTCTGAAATGCATGTGGTAAGATCCCCCCCACCTTATATATTGGCCTCTCCACCCCTTTTTAACAAGCGTATGAAAAGATATGAAGGGCAGCAACTGGGACTTTTGATTTTACAAGCATGGTCGTCGCTGGCGCGCCATTATATGGCTGTCTCGACAGCCATCAGCGAGCGTCTTGCATACCCTTCTATGTGCTGCACCCTCAACACGAACAAACTGTGTGAAAAGTTTGCCTCGAGTGGCCGTATTTTCTTACACAAGCGTTTTCTAAAGTTGTGGGAGATAGCATTAAAAAAAGTTAGCTGTCAGCCTCACATCGTATAATATTACAATTAGTTGCTATCCCATTCATTGATTCACCCTTGCAGTAAAACTGGGACTTAATGAAATTGTGGATAATCAAGCTTCATTCTATTCAGGCAAAAAATACACAGCATTCTCTGGACATGAACTTGTGAAAACTGAAATACTTTGTTGCAATGCAGATTTCGTTGTATCTAGGTATAACTGTATCCTTGGTCACTTAGTCATGTAGAAAGTGAGCTGCTCAATCTTATCGACGTATATGTGCAGTAGCTGAGAAGATATTTTGCTTATTCCTACATGCTTGGCTTTTGTTGCAAACATACAGTAAGCTAAAACAGAAGCTGTTAGCAGGGAAAACCTATTTACTTGTGGCTGGAAGCTATTCACTTGCTTGCAGTATGCAGGGTCTTGTTGATACGCTTTTTTTTTTGTACGATTTCGTGGTGCCAACGCTTGCAGTATCATTAATAAGCAAAACTGCCCAGTGTATTGTGAATTGGTATTATATGTTCTCCCGCAGAGGACTCTTTCTCGAATTTTTATTATCATTGTTTTCAAAGTATATGAACGAGGTCCTATTGTATTTATTGTTGTAGTGTATAGAAGTGTGTTAGGGTTACTCGGTTGCCATGGCACTCTACTGCTGCATGCATGGTTGGGGGTTTGATCCCCTGCTGTGACAGCAGTGTCTTGAAGACGCTGAAATGCAGAAAACATTCATGTACAGAGATTGATATGATGAGAGCTTCAGATAGCCAGAAATTAGATTGAAACCCTCCTCTACATGCTCTCTTGTAGTCATGGTGTCTCTTTGGGATTTAAGACACTGCCGTTTCCAAGAGCAACTCTAAAGTTGTCATTTAACTATGCACTAACGCTGGCACTTTCTCAGCTACTGTTTCTTGCTTTTGCCCCTACCTTTATGACCTGTGCCATCCAGTTCTTTAGTACATTGAAATTCTCACTCATCGGGCGATGCCCATCTTGGTGGCTTTAACTTAGTTCACTCTCAGTGCTAAGGCAGTTCTGCCCACTTCCCTGCCCACCGTAGTACGATCATGGAGTGCACAGTTGGGTAGCACTCCACATTAGTTTCGACTACCTGGACTTATCTGGTGTGTGTGTAGATCTAAAGATGCAGGTGTACTTGCATATTGCGCTCATTGAGATTCGGCCAAAATGTCTGGGAATCGAACCCGCTTCCTTGAGTTTTGCAGCAGAACCTAGCTACTAAGATAATGTGGTTTGATAAGTAAAACGCCACTATTGAAAAGACTGTAGGACTGGGCGTGTTGGTGCAGCATGACATCAGTGCAAATCGGCACCATCAACGGGAGGGGACAGAAGAAGGGACGCAGAGCGCTAGTATTCAAATTTTAAGCTACAGATGAGCCCCTTTACAAAAGACACTGATGTAAGAGACCATTACATGGAGACATCAGTATGTCTACCTTGGGGTTGATCTGAAAGTGAGATTGGTGTACCTCTGTTATGAGAGACATATGATAAGCAAAATACTGTTTCTCAGTGCGTGCCTCTTGTGAACGAGTTCAGCTGTAATTTATTTTCCTGTGAAATGGGATACTTTGTCTTTCCCGAGTAAGAACAAGTGCAATGCACTGCAGCACGAGGCATTATTTACTTGTTTTACTTTTAGTTTTTCTTATCTTCTGACTTCCATGCACTTTTGTGCACTCTTTTTTCCCATCTGTATCTCCCTGTAGGGCATTCTGGTCCATTTTTTTTTAAAGGCCTTAGCACAGTTTTTCATTAGACTGAATGCATGGATCAATGTGATGCTTTTGGATCAGTATATTCCCATATGAATGAAGGTTATAATGAAAGGAGCATTGATTGTACCCCCCTGCTTATGAGTTCCTGTGTGTTGGGCTGTGGTGCCAATATCAGTGTCCTGCCTGTCACTTTTTTTTTTGTGCCGAGCAACTTCGCTTACTTTTTCAAGCATCATCCTACAGTGGCACTCGCAGGGATCTAAGAACCAGCAGCAGGACTTTGAGTGTGTTTACTCTAATGGCCAAGTTCTTTCATGGGAAACTTAAAAAGCATTAAGTTGTTGTGTGCTCTGCCTTTTTAACTTCACGCTTGTCCTCGTGCCCTTTTAACTCCTTTCGTGAATATGCACACTTTCTCGTGAAGGTGAAACTATGTCACCATGTGACATAAATGGTTTGTTGACCTAAATGTGCATGATTTGTAATGCATATAAACGTAGTACTGATTTGCTTGTCGAGCATGTTTAGTTGATGCATGTTTGAACATTGCTGAACATGCACAACTTGGTTAGTGTTAGCTGAAAGCACTTTGTTGGAAGAGGTTACACGACTCGACGTGATTTTTTGTATAAATGTACATTTCGAAAGCTTAATGTACGATGCACAATGACGTGAACTTCGTCCTTCCTTGTGATTATAAAAGTGGTGCTGTTGTGGTGTCCAGTTGGAGCATTTTCGGATGATTGTAAATAGCGAATGTTTTAAATGGAGGTCACATTTTGTTTTGCATTTGTCAGCTACCTGTAGGACGCCACAGTGGTGTTGCTTAATCGCGATAGCCTCCTGAGGGTTTGGCAGTAATGGCAGGAACGATACCACTTACACCTTCTTGCAACTGCTTTTTATGCCATGGTGGACAGTATCGCATGGGTCACTCTGATAGGAATTACAAGGGTTACGTTTGATGTGGCCGTGGGTACGTACACTATATGAAATAAGATTTTTCAACTTGAGCAATGTATGGTTGTGTCAGTTAGCCCAAATTGCTAGAGGGTTTTACGTATGATAAACACAGTTATTTCTGCTGTAATTGTCATTTTGTAATGTCTTGCTGTGGCATGTTTCATAAGGAAGTGCACGCCCCAGTATGTAATTGCATTGCTTTTTTTAACAGTTTTGCCAAGACAGTTTGCTGAGAGAGCTTTCACGGGTGTCAGAATTATGCTGTGTGATTTTAATTAAACAGTTCTCGAGTGACTGGTAGTGAAGCAGTAGTTAGGTCTATTATGTAACGGGACGTATTGGCCGAGATATGATGCAAGTGCCATTACATTTTGTAACATTTCGCACACTTTACGAGATGATGAAATGCTGCTGGGTCCTTGGATGTGCGAGCAAAGAGCGGTCAGTCTGCTGCCGTTAATATGGGGTGATTGAGGTGCATTTTGTACACGGGAGATGAAATTCAATTTTTTACAATGAGTTGGGACTGTGTATCTTTAGCAGGTTAGCTGATCGAAAGCTGATCTTTGGCACTTGAATTGTTGAGAGTGGTTGCATTTTCCATTGTGTTTAAATTGAGAGACCAGACATTTTGGAGCGTGTGGGTGAGATTTTAACCAGACAGAGCTTGCCAGGAACTGATGATTTGTTTGGAGCACTGGTAAAGCCTAACCTGAGTTTGTTTACGTTGGCTCGTTATTGTAGTGTTAATAACTGCCTGTTAATCATGTCATTAGACAAGGTTGGATCTGCACTCTCGCTCATCTGGTTACATTGAAGACGGTTGCGTAAGAATGTTGACGTTTTGCAAGGTGTTTGAACAGAGCTTTCCAAAGTCAAGAAAAGTGCTGAAGGCCAGCATTTATGGATACAGGGACAACCTCGTAAAGGAGCGCTGAATGTTTTGCGGAGCGAATGTGTGATTTGGTTGTGAAGCAGTCATGTGAGTGAGCTTGTGAATGAGAAGTGGTGCAGAATCGTAGATGGTGCACCTCGCAAATGTTCCTTCAAGTGTCACCAGGTTGATAAATGCACTATTGTAACAATGGGAAACTCATGATGTTGAGGGTATAGACTACCCTCAAACCTCGTTATAACGAAACTGGACATAACAAAATATTGGTTATAAAGAAATACATAAAAAATAGTGTTGCAATAGATGTAGTGTTTAAAATAAACCTCTATAACGAATTTTCGGATATAACAAACTTATTTTCATGTAAGATGCGAGTTTGTTCTGATGAGGTTTGAGTGTATTTTACAGATGGGTTTCAGTGCCACCATATTGGGCAGTTAGGCTTGCCATTTCGTATGTTGAACAACTAAACGGGTAACACTATGGTAGATGCATACGCATGAAAATGATTGGGTTGGTGCATTCGATGTCTGCTGACCTTATTGATTCATGTCATGAGATACGAAATTTAGGAAACATTTGTTTAACAGCCCAGGGTGGTGGAGCCCATGCTTTTTACGTAAAATCGTCTGTTGTAAGTAGTCTGTATGTCCTACTGCAGCCCGTAATGCTACACACGATGTGCGATCATTTGTCGCACATTTGCTAGGCATTCTGCTCAACTGCTACGTGTGAATAATGTAAGTGGCTCGCACATGGTTTAAGTGTGGTAATGAAAAAGTGCTTTATCCAAAAACATCGCACGTTTGTCGCAGGGCAATGTGTTCTGCACTTTTTCTTGATTTGAACATAAGCACCATGCGAACTCTTTTTTTTTTTTTGTCTGTAATCTAACTAACACGAGACAATATGGCAATGTAGGCTGCATTAGTCTCACATGAAGTGCTGCTTGTGTAGTTACCACCGCTCATCACAGAGAGATCTTTATTATAATAATTACGTGAATGTGCAGATTTTGTATGATCCGAGATGGCAAGCTCTAGAACGAGAAAGCTGTGCTTATATATGCAAAGCTGAAAAATGAAATGCAGAGACAAACTTTTCTCGTCTTTCTTTTTTTCTTTTTGGTTCTTACGTCACTTGCTGTCAGAACTGTGTTCCCTTCTCCTTGATTGATTGGTGGTAGACTGGGTCAAGCATTTGTCCCTTTATTTTCTCCGCATTCCCTGTAATGCTCCCTTTCAAATGGCTTTTATCTTGCGTAAGCTTTTGCTGCGAGACACCATGTCACCTCTTTCAATTATTTGTTTCGCATCATGTTTTCCGTTCTCATGTTGGCTACTAACCATAGCAGAAAGTATAAAGGGACCCTAAAAATTAAAGGAAGTGGTACATTAGTTAAGCATTCATCTGCTATAACAAGAAAACTACTCTTCATGAAAGAAGGAGTGACCAACTTGGAAGCACTTGAAAATGAAAGGATATTGCTGCCACCTTAAATTTTCCTTACCAGCTTGCTGTGATACCATTGTATTTAACAGTGTACGTTCGGGCCCAGTTAATTTTCTCTCTGCAAAGATTTGCAACATTGTATTGTATAGCACCCAGAGTAGGAACTTGGCAAGCTTTGAGAATGTTCTGTAGCTCTACAACATGAATTCGGCATTATACTACATTGACATCCATCACATTGTGCTGTTATTCAATAGCCAGATACAAATTAAGAAGGTAGGACAGATCTTGCCCAGATGACTGAGGCATGACCGTGATCTCCGCAACTGAACAAATAGCCCTGCTGGGGATTCGGTTGGTGAAGTTGCCAACCGTCTTGCTGAGCTCACTACTTTGGTCTACACTGTGCATCCATTGGTGATGGTTCATATTAGACAGTCTTTTAGGAGGTGATGCTGCTGGCTTCTGAAGCTGTGCACCACTAGAGATGCCGTGGTTTTGGTATCCAATTCATGAAGTGCGCATGAAGCCTTCATTTTCCCATTGAGCTATCAACTTTCTCGTATGGAATCAACAAAAATAAACGTTTGAAAAAGCGCAATATATGTCTAAGGTTATTCAGTGTCCCTTTAAAAAAAAAAAAGAATAAAGATAACATGCCCAAAATTTATTTTTGTCGTGCTTTTTTTGTTCATCGGTTACTCTGTGCTTTGCAAAAGTGTATATTTATTTTGTGTATGTGAGTAATCGTGACTCTCGCAGATATATTCGTGTTAACATGTGATGCACATGTAATACAGGTAGTGTTAACAGCAGTGAAGCTTCTGTTCATCTGTGTGAATGGAGCCCTACCGTAGTAAGGGACACACAATATGTTAGTTTCTGGAGCTGAACGATTCCACCCAGTGTTCACGAATTTTCATTGTTCGTATGGTTGAATGTCGACATGTGTTGGGCTTTTTGCAGAATGTCCTTGCACGTAGTCTGCATAGAAAGCTTTCCATTATGACTGTTGTGATCAGGGAACTTGTGTTTGAAGGAAATAAATTTCAATTCTGAAGCAGTGATGTGTGCCTCCTTGTTTTACTTGTTTCACAACAAACACCCAAGCACTATGAATCAACAGATATAGTGGCATGAATTTTCTTCCATAAATGGTTTTGATACATTCACTGAAGGATCAAATATGCTGATGCACTAAATTAACCTAGTTTTATTGGGAGGCTGCACCTCTTTGCATGAAATGCTTTAATAAAAAGGCTGTAATGATGCTTCACGTTTCAATTAGTTGTGTGCATGGTTTGTCTTCATCTTCTTGGTTTACACTGAGCGAGTTGAAGTATGAGAACGCCTAGGAAAGCTCATCTTGTCAATACAGTGAAAGTACTGTCGTGAAAGAGCATAAGCGGTCCAGATACTGATATGCAAAGAGAACCGAGCATGGCATTTGCATTGTCTACTTCTCTTATGCATGTGTCTGCACTTCGTACAGTCTTCTATTATGAATCCTTACTAACTAGCTAAAATTTGTCAGTTAAATACTATTGTTCAAAAAAAATCAAGAATACAACCTTTCTGGTTACAATCACAGAGACCTGCATATTTATGGAAACGTTACTGGGTTGGCCACAATCTAAAATGTGGCATTCAGGTTTCAGCAAGGGAGCTTCCATTATTTATGGCACTTAACAATACACTTATTTAAATGCAATGGGAGGTTTTGTAATGACTTCTCCACCTCGATCATTCTCCGGTTTGCTTTGTCTCTCTTCCTGTTAGGTTTGTTGAGTTGTAAGTTATAGCATTTAATTCGAGATAATTTTCTTGTGTGGTTTTTTGACCCTTTATAGATACTTACATCATGAAATCTGTGTTTGACAATCGCACCATTGCGAGAAAATTGTTCTTGGATGAAACAAGACACGAAAAGCGGAGTCGACTTTACGTTCAGGTTCATTTGTCTTGCTTCGGCGTTTCAATGCGAGATCGGACTCCAATTTCTTCGTGAATGGACCGAAACTCTCCACTTTTCTGGCGCGGCTCTAATTCATCTCGAAGCGAAACTTTTCGCTTCTTTAGTCCGTGGGAATGACACTTCCAGGTCGTGAATGATACTTGCAGGACCATTCGCTTTCTCTGCGAATGGTCCCTAAAACCCAAAATTGAGATTACCTAAGATGACTGCATGCTTCATAAAGGAGATATTGTTCTAAAAAGCATGCAAAAACTTTTGATCGCAACAATTGCAATAGCACAAATCTCGAAGCGATTACACCAGTTGTGTTTTCAAAAATGTGCAGGCTTGAGTCACTAAACAAAAGTCCAGTTGGCATCGCCACCACTTAAGACGCTTCGAGCCGAGTGTAGTACGCACACTAGCACGAAAAGAAGCCACAAACGCGGAGTTTCTGGCGGTAAATACAGTTCGCAGCTGCCTGTTCTCGCGCTTGAACAAATTAAATGATTGCTGTCTTTGGCCGTTGATTATGCCATCTTTTCAAGTAGTTTTAAAAGCAAAGCGGCCATCTCTGGGTGTCGCGAACTGCGGCTCCTGTCTTGCACCGTTGCTTAGTCGTTAATTATTAACTCTGGCGCGCACTGGGTGCCGCTGAAGTAGTAACTGTGTTTGCCTAGTGAGTTAGTAAATGCCGTGCGCTCGTTCTTGGAAATGAACTACAACTCTTGGAACAACCGGGGGCGCGGGCGGTTCCGACGGCGGGCCGGTGGACCAAGGTTTGCTCGGCAACGGCGACGTATCGTCGACCCCGAAGACTCGGACGGCAGTCAAGGCGACGACGGAACGGCATTTTCTCCTCGAGTTGGCAACGACCTAAACCACCGTCGCCTATCTGCGCAGCAGTCGACGCACCCGGGCTGGCATTTGTACTTTCCAAACAAGGACTACCCTCCCGACGAGAGCGTCGCGCAGAGGCTTAAGCTTCTGGAGGCCTATTTCGCCGAGCGGGTCTCTAAATTCGTGGGACCCACAGGTGTTGTCGACCGTTCCCGGAGCTCGTACGAAGTTCGAATCGACGAAATTGCCGAAGATGCTGGAGTCAAGGAAGATTGGTCTGATTTGAAAGAGTCCCTCAAGTGCCGCCCTCACGACGTTCTGAAACTCCTGGGTACGCCATGTCAATTATCTCCACTGCTGTTGAACTGACGTTGTCTAAAAAAAAAAAAAAAAAAAAAAAAAAAAAAAAAAAAAAAAAAAAAACAATAGGTTATTCGATTGGAAATTATCTCTACTAAAATCACGCCGAACAAAGTTTAAAGCGTTCGAAACAGGCGCATGTAAACATAATTGTTACTGTGAGCTTGAATATGGTGAGGTCAGTTAGGTTTAATGAAATATGTGTCACAAAGGGAAATACTCGCTTTCTGGCCAAGGCGTATGTGGGGGCTTAACACGACTGCCGAATGAAGCTATCAAATCATTCTGTAACGTTTGATAAAAGTATCAGAAAGTGCTTAACACCCGAAATCAGTGAGTAATGATAAACTTTTGTTGTATGTACACGAGGTAATGAGTTTTTGGATGCTGTGGTCACCCAGGTAATTGATTTGATTGATATGTGGGGTTTAACGTCCCAAAACCACTATATTATTATGAGAGACGCCGTAGTGGAGGGCTCCGGAAATTTCGACCACCTGGGGTTCTTTAACGTGCACCCAAATCTGAGCACACGGGCCTTGTGGTCACCCAGGTATGCGTCACCAACTCGCCCACCAGATTTTGCAGCACAATTATTTGTTTACTCTGTTAACGTGTCGTTATCCTTTTCAGGCCTCGCATTGCACCAGACACTGACTAAACAAGACCAAAATCAAATAGATGTTGGCGCAGTCGACCCACTGCCTGAGTTGACGGTTCGCATTGCTGGTTTCGGGCCGTTGACGCCGCTACGTGATGTCCGCAGCATGACCTGCGGTCGCATGGTGGCCGTTCGTGGCACGGTAGTTCGCGCCAGTGAAGTGAAGCCTCAGTACAGGGCGATTGGTTTCAGTTGCTCGGGTTGCGGGGCTGAGCAATCTGTTGTGCAACCTGGTGGCTACTTCACGGCGCCCACCTGCTGCTCGGAGAGGGGTTGCCGATCCAGGATCTTCCAGGAGCAGGTGACATCGCCCTTGACTCAGCTCGTCGATTGGCAGTCGCTGAGACTTCAGGCACGTCATGACTGACCTCCCCCATTAACTGTGTCAGACAGGGTCTTAAAGGAGCCTTGCAACACTTTTTCAGCATGGTCGGAAAACACTGCCGATCGGTAGTGGAGGCCTGTTTAGGTCACACGAGCCAAACGTTATAGCGCAGCACGCGACCTGGAATTCACAACTGCTTTTCAAAGTCAGTTGGAAGTGATACCCTTTTCCTTCTGCAAATGATGTCGTATACTCAAATGGCCAGGTCGTACACCAAAACCGCAAATAGCATAACCATCTGTAGCAAATGAACTGCGTCCTTGTGCCAAGGAGAAGTCTTCTTTCTCATGTTTTTTGAGTCACCTGCTACATTTTACGGTGCGGGCTGAGGATTTATTTTTCTTGCCCCACAGTAAAAAAAATGTTCGAGTGCCTTGGTGAGGGCATGAATTGTGAGGCATTGTAGAGATCCAGGCTGTCGTATGCCGTCATTGCTTGGCATAACGCTGGCAAAACAAAAAAAAAATAGAGAGGAAGCGAGTAAGAAGTAATAAAAGGAAGAAAGTAAGAAAAAGTGGCTAGAAAAATATAAATAAGTAGAAGAAGGGAAAAAAGAAAAAGAAAACTGGAACAGAGTTAAAGATAACGGATAAAAAACCATGGACAGGGCTCTCTGCATTTTCTTCAGGCTTGGCACCGCTTGTGTGAATTTGCCCCATTTTTTTTTTTTTTTTGCCTTTTTAGCACTGCTTGTAGTCAGCAGATAACTATTGCATGTATTTGAGTGCTTTGCTGAAACTGTTTTCGCGAAAGAAGATGGCATGTCTGACTACAATAATTAGGTAGCTATATATGTTATATTTGAAGTTAATTGCTTTAAGCATGTCATTAATTCAAAACAAGTCAACTTGCTTTTAAATGGGGCTCTAGAACCTTGGCATCTGATTACATCAAATTGCGTGTTCATAGACTGTTGGGTCATACTGTGTATTGCAAAAAGGCTAATTATAATTCTGCCTTTCATACTAATGTAAAACTGTTTGTTGTTCGTCTGTTGAAATTATTCACTTCCAGGAGTCAGACGAAGGTACGGAAGGCGGTCGAATACCACGCATCATTGACTGTGAACTGACCGATGACCTGGTCGGGTCAGCCGTCCCTGGTGACATGGTTACGGTGACGGGCGTTGTGGAGCTTGCACGCTGCGACAATCCTTCAGGTTCTACCGGTCCCGTAGACTGTTACCTGGTGGCGAACCACATTCTTGGCGAGCAACGCGAGCCGGCCGGGACTACAACTCCGTCAGGACCCGACCTCGGTCGTCAGGACTACTACGCCATCGAGGCGATCCATGACAAGCCGGATTTGTTTCGCCTCCTGGTGAACTCGCTATGCCCTGCCATTTACGGCCATGAGGTGGGTTGACTTTCTATGTCCTTCTTATTTGACCCGCCACGGTGGTCTAGTGCATGTGGTGCTCGACTGCTGGCCAGCAGGTTGCGAGTTCAAATTCCGGTCGCGGAGGTGCATCTTTGATGGAGGCGAAAATGCTTGAGGCTAGTGTACTTAGATTTAAGTGTGCGTTAAATAATCTCAGGTGGGTCAATCAATAATCAATCATATTGTGATTTTGAGATGTTAAACCCCAATTATTATTATTATTATTATTATTATTAGCAAATTCTGCAAAAGGGAATATTAAGTAAGCTTTCTCAACCGGATTTCAACAAAATTTACCTCTGGCTCAATTCAGCGCAAATGAAACGGGATTATGTATTATTGAAGCAATCTTTGCAAAGCTGCAGAACTGTTGGCTTTTCTCTTGTTCATAGCCATAATGAATGAAAATTTAGTGAGTGGTGTTGAAATATATTTCATGAAAGTGTAGGCTGTCTGACAGATAAAAGAAAACAGCAGCCAGGTGTGGAATACCACCTATTTCCTAAAAAATTAACTATCGAAATAGACAATGTATTACGCTAAAAAAAAATTCATTGATTATTGCAATGCTGCCTGTGTGAATTCTGTGTGCAGCTTCATGTTGTGGCAAGGCCAACTGTGTTTGAAGTTTTGGCCTTGCACAAGGTATTGACTACATTATAAATGAAAATTTTTGTGAGGGACAGCACCCATTACGCCATTATTCCTCTTCCTGAGGACAAACGAGGTACCTGGTACACATCTGTAAAGTATGATGTGCACATTGTTGGTGCTGTTTATGGTTGATGACAGCAAAGAATTACGGTTGAGCATGTAGCAGTGTCAGGGAAGCATTATTAAACCACACACTTGCGGTGCAATTAGCATTATCTGACGACTAGTCTTTATTTTACTCTTCTGCGATGCTATATAGGTTAACGAGATTCCTTGCCCTGAAATGACACTCTGTCGTAGAATACGAAACTGCCATGCAGCGGCTCCAGGTTCAAATCCCATTGAATCCTGGGAATATTTTTTCTTAATTTGTTTTGTGTCTAATGGTTACGTTGCAGTTGGCAATGATGATGCCAGTCAAGATTGTAACGAGAGCCCTAAGAGCAGTGGTCTAAAAAGGAAGCTGTTGCTTTGCACTACTCTACAATGCTGAGCAAGCATCCTCTCCCTTTTTTGGGGATGTGAAATAAGCGCCAATGGCTCCCCCTTATCCCCTGTGGCCACTTTCTTCTCAAGACGAGCATTGTTTCTGTAACGAGAATCACTGGAGTGTGTACACTGAATATGTATCTAATGTTGCTTATGAACTGCTTTATAAATAAAGCATTTCATGAGAAACATGGATGGACATTTTTTATTTTTAGCGGCTGTCCTGTCACCATCTTGAATTTCGGTCCAGGACCGATCAAGCGCCCCCTTCCAAATCTGGTCAGATTATCCCTAACTTTAGGGGGGGGGGGGGGCACTTTCTTGGCATTTTACGGTAATAGATAACACGAAATTTTACGTTGCATGATAGCTTATCATGACACTTTTTTGGCCCTGCCTGCCCTTCAACCACTTAAATCTATTAATAATCTTCATATGACAGCGATTTTGCAAACAATTAACCATTTTCTTGCTGTAGCTCTTGCTTGTGAGGTGAACCTTGACGGACCCGTAGGTTGTGGCTTTGATTCCGGCTGCAGTGATCGGATCTAGATGAAGGCGAAAGAGATCCGTGTACTGTGTGATGGTAGTGGAGGTTAAAGAAACACCAGGTGGTCGGAATTTCTAGAGCCCTCCACTGTGACGTCCCCCATAGTCATATTGTGGTTTTGAAGCATAAAATCCCACATATTCCAACTCAACTTCCTAAGGCGAAACTTCAAGCAAGCTCCTCCTAAGTTAAAGGAAATTCTTTACTTTTCAAATTTTCGCACTATGTTAGAATATGGATGTTCCGCTTGGGACCCCGGTACAAAGACATGTATTGACGAATTGGAGCGCATCCAAAAGCGTGCAGCACGATTTGTGTCATCGAACTATGATTTCAGAAAAAGCTCTTCCGACATACGGGACAATCTTGGATGGCCATCTTTGCAGGACAGGCGGAAATACATGCGCCTGAAACTGTTGCACAAAATTTTATAACAGGCTTAAGGAAAGAAACCTACATTCTTGATCCTACCTATAGATCTGCCCACGTAGACCATTCCCTGAAGGTTAGGGAATATAGCTGTCGGATCAACCTTTATAAACATTCTTTTTTTCCGAGGACAGCCCATGACTGGAATTGTCTCCCGATCAAAGTTGTACTGTCGTTGCCGACTTTCTTTGATGAAGCCCTCGCAGAATGTTTGTTTAACTAGGTTTGACATGACTATGTGGGATATTCTGAGCTTTAGCTCACCGTTTACAGCTTCTGTCAAGTTGTGCTTTTTACTCTGTCTTTCTTAAGAGGTTATGTATCTATAAAGTTAATTTATGTTTAAAAGTTTACTTTAATATTATGTTTTATTCCTTTTTTGTGTTGTACAACCTGTATCAACCTCTTAGTAACGTGATGTTTAGTCTTTTTATTATGTTATTTATGTTTAGAGTGCTATTGTTATCTTTATTCTTACATAATGTTTGTTGCTTTTCATGTTGTATATACTACCTGTATCTTTTCCTGTTTGTTTCCCCCCTACAATAATGCCCAGTTGGGCGCTGTAGGTATCTGAATAAATAAATAAATTAATTAAATATTATTATTACTACTATTGAACCTTGACATTCGTATATACACGTAGTATTTCCACAAAACTCTTTTCTCTCTAATATGATCTCACTTCTGCAACTTCTTCCAGATCGTGAAGGCCGGCTTGTTGCTGGCTCTCTTTGGAGGAGTGAGGCGGTACTCAGATGATCCCGACCATGTGCCCGTGCGTGGCGACCCGCACGTCTTGGTTGTGGGCGATCCTGGGCTGGGAAAGAGCCAGCTTCTGCATGCCTGCGCCAGAGTGGCACCCAGGGGAGTGTTTGTCTGCGGCAACACCGCCTCCATAGCAGGCCTCACCGTCTCCGTCGGTCGCGGCTCGGCCGGCGAAGCCTCACTCGAGGCGGGGGCCCTGGTTCTCGCCGACAGGGGTGAGCGTCTGCCTTGGCTGGGAAATACAGTGGGGCTGTTGCTGTCCCGTTAATATTTTAGTCTTACTGTGATAGCCAGCGAACCTTCATATATTGATGATACGGGGCGCGAAAAAAACGACACACAACAGAAGCGCGTCGTCCTGTGTACTTCTTCTCTGTTGTGTGTCGTTTTTTTCGCGCCCCGTATCATCATGAACCAGTAGCGCGTCGTCCCGTGTACTTCTTCTCTGTTGTGTGTCGTTTTTTTCGCGCCCCGTATCATCATGAACCAGCACCAACTCGCCCAACTTTTTACTTTACTTCATATATTGAATGCAGCTATATAGTGCGTCACTAGGTATCATTAAGCAAATGTAAAGAAATAAATAAAAGAAGAAGAAAAGGCCAGACCTTAAAAACCTGAATATAGGTCGGACCGGAATATAGGTCTATTCCCCAAATTTTATTCAAATCTCTGAAAAAGAGATTTTGAAAGATCGCATACTATCACGGTGCACCCTTCCCTTGGTAAATACGCGACACAACCAGCTGCATGTGGTGACATTTCTTTTTATTTGGACACTAATCTTGTGTAGTTAAATGCCAGGAGGCCACAAAGTGCTGTCACTCAGACTCGTCTGAACGCTGTGCTTTCAGAAATTTCATAGTGGCTATAGACTATTCCCCGCAAGGACCTGAATCAACTCATTTGATTCGACCACTTATTTCCACTGGTTAAAGTTAATTGTGTTAACTATTATAATTAATGCCATAATTAATGTTTGTATGAATCTGAGGTTGCCTTCTGTCACAGTAAAAGTAACGCCACAGGTTGCCGCAGATACCTCCTTTCTGTGTAATTTTTCAATATTAGTGAACACAATTCTTGAAACACCGTGTATATGCTATATGAATTTGCTTCTAACCTAAAATTAACTATTTGCACAAGCTTAGTATTCTGAGAATTTTCTGCAACTCCAGAAAGTAAAGGCTTGATTTCACTTGTTATGCGTAAAATTCACTATTCCTTGATTGTTCAATTTAAACTAGATAAGGCTTCTATCATTAGGCCATCGTTCAAAGCAAAGCATTGTGGAAGTTTTGTTTATAACACGTGGAAAATGTAAGGCATGCATTTTATCGTTAAGTGTGCAGACTGTCATTCAATAAAAACGGCAGTCATGGAACACATGCTGCCATCTATGTTTCAAGCATAAAAACCCCACTTCTTGATCTGGGCTCACCGAAAGCCATTAAGAACTTTTTTGCAGAGCCATGATTATCAACTGCTGCTTCAGCAACAGGTATATGTGATTGTGGTTAAATTCTACAGTGCGGTGCTCAGCTTTAGTGACACAGTCTCAATTCTGCTGCAGATGCTGGTATTTTAAATATATATATAGCTTGGGAAGTAAAAACAGTGCACAAATATAGACAAGGACAGAGGAAGAGACGACACAGCGCTGATCTCGCAACTAAACTTTATTGAAAGATACATGCAAATATATATATAGCTTATTTCATGTTGCACTCGATAACTAATCATAATTTTATTTGTCTAATTATTACAGTATACATTGATTATTGTTTGTGAAATACCCTTAATAACAAACATTAGTACTTATGAGACGCTTTAACAATGCTTTGAATTACAGGAGTTGTGTGTCATATTTTGCCATGTGCTCTTAAAATGCCAATAGATGCTTCATACTAACATTTTTTCTGTTGTGGAAACACTTATGGCTGCTCCAAAACACTACTCTTTCTGCTCCGAAATGTGCTCTAAAAAGTTTGAAGTCACTTCCATCGCTGCACACGTAACAAGCTCGTGCAGCCTCTATGAAAGATACGTCATTATTGTTCAGCATGTGTTAAACTTCTTTTTGTTTTGTTTCGTCATGAAAACAAAGGTTGCTGCTGCATTGATGAGCTGGACAAGATGTCGACAGCGCAAGGGGCCCTGCTGGAGGCTATGGAGCAGCAGTGCGTGAGCATAGCCAAGGCTGAGCTGACCGTGTCGCTGCCCGCCAGGGCCGGCGTGCTGGCGGCCGCTAACCCCGTTGGAGGCCACTACAACCGGGCCAAAACGGTGGCCGAGAACCTGCGCATGGGCAACGCACTGCTGTCGCGCTTCGATCTAGTCTTTATTTTGTTGGACCAGCCGAACGCAGTGAGTACTCTGGAATAACACAAAGCCGAGATAGTTGGCGCAAATTCATGTTCATGTTGGCGCAAACTGCCGAACAAAATAGAAATTGTTTTCTTTTTCTGCCTTTAAATAGCAACCTTTCTTTTATTGTGCAGTTAAATTGTCTAAAATGCAACTTCAATGCATACCTTTAGGTATGTCTTGCATTCTTAATATACCACAAAATTGAGGTCCTTTCAGCAAAAAACGTACTTCAGAACTACGTTATATGTTGTGCGTCACCTCTTGGGCGCATACACACCAAACTAACGAAATTTTTGAAGATAGAACTTTCGTCAAGAGCTGAGAAAGAACAAAGTGAGAGCTATTGCATGTGCTTCGCGCTCTTCGCCATCAGCTACAAAACAATTTGTTCTAGCTTAGAATACCTTGCACGAGACAGCGCCAAATTTTTCATGTCGAAAGCTACGTTACACGTCAGTGCTTGACAGCCGGCATGACGCTTAAAGAACAGGGTGTGCAAATGTGGACAGACATGAAAAGGCATTTGTGGTGTCCTTACTGATCTCCCGTGTTCGTGTTTGCACGCGCCGTTGGGATTACTTTGGCCAGTGAACAAATCTAGGCATGTACCAATATTTGAGCACGTCAAATATTCTGTAGAATATTACAGTATTCGAATTTGCTTTTTCACGTATTTATGTTATTTAACGTTTCAAAGTATTCAAGATGAATGACAGCAGCTGCATAGCCAGGGCAGGAGCGTAGTCATAATGTTTTTTTAAAGGGGGGGGGGGGGCATCACCTTGGTCTAAAGTGGAGGCTGGGGGCAAGCAGATGTAGTCGAGTGTCAATTTGTTCTCTGTATTCCATGGGGAAAAAAATACTGCAAGGTGGGAGGGCTCACCGGTCCGGTGTGCCACCCCCTGGCTATGCCCCTGAGCCAGGGAACCCCCCTTCTCGTTATGCACCTTCCTGGTAGGGAAAATAAATATGGAGTTTCCCACTAAAGTATGCCTCGTAATCATCTCGTAAATTTGGCAAAGCGAAATCTTATTGTGCATTGACTCACTGAGGTGGCTCAGGGAATGGCATTCTGCCCCTGATCTCGAAGTCGGGAGTTTGATTCTCAGAAGTCGCAGGCAAATTTCAAGCATTGTAAAATGCAGAAATGCTTATGCTCATACATTTGGGTTCCTGTTAAATTGACCCAGATAACTAAAAATCATCTTGTTCTCGACAGTACTTATTATGAAATATCTCATAAACCGCTATATGGTATAACAATGTTTAACACCCCAAGATCTTGTTACTACACACGCTTATTTCTTTATTTTGATGTGATAAGGCTTCGCCTACAAGAACATGTGGCTACTACTCAGTGCTGGCTCCACAGCAAGGTTTGGGAAACTCCTCAGTTGTTTTAAACAGTTCCGAAAAGAGCGTGTGCACGGCACAATTAGTCGAGTTTATCTTGTAGTTAAAGCAAGCCCCAGTGTTAACGCTGGTATTTCCTATCATTCACACATAAATGAGAGCAATCTTCATCAACTAACAGTCTACCGATGGCCGGTAACTGTGCTTGTTGCTATCAGTGCACAGCGTGTATTGCTTGTACGCATTGTTGAAATATCTGATACTGATTAATGTGTTCATTGGTATCATTGCTCTGAGTAAGTCACTTTTTTTTTTTCTGCAAAAGTTCGCCCAGTAAAGTTTTTCGTCCTTACTTGCTCGAGTTCATGTTCTTCACCACCTGACATTACCCTTCAGGATCTCGACCGGCGTCTGTCCGAACACGTCATGGCGATGCATCTGAAGAAGTCCAATTCGCTTTCATCCTGCCAGCAGCTGTTGGAGAGTGCAAGCGACACTCAGGTGTCGGCCATCTTTCAGACGCCCGAGCCGTCGAACTCGCTCGCGCAACGTCTCCGTGGGCCCATGTCGGATCCCATTCCAGCACCACTGCTGCGAAAGTACATCACGTATGCACGACAGTAGGTGCAGCTTCCTTGTCTTTTTGATTGAACTTGCAATGGTGAATCTACAAGCGGTTACAACGAGGAGAGGGCGAATATTGAAATTTTCTTGCACAAGTGAAGCAAACGATTGTTTTTGAATCTGGTCTGCAATGATGGTGCAGCCGTTGCGGTGCTCGGCTGGTAACCTGAAGGTTCCGGTTTCAATTCCGGCTATAGCGTTCACATTTCTACGGGGTCAAAATGCTAGAGACCTGTGTACTGTGCAAAGTTGGTGCACGTTAAAGAACACCACATGGTCGAAATTTCTGGAGCCCTCCACTACAACAGGCCTCAATGTATCGAGGTTTTGGCACATAAAACCCCAGATATTATTATTATTATTATTATTATTATTATTATTATTATTATTATTATTATTATTATTATTATTATTATTATTATTATTATTATTACATTTCAATATACTAAGTCGAATATAGAATATTCTTAAAAGAACACCAAAGTGTGAAGCAAGGGAATCAGTTTAGGCGGTTAAATTATATGCTCTGAAAATTTTACTGTCGGTAATTTAACCATCGTAGGCTCATTATTAGAAGAGGAAAAGAAGGTTGAAGTTCGATTTTTAAACATTGTGCAGGCATCTCCACAGGTGACGTCACTGGTTTCTTTTAGGTTTGTGTTTCAGCTGCACTGAATTCATAAACTTTTTCTTAAATTTGACATGGTAAGTCGGTAACCCACTCCCAGAGGACAATGGTAGTATTCTTTTTTTTTATTTAGATGTATATAAGGAGAGGTTGGTGCCAGTAGTATTTCTTATTTGCTGATTAACTGCGTAGGCAAGGGTAGACGTCGAAATCTACGACGGCACGGTGAATGGTGCGGGAACCTGAAAGTGCCTTCGCCGGCCACATTTTGTTTTTGCGTGTTTTCTCACTTTCGCGTGTCTTCTCATGGAAGCTGTGGCGATTTTGTTATTCTGGAAGTGTAATTTTGTAACTCAAGAAAAATCCGTATTCTCTTTAGCGTGTCTTTAAGCGGAGACCCTGCTTCGGTTACATATTTCTTCATTTTTGAGCAGATTTTTATAAAGAATTTGTAGCTTATGTACTTTCATGTCCTTATTTCGAATATGCGATTATTTTTTAGTACAACTTGCTGTTTCTAAAATATCAAGGACTTCATTTATATTGGTAGAAGCAGGATCTATTCATAAATACAAAGTTAAACAAGAGTTATAAAACAAATCAGCATATTGCAATAACCTGGAATGAATACTGTATGCAGTAAACAAAAACTGATGTTCTAAGCCCATTTAAACAGAACTGACGGTATGTTGAACATCCCCAGCTTGATCCCAGTTTGACCCAGCTTGACATCGCTCACTCTTGCAAATGTTCAATGTACTATAAATTGTGTTCAAATAGGTTTAGAACATTTATTCTTGTTTTGCTACATACGGTAGTCATTCTAGGTTGGTTGTGATACCCTGATTTGCCTTCCCACATTCACAGTTTAGAAATAAATCTTGCTCCTAGATATATAGAAAATGTATAGTAGTTTCAAAACTACATATTGTACAGTTAACGTCCGATTTCTCAGACCCTCAAGGGACCGCAAAAACCTCTGGGAAATCGGGTAGTCCAGAAAAGCGAATGCACGTTAAAATGCACCTTTTTTTGTAGGTATTTTTCGCTTATAGAGAGGGTAATAGCCGTAGTAAAAGATTCCTATTGCAATTCAGCCAATGCATCGTTTAGGTGGCTATGAAAAGAACCGCTTATATTTTAAAAAAAAATGAGACGTGGCCGGCGTTATTTTATAGGTCAGCACAGGTGCAAAGAAGTCGGCTTATTTCTTTTGCACGGCGTTCCGCTTGTGCGCGATCATGTCCGCCTCGATTTCATTCAACGTCATGTTACCGCCGTACACCGATGACAGTACTATCAGTGCTCGCGTCAACTCCGAGCTCGTTGGCTGTGTAGCTCGGTGTCGTTGGCTCTTTGTTCTCGGTGTCAGAGTCGTCGGAATCCTCCATAACTTGACGAATAATTTCGTCATCGGTCAAGTCCGCACATATCTTGAGGTCTTTGTCAGCCTCAACGAAGCCCTCAAAGGTTACCCTGGCTTGAATTGACATGCCGGCTGCACGCAGATCGCCGAAGGCAGGATCCGAGGATGGCAGTTCATCACATATGCTTTCCACTTGGGGCGAGACGACCGTCTTGGCGTCGAGTGTGAAGCCTGCGTGGTGAAAACAGTTCCGCAGAATTTCTTGTGTAAGAGCCTTCCACGATTTCGCTAGCATGCCTACGGCAGACCTGAGATCAACAGCGTGGCTTTTATCATGATGAGCTTACGAGGGGGTTTTGTACGTTTCGAAGGCGCAGATGAAGACGAAAGAGCCGTCGGTGCCATCGCTGTAAATGGTGAATCCGCTCGTCGAAAAGCGCCGCACGAAACAGCTAGGAACTCGGTGGATGCTGAAGGTCGGGAAACGTGATATCTGAAGATAGCGCGCAGCAGCATACAATAAACCGCAGAAACGACAGCAGAGCTGACAAAACAACACGTCAACGAACACAGTGAGGTTTGGCTTGGCTTTGCCACTAAGCTATGGCTGGCAACGGATTGACACGTGAGGTTTCAAGGCTACGGCAGCCACGGCGCGATGCGGCGGTTGGGGTGGTGCTGTTAGCCATACCTGCGATGCGAGGATGGCAGGTTCGATGATATGAAAACAACCCAAATGGTGGCGTTGGTGGTGACTTTGGGTCGGCAGTTAACAGTAAAAAGTCCAGGAAATCAGATGGCGAAGGCTATAAGTGTTCGGAATTTCGGACTCTTTAATACATTGACTCTATGGAAAACTTGACTGTGCCACAGATAAGTGCGGGAAATCCGGCATGTCCAGAATGTCGGGCATCGGGGAAATCAAATGTCAACTGTATTAGAAAAATAATTTAATGGTTGAAATCGGGACATAAATACGTAATGTGCAAAAGTTTTGTAAAAAAATATGCTCAAAAACAAAACGTGTTTGTGAAGGAGGGTGTTTCCTAAAGAGCTGTCAAACAAAGTAACTACTGTATCTTTTATTACTTTATTCGATTTGTACTTGAATTGTTAAAATATTTGTATGCCCCTGGTAACAACGCTAGAATTACAAATACGTACATACTTTGGGCTCCGCCCGTGGACAGTGACAGTCTAAGCTTACAAAGGGGATGATGATAGAGATGAGGGCTTGTTGATTTGCAGTCAAGCGACGACTTAGAGCACAGCACTGTAGCAAGTGTGAGGATGGGAAGTTGATGCTAGCACAAACTATCAACGACAGCTTCTCAGTGTCAAAATCGGTCATACTTAGATGCACATAAAGCTACATGCACAGCGATATCGGAGCTTCATGCTACACGAAAGCACTCTTTAATAAAACGTGCTACCCTGGAAAAAGTCGAGCTGTATGAATGATGGATTTTTCAGCAGGCTATGGGCGAAGCTTTTTAATGTAGCCCATGACATCGAATGGTTTTGCATGTTTACGTGGCTGATTTTACTACACTCCAACCTCATTACATTACAACCTCATCTTACAAGAAAACAAGCTAGTTATATCAAAAAATTAATTATAAAGGTTATTTCTCGTGCCGTATTCATTGTAAAACTGCTTTTCATTTACTTCGTTATAACCGATATTTCGTTATATCCGTGTTTGTTATATTGAGGTGGGAGTGTACACAAATATATCTTTGTTTAATGATTTTAGCACGAAAAACTCCAGAATTTTAGATATTTTTTTTTAAGCTCTCCTAACCAACCCTTGCTTACTTTCTTTGCAATGCAGATATGTACAGCCAACTTTGAGTACCGAATGCGCAGCACACTTGCAGAAGTTCTACCTGCATCTGCGTGGCGTTCGGCAAGCGGACTCTGTGCCGATCACAACACGCCAGCTTGAATCCCTGATACGGCTGACCCAGGCCAGGGCCCGCCTCGAACTTCGCGAAGAGTGCACGGCTCAGGACGCCCTGGACGTGATAGAGGTACAGTGTGGCTCTCACCACACCAAGCGGAAAATTTGGAAGAAGCTGATGCTTTCAAACCTCATTATATCGAAGTTGCATATTATACATGAATATAAGTTCTTTATATAAAAAAAATAGTTGTAAACGTCTATTCCTAACACTATATCTGTTGCAAGACTATTAATTTACTTTGTTACAACCAATATTTCATTATATATCTGTGTTTGTTATATTGAAGTTTGGGTGTATGGATTGTGTGAATGTCTCTTTTAGTCACCGAGGAAGCGGTACATTTAAATGGCTAATAATGCATGGGGCTTGTAGGGCTTACCCAGTGCCCATAACAAACTAGTAACTGTTGCTGTTGATCACGTGTCACATTCTCACATGCCTGCATCTTTCTTTCAACGGACCTGCCACTGTGGTATAGTGGTTAAGGTGCTTGGCGGTTGACTTGTAGGTGGCGGGTTCGATCCTGGCAATGGCATTTCAATGGCGACGAAAGGCAAGAGGCCCACCTGCTGTGCAATGCTAATGCTGGTTAAAGAACACCAGATGGTCCAAATTGCTGGGGCCTTCTACTACGGCGTCCTTCACGAGCCTGTTGCGGTTTCGGGATGTAAAACACCAGATAGTACTATTACCGAAGGTCGTGTGTTCGTATCCCTGCAGAAGTGGCTGTGTTTTAATGGAGGCGATATGCAGGAGGCCCGAGTGTGTAGACTTAGGTGAACACAAAAAGCCTAGGTGGTCTAAATATCCATAGCACTTCACCGTGGCATCTCTCAATCATTTTAGGATGTTGGGATGCTAAACCACAGCAATTATTCTTATTTCTTTCATGTGTGACACATTAGTAGAGATCAATTCAAATAGCAACATTAATGGAAACCTCTAGGTGTAGCATTGACTGTTCTGTAGGGAGTTCTTAGACTACATGAGCTTCGAAAGTTTTACGTTTAATGGAGGGATAAGGTTGAAATGTTCCTACTTTCAGCTCATGAAGCACAGCATTGCGGACACTCAGAGCGACGGAATGGGATCCGTCGACTTCAGGCGCTCACAGCACGGTTCTGGCATGAGCAAGCCAGCTCAGGCCCGAGCGCTGGTGAGTGCACTCACCAAGGAATCGCAGCGAACGGGCAACCGAATCTTCACTACGAGTGAGTTGAGGACTGTGGCGGAGCACCGGTGCGGCATACTGTCGTCGTCGGTGCGTGTCGTCGTGGACGCCTTGAACGACCAGGGCTTTCTTCTCAAGAAAGGCTCTGGCCGATATCAGTTGCAGACCACCGATTTCTAGTGGGCACCATCTATTAAGCGTCTGAAGGTACGTGGCCACCTCTTCAGAAATGTTTTTCAGTTTCTACCTTTAGATGACTGCCTTGTGCCTAGCTTCAGAAGGACAGTTTTCAAGGAACCTTGAGATTTGCTATGCATAAAAAAGTGAAACACAAGTGTAACCTAAACTAAACCTATCATGCCAGTAGCCATAACTATGGATTTAACCGCACAAAAGAAAAATGGCTTGGCAGCACTGTAGTTGTATATGCAGGCTTCACAATGAGTTAGAATATCGAGCTATCATCAATATTAGGTATCTTGCTACCCAAAAATGAAAAAAAAAAAAGAATTTTCAGATGGTTGCATTTCAAATAAAATGATCTCATTTCAGACCTTATTCGCAATTTTCGGTTACCATTCAGTTCATTGCACAGCTATAATTTCTGTTATCAAAATGATTAAAAAAATGAAAAGAAACAACCCCTGGCTGATGTTGCCTGTGGAGCACAGAAACATGTGTCAATGAAGTGACCTTACAGGTATAATATCGACACCTGTAACAAAGATTTTCTTACGAATGGTCACAGAAAGGGTCGTTTCGAACGGCCTTTAGTAGGTGCTTCATTATGTCTATATATACTGTTAAACTCTTTGTTGAGGCATGCTCTGGGCAGCAGTTCTTGTCACTTACACGTGGTGTCTCTTACAAGCAGGGTACCTTGTATTCATTTTCTTATCAACGTCTATTTTACTGTAGGCACACTGGTGTCTCTTACACCCATGTTTCTCTTATATCATGATCTCTTATAAAGGGGTTTGACTGTATCTTACAACATATTTTTTTTTTTCAAATTCTAAAATATGTATACCGGTATATATATACATACTACATTATTTAATCATGCTGCTGATGGCACCACAATTGCACCTATCACAACGAGTACAAAATTTCAGCCTCCATGTCACACAGAAGCACTTGTTCTCAGCAACCCCCCTTGTAAAGTTGGACCCTTTCTCTTTGTGTGTACTCACTATCATTCTGTTGCAGATGCAAGTCATCTGTTGACTAGTATACTATTTTTCAACACAGCACAGCTGCATGTAAACGGTGCACGTACTGGTCACATCCCTGCCTCTCACTAACAGTGCCTTTATTGTTCAAGCAAAACACGGTAATTTATTGCACTTGTTAACACTGCGCACAACTGTTTGTTGAACTTCTTCTTTGTATTGTAAGATATTCAGTAACCATGACGTGGTTGTAATATATTAACATATCACATCAAATGAAAAATTCGTAAACGAGGTTGTGTCGAGCCGACGTTTCGACACAACCCCTGCTTACCGATTTTTCATCGCAAGCTTCCATCTTCCCTCTCCTACTGTTTTTTGCATATCACATCAAAGTATATTTGTTACGTTGCAGTCTTGTCTCTGAATGTTCTCATAGTAAATGTGCACCTGTAATAACTATCAGCCATATAGACAAGCATTTTTTTTATTGCCATTACATAGGCCTGCATCATAATAGTTTGATCTAAAATTTCGCTGATAAAAATATGGAGTAAGACGTTAAAATGTTGTAGCGAAAATCGCTTGGGATCTCACGTCCGCCATGCTTCTGTCTGTCTGCAAATAACGGCTTCCACTGTTCATAGCACCCTTGTTTATGTTGGTTTCGTACTTCCAGATGGCACTGGTCAGGGTCGATTAATATCACTTTCTTGCAAGAACTATGAATGATTACGTTGTATCGATCGCTACAAGAATTCCCGAGTTCGTAAAGAATAAGTGAAGTCATACAGGGATCTGTCGCACATTTTCAGTGCTTTCTCTTTTCTCATCTCGTCGAGTGCCCAGGAAGCTACACAGGGAAAAATGGTGCACGGGAAAGAAGTTTTGTCAGTATGCACCACGACCTTGAACGTGGGTTATGGAATGCAGTAGCTTTCTCCCACTGCGATTCATGGGTGCAAGCGTGATTCACGATGTAATGTTAGCGCTGGCGCATCGCGGTGCAGTCAGGAAACTGGTCTCGAAATCAAGAACTGTGCAGACGACTGTGCAAACAACTGCTGTGTAGACAACGCAAACACCAGCCACGAGGAGCGGAACTCCGTGGACGCCATATTAAAGAAAGAAGTCCCCAGAGTTGTCAGGGCAAGCTTTGTGCCTCATGTGCTGCACAATTGCGCTCGGCTTGCAGCAGACGAACTGTGAATGGATGCCGGGTGTTGTGACAAAAATTACTACCATTTTTCGTCACTTTCAAGGAGGCTTCACAACCTCCGACTGATAAGGGTACTTGCTTAGGCGTGTTGATAGCTATTCATTGTTACCGTCTAGTCCTTCATCTCAAGTGCTTGTCTTTCAAGCAGTCCGCAATAAGGTAACAATGCTCAGACTTGTTTGAGTTCATCTCTACAGAATACTTGGCTCTCTACAGCATACAGTTTCCTAAAATTAACTACAAGAGACTGGCACTGTGATCGTTCAGCGACCATGGGAATGATATGTTGTTGGATCTACCGCGGGAAAACGGTGGTGCGAAACGCCATGCTATGCACAAAACACGCAAAGAAGCGAGCGCACAGCGGTGCTGCACGTGCGCATGCAATAGAAGAAAACGCAGTGTTCAACAAGAGCAACGCGGGTCTCGGTTTCTTCTTCGTATCAACATATTAGTGCCGAAAACCTGGAAGAAGGCCAGCATCCTCTGTATCGATACGCACCCAAAATGGACAACATACGCAAACATTGCGGCATCATTCACGGTGCCACAACCCGACTCTGTCCGGAGCTAGCGAGATCCTCCTGCGAGGCACATTACCGTCTACCGCCGACTTGCAGGAAATCCTTGACGGGCTTTATGACAAAGATTCAGCGTTTGCCAAACTGGATAAACAGATTACTGACGCCCTCAACGGGGAAGAGTTTGGTGAAGAAATTGTGGCCGCTCTGGACTTCCACGACAAGATCGTGAAAGCCATCAGCAGGCTTCGATCTGCGATGAATGCGGGTGCACCTGTTGGCTCTATTGTCCTCAAAGAAGACAACCACAGCCTGGGCACGCGGGTACGGGCAAGGAATCCGGCAACTCCATGGGAGCTGCCCGCTCAGATACCACCGGCCAAACCCTCGTTGATCAGTAGGCCACGATCACCAAGCTTGTGAGCCCCTCGGCCGAAGCTTTAAGTGCCCGTCTTCAACAGCGAAAACCGTTGTCTTCAATGGTGAGAGCAAGGTTGAATGTCTGCTGGTCTGCAGTCACAGGCTACTTTCTCATATCGGGGGAGGATAACTGTCCTCGCATGCAATGGATATATTTCACCGGCCAGGAACACTGTATGGAAGTGGAATTGAATGAGCAAGCTGAACGCATGTCTGAACATTGCATGTCTCTGAAATTTACGGAGATTACGATGCACGTCTCTCCTGATGCTGTGCTTTCAGGCGAAGGCGCTTAAGTGATAGCCTTCGATCTCTACAACATCACGAGCACCACCAGAACGAAGATACGGTTGCACGTCGACGAATATTTTACATAGAAAACTGTCATCACATCACAATAGCCAATTTTGGCGCCATGGTTGTTTGCCGCCATCGTTGTCTTAATCGCTGTTGTGCGACATGACAAATGAAATGTCCACAGGATCGAGCAGGACTTGAACCCAGACCCTCTGTTTGGCAGGAGAGTATCTTACCACAGAGCCGTGCCGATTTTGAAACTCCTTCACAAAATTTTTTTTTTTTCTCGGACATTCTCACGGTCATTGCATTGCAGCTGCTGGTCATATGTGTTTAACACTTCTCACCACTGCACACAATTGTTTTTAAGTCTCTTTTTATTAAAAGGTATTCAGAAACTGTGATTTAGCTGCAATATGTTCGCACACTTGTCAGCATTGCACAAAGCTGTCATTACATTTCTTGTTTGTATTGTAAGACATTCAGTAACTGTGATGTGGCTTCAATATGTAACCATGTCACAAGAAAATGCTTGTTAGGTCACAGACTTGTCATCTAACTGTGTTCATAATAAAAGTATCAATCATATAGACTAGCATGTCCTTCACTGACATTGTGTGGCTTCACATTATAATAGCTTGATCTGAAATGTCGTTCATAAAAATGTAGAATAACAAATAACAAATAAAAATATTTATGACAAGCAATGCCGTTTGTGTGATCTCGCATATGGCATGCTTCTATCAATGTTGCAATAATGGCTTCCACTGTTTATGGCATACTTGTTTGCATTTATTTTGGACCCTCTGGCAGCACAAGTCAAGATTGATTGAAATTACTGCCTTTCAAGAACCCTGTAGTGTTGCCATTCCCATTTTTCATGTTGTTTTCCTGCACTATGTGCAACTTCAACTAATTTTATAACAGGTGCACTGGCAGAACTATTCTAACAAGCTCACTCTATTGACACTGTCATCATGACAACCATCATTGCCTGGCTGCTTAATTGATGACCATTAAGGACTCATAGCTTTCGTTTCTTTGTTACCTGGTACTGCTGCTTTATTCTGCTGGTATAAGGGATGGTCCCACGCATCATAAGCTCTGGCACTCTGCAACTCTCATGGGATAACGAGATATCTTAGCTTTCCAAACAGATCTGTGATGGTTCACAGTTTTCATTGATCAAGGCTGAATTATATGTTTCCACGGTTGATGGATAAAGCATACTCAATGCAAGGATGAAAAATCGTAACTGTGCTTCAATCTCTTACGTCGGTCTACTGCGTGCATGTAATTTCCATAAGAAATATGGCTGTACCTCAGATGCATAGGCTGCGTCACACTTTTATATAGTTCATGCCACTGTTTCAAGTGTCCTGCATTTTTGCTTTGTTTACGTCACACCTGTATCGTGGTCAACACACAGCACAAACAGTGTCCAAATTGCTGCGTTTCTGCGCCGGCCAGAATCAAAGTTTGGAACGCATTTCTCCCATGAGCTTGTCAAGCCTCATAGCCATGGGCAGGTCACCCTTGAGCGACAGCTTGCCACCCATGAAGGCGCTCGTCGGATTCAGCTTTCCCGTGAACATCTTGACGAAGGTGTCTTTCTCCATGACAAAGGTCACATCAGGCTTCCCCTGAGGTGGGTCTCCCTTGCCTACGGAGCCCTTGCCATTCTTGAGGTCGACGTACCACTTGTTAGGCTCACCTAGGGAGAGAATGGAGAACTTTAGCAAGTCCGGCATTCCAGTAGACACAACGGAGTTAGTGTAGTTGTGACATACTGGGTTAGCATTACAGGTCGACAAACTCGCTCATGGGTCGACTCGTTCGGACTCACCCAGGCTCGGATAAAGTCGTGAGTATGAGTTTGAGTAAGCCCGGGTTAGTAATGCTTTGGTGAGCTTGAGTGCAAGTGGGTCCAGTTGAAGAAAATTTTTGTGAGAGTGAGTTCAGCTGAGGAAAATTTTTGTGAGTCTGAGTGAGTCCAAAATGCGAGATATACTGTGTGAGTTGGAGTGAGTTTCATTCATGTTTGCCGACCTATGGTTAGCATGCACTGGTAGTGAGATATCAAGATTCCCTGTTTAAGTGCAATGCCACAAGAGCTGCTAGTACTTTTTCTCCTTGGGCACTCTTACCAAAAGAAACATTTAAAAAGACAATGAATACACGACTCGCCTGCCACTGCTAGTTAACACATGCAGCAAAGCAGATGAGGTCACTGTAGTAATAATTCCGAGCTTGTTAATTTCGGTTCTCCAGTACCAAATGTTGACATTAATCTGGCCGCTCGTGCTTGCACCTTTAGAAGCACTGTTATCCGCAAACACCATGAAGTTCGTCATCTGATTTGAAATTCTCGAACGCTTCAAGATGCGATGCCAATGAGATCAATGCTGTGCCACAGGCTTCAGTTTTTAAATCATTTAATTCCATCTTTGCAAACCAAAAAAAACTAAAAGCCTTCCAGAAGCACCCTCATATTTTCAAGTTTGTGTGTGTACCCATTTCTTTGACATCTGCTTTTATCATTAAGAATGTGCCTGCGTTGCTTTAGGCAAGAAAAAAAAAACTTGGCTAATGGGGCAATTTTTATGAGACATCTAATATCAGTACTTGCCCAAAAGTAATATTTGAGATAGACACAACACAGCTTTGTTTAGGCAGTGAGACCACGCATGTGCAATTTGCGTTCTGAGGGCAGAGATTCGCTTTTTTTTTTCTGAGGTTGCAACTAATTGTGTTGCATGTGCTTTGAGGTGTGTATTCAGCCATAAAAGTTTAGCATGCATGACATACCTTTGACATCGAAAACGAAGACGCCACCGATCTGGTTGACCAACTCTTCATTCAAGTACACCGAAATCATGCTGAACACTCCTTCCACCGTCTCTGCTGATACTAGCTGGGCCGCCATGCTTCTGTTTTTGCTGCCTGCAATGCAACGTGCATGGATAACTTGTTAGTTGTGGGAAAACACATGTGTCGTCGGCAAAATTAACATTAGGTACAATGTTCAGTGACAGCATCAAAACCTGACTACAGCTCGGGTCTTGACGCTGTCCTTGATGCCGAGTCTTCGAAGGACAGGTCGACATTATGTGTCGCGCAAATGCGCTGCTTTGCGTTTGAGCACACGTTCCAGCTTTTAAACTGCAAAAGCGTAGCTGCAATATGGTTGATTGATTGATATGTGGGGTTTAACATCCCAAAACCACCATATGATTATGAGAGACGCCGTAGAAGGATGGCTCTGGAAGTTTTGACCACCTGGGGTTTTTTAACATGCCACCAAATTTGAGCACACGGGCCTACAGCATTTCCGCCTCCATTGGAAATGCAGCCGCCGCAGCCAGGATTCGATCCCGCGACCTACGACTCAGCAGCCGAGTACCTTCACCACTAGACCACTGCGGCAGGGCAGCTGCAATATGGTCAAATTGGTCTTGAGCATTTGCGCTGTAATGTAATTGAACGAACTCGACATACCCATTGTCCAGTTTGTCCATTATGTTACAGTGTGATTACCCAAAATTATCTGAAACCAACTGGCCTCTATTTCTTGTCCCCTTGCAGTGTCCCCTTACTACTCATGGAAACTTTGTCTTTTGGGCTAAGAGACGTTAAAGGTACGTTTTACATTGCTTTAGGGTCCTTGATGGTTGTACAACGATCAGCAGTAGCACAGTAGCGTGCAAAATGGGGAACTGTTGCATTACAGGGATCTACTGCCAGCTAAGTTCACCTTATTGTTCATTTGTTCATTATTTAGAGTTTTTGTAAGCATTAAATGCTTTAATAGAGATGCTTTGGGACATAAGGGTAGCATCACCTGGTAACTGTTGCAATAGCTAAGTGACTGTGTCGTTAATCTTCTGAGACTGAATTAGAGTCTGGCCGTGGCACCGAGAATGCTTACATACAACGATGCTTACCTTGTGTGTGTGTCAGAGCATACAAAGTGGCAAAAATTTTAATAACTTCACTTTCTCCACCGCAGCTCATTTCAGTCTGCAGTCAAACCAAACGTAAAATCTGACTATGTAGTTTGGTTTTGGTGTTCTTTCGCAACAGATGTTCAATACTGCACGTTTGTGCAAGCTCAATGACTAACACTCCACGCATGATTGATCACATTTTGTTCACTTAGCTTTTCTCGAGATTTCATAGGCCATTCTTGTTTATTATGCGCAACTGTTTTGATGTATACAGTTATGTAAGCAGAAACACATGCATGCCCAGACCCGGTAGTATTGTTTATGGCCGCCTCTGAAATGCATGGTTTGCAAGTTAGAGCATTTGTGGCAAAATGAAAATTTCAAGTGTTAAACGGGTGGAGTGTGAGCTTGGCTTAGAAAATGGTTCCGACGTATGTCTCAGGTGCGTTTTACCGGTGCTTCCGTTTTCTGTGATTGCGCAACTAAACCTTCCGGTTTATCGTAGATGCAGTGCGTGAATAGTATACTTTGGCACCATGCCGAAAAGCCCATTCTACCTGTGGGTCACTGCAGAGCAGTAATCGCAGCGTATTGCCATCCTCGTAGGATGGCCGCACCTTACGAAAAGGTTCTGAAAACCTAAAGTAGCTCCATTCACATATTCATTGTACTGCGGTAAAGGATGGGGAGTGGATGGACACGTGTGCTCTGTGGCGCGCGCTCGCTCAAAAAGTACTACATGCTCGCAAACAGGTTTGTAGTGTGCCCATAAACAAAACAAAAAACAGACCGGCCGCCGACGAAGCGGCTCTTTCGAAGCGGCGTAGTCGTAACGTAATTGCCCACTCATTGTGTAACCGACAGGCGCTCGTGATCGGTTACGCAAGTGGAGCGGCGGCGACACTCGCGAAAAGCAGTGAAAGTATCGTGCCATTCGCTTCTTAGCGCGATGGGACGTACCTTCAGAACCGGCCATGATCGCGTGCCAGTCGGATGCGACCAGAAGAACGCCGCTTTCTCGTTCCGTCCGCGTACGTGCGACACTGTACAGCAGAGAGTACTTTTGTCCGAGCGCTGCGCGTCGGCGATTAGGCGGGTCAAGGACTGCGAACGGCGATCATATGACGCTTACGCGTACCGCCGCCCGCGGCCGCGAGCCCCCCGCTCGGGCGCCAAACCTCGCCTGCAACGCCGCACATCTTTGAGGCCTTGCGAGCTGCCGCTGTCCGTCAAGAGATGTCGCCAAACGTCGCTTTCTTTGGTGGAGGTGGTGGAAATAAACAGAGAGGTGCATAGGTGGGGTGGTTTTCAACGAGACAGAATTCACTTCGATGGGCGGCTAGGTCATGAGCTGGGTTGGTGACTTGCAGGACGCGCAGTAGCTTTTTTGGGGGGCAAGCGAGCCCTTCGGGGTGCAGGATAGCTAGTAACGAGGAAAACAACCAGGGAGACTCTTCGACAGGTGGTATGGACTGATACGATTCCAAAGTGGCACCAATATCTAAGATAGGTAGAGTCCGGGGCATAAATAGACGTAGCCACGGGCGCCGAGCCAATTCAGACATAGGGTATATTAACATGCAGGGTGGTAGGAACAGGCTGAAGTGGGAAGAGATAGAAGAACAGCTAAGGGAAGAGAAGCCGATGGTATACGGTTTTGTAGAAACACATCTCAGGGACATGGAACAACCTCCGAACAATCCGGACTACGCGTGGGAATATTGTAATAGAACAGAAAGCAGCAGAAAGGGGGGTCGTATTGGGGCATTCCTTCATAAAAGTACAGACTGACAAAGGGTCAAGCAGGAGTGCAAGGCACATTTATGGCTAAAAGGGAAAGGGGCAGGTCAAATGACACTCCTTGGTTTCGTGTACTTGTGGACGGGAGCAAAAGCCAGAGAGGAAAACCAGGCAATGGTAGAGTGTATATCAATAGACATTCAGGAGTTGGGAAGAGAGTGCGAGATAATTCTACTAGGAGACATGAATGCGCACATAGAATATATAGATGGGTATACCGACCCGACAGGCAAAATGATCATGGATATGTGTGAAAGGCTTGATTTGATCATTTGCAAAAATACCGAGAAGTGTGAAAGGCAAATAACATGGGAGGTAGGAAGGCTTCAGTCGACGATAGATTATACACTGATGTCACATAGGATGTATGATAAGCTCAGGGGAATGCACATAGATGAAGGTGGCCCCAGAAGTCTGGGTAGCGATCACAAACGTATCAAGCTAAGTTTTGGAAGAGCAGTGAAAGTGGGAAGGAGACAAGAAGAGCAACTACAGAAAAATTTTTATCCAGAAAGGCAAATTGAAATAGCCACTAAACAAATTGAGAAAGTAATCACAGAGGATAATAAAACAGTGTGGACATACACGAATCTAATTAGACTGTTTGAGCTAGAGTTTGCTAAGACGCGTGACAAGTCACCCCGGAAAAGAAGACACAAACCCAAAAGTTGGTGGGATGAGGAAGTTAAGAGATCCATAGCAAAACGTCAGGAAGCCTCTAGGGAACACAGACAGACATGCTAAGCAGCGAGGTGAACCGACAGATGATGTTGAAATAAAATGGGCAACCTTTCTAAGCTGTAGAAGGGATGCATCCCTTCTGATCAATGAAAAGATTAGAAGGAAGGGAGCTCAGTGGCTGGCAGAAGTACATAAAAAAGATAGAAAGGCAGCTGCGAAATTTCGGAACCATCTAAACTCCCTAAGAAATGAGACGAGCCTAGTGCAGAGATTTATAACTACAGCCCAAGGTGCTAGGCTAGAAGGGGACGAAGCTATTGAATATATAAGAACAAGGGTGACAGAAAAATTTCAACAAAGAAGTACTTTATGCACCACAATAGACAAGGACGAATCAAGTGGTGCAATGGCTCCATTTTCACAACCAGAGTGGCAAAGGGCTGAGAAAAGGGTTCATAGTAGTACATCAACAGGCCCAGATGGCATTCCAATTATGCTGATAAAGACATTAGGTCCAAAGTCTAAGCAGGCTTTGAGAAAGGCAGTGAGCAAAGTAACAATCGATGGTGAAGTTCCCGATGGATGGAAACTTAGCAGGATGAGCATGATCTATAAAGGAAAGGGGGACAAAGCTGACATAAACAACTACCGTCCTATAACATTGACATCAGTGGTCTACAGGCTGGCGATGCAGATTTTAAAGGAAAGACTGCAGGCATGGATAGAGGATGAGGGCTGGGGGAACTGCAGAAAGTGTTTCGAAAATACAGGAGGTTGGAAGACAATCTGTTCTCACTGACGCAGTGCATTGAAATAGCGGGAAAGGAACACAGGCCCCTGTGACTAGCATTTTTGGATATCAAGGGAGCGTACGATAACGTGGTTTAAGAGGACTTGTGGGCAATACTGGGCACACTAGGTGTGGACGATGAAGTCACTAAGTTTTTAAAGTATATCAATAAAAGTAACCAGGTAGTTATAAAGTGGGAAAAACACAGAGGTAAAACGGGGGCTTAGGCAGGGGTGTCCCCTGTCACCCTTACTATTCATGATGTACCTACAAGGATTAGAGGCCAAATTAGAGGGAAGTAGACTGGGCTTCAACCTCTCTTTTGTCAAACAAGGAAAACTCATTGATCAGGCACTACCAGCAATAATGTACGCAGATGATATAGTGCTAATGGCCAACAACAAGGAAAATTTGCAGATATTGATGGACATCTGCGGTAATGAGGGAGATAGGTTAGATTTTACATTCAGTAAGGAAAAATCAGCAGTCGTGATTTTCAATGACAACGAAGGTAGTGAGCTTAGAATACAGGAGGTCACGCTAGAGATAACAGATATATACAAATATCTGGGCGTATGGATAAGCAATGGGACCGAGTACCTGAGGGAACACGAAATATGTGTGACGACTAAATGTAACAGGAATGCAGCAGTGATGAAAAATAGGGCACTGTGGAATTACAATAGGTATGATGTTGTGAGAGGAATATGGAAAGGGGTCATGGTTCCTGGTCTGACGTTTGGCAATGCGGTCTTGTGCATGAGATCAGAAGTTCAAGCAAGATTAGAAATTGAGCAACGTGGAATAGGTAGGCTTGCTTTAGGAGCTCACGGGAATACACCAAATCGGGGAGTACAAGGTGATATTGGATGGACATCATTTGAGGGCAGGGAAGCTAGCATCAAGATAAAATTTGAGAAGCGATTGAGAGAAATGGGGGAGGAGCGTTGGGCTAGGAAGGTTTTAAGCTACTTGTACATGAAGAATGTCGATACAAAAGAGGAAGCGAACCAGGAAATTGACTGGTAAATACTTAGAAAACAGCAGGTGGCCAAACCAAAAAGAACTATCGGTTAAGAAGAAAGTGAAGAAAACGGAGACTGACATGTGGAGAATGGGCATGATTAAGAAGTCTGCACTAGAGATCTATCGAACTTTTAAGCAGGAAATTGCCAAGGAAAGGATCTATGATAATACTCGGGGTAGTTCTCTACTGTTTGAGGTCAGGACGGGAGTACTGCGAACCAAGACATATCGGGCCAAATTCGAAGGGGTAGACACAGTATGCAGTGCGTGTGGAGAGGAAGAAGAAACTGACGAACACTTAATAATGTTCTGTAAAGGGCTTCACCGTATAGTTCAGGATGATGGCGCAGAGTTTTTCAAAGCAATGGGGTTTAGGGATCGGGAGGGCAAAATAGACTTTAAGCGGGTAGACTTAACTAGAAGGAGGTTATCTGATTGGTGGCTAAAGTCAAGGCACGAGTGAAAATTAAATCCTTCACTGCAAAGTACGAATCCTCAAACTCACTTTTTAAAGAAAAAAAAATAAATCTAGTTTTTGGTTCATTAAGTATTACGGCTTGGTGGCGCTAGCCACCGCCCGTTCTAAAAGGCACAGCCTTATCCATCCATCCATCCATTTTAGATTTACTCTGTACGCTACCTTTAGGTATGCTACCCAAAGGTAGCTCATAGAGTAACTCTACTTTCTTTTGTGGTCACTTGCAGGTTCGCCAGCCGCCTTAGGAATAAGTGTTGATTTTAATATAATGCTAACATCGTGGGACAATACTTAAATGAAGTAGAAGAGTAACAATACGGTAGCAGCGTAAAAAATTTGTCTTATCTTCAATTGTACAGGTACTGTCGTGTCCTTGAAGGTTATCTTCTTCTTTTTAAATGCGAGGCATTTCTTTGCGTACTGCAATCACTTTAGGTCTATCTATCTATCTATTTCTCTCTCTGTCTCTCTCCCTGCCTGCCTGCCTGCCTGCCGGGCGGCCGGCCGGCCGGTTGGTCGGTCGGTCGGTCGAGGCTGGGTTAACTTGGTGTGAACCAAAATTAGTACGGGAGGGTCATCAGACGGTTTGACGAACATGACGCGCTGGTCAAGACATTAATAGTGTCACACTCCCGTCGCCTACGTCGTCAAACACTTACCGCCGGGCAGTGGCACATACCTAAGGCGAGAAGTATCGGAGGCTATAGACGCGACCGAGTCGGAAATTACACTACGATGCTGAAGGAGGAAGAGGAAGGTACTCGCAATTACACACGCGACTCGATAGCAGGATAAATTCTGCATGCGTGCGTCTCCCGACAGCTTACCGGTCGTTGCGTCTCTCGAGGAAGTTATTGAGGAAAAGAAATGGGCATAGGCAACAATAAAAATCAGAAGAGGACTGAGCGCGTCATAGCTGTGCGACGTCCATGTAACCTTGCAGCATACTACGCCGGCTTCGTCGCTTTTCCGCGGGTTCAGTTCGGTGGTCACCGCGTATTGTCGCGCGCGTCGCTGTCCGTGCGTGACGGTTCTTTTAATTGTCCGCTAATTTATGGGCTCATTACGAGGCGCGAAGGTTAGGAAGCGATATTCGTTTTGTGTACGCGTAATTACAACTATACACCTCGACTTCCAAGGCCGGCTTCTGATTTGAGGACTGTGCGGATTGCGTTCATTAGAGATATACGGCATACCGTTTTACTCCCGATTCGTGACACGGTATATCAGCTACCTGGCGCAACGTGGCAACTGGCACAACAGCTGCGAGGCTGCCTACGGTACGCGTTGTCACGTGATCATAGAGGCCGGTGGCGAGCTTCTCCTTGGGCGGAGCCAGCGACGTCGCTACAAGCGCCTCGTCGGTATGTCGACGGCGCCTATCAATGTTTACAGACACGGAATGGGCGGAGTCAGCGACGTCGCTACAAGCGCCTCGTCGGTATGTCGACGGCGCCTATCAATGTTTACAGACACGGAATGGGCGGAGTCAGCGACGTCGCTACAAGCGCCTCGTCGGTATGTCGACGGCGCCTATCAATGTTTACAGACACGGAATGGGTCTGCCTGTATTGACCAAGTTTTGATAGCGTTGATGTCGTGTGACGTCACAGTGACGATAGTTATAGCGCGAAAACAAAACGACGACGACACAGAGACAAGAAGCACACGAAAGGCTGTGTGTCGTCGTTTTGTTTTCGCGCTATAACTATCGTCATGCCATACCAACTAGCCCAAGCTGCCACACTTCTAAGTCACGGTGACGTTGTGATAACGTCACAATTATGGCGACTGGTGACTTCACCACGTAATTATTTCTTTACATCATTTATGTTGATGCCGACGCTCTATATTCGCGTCTGAGGAAGCATCTAAGGCACCCGCCTTAAAAAAAAAAAAAATGCACGCCATCATCATTTATATATTGCGCGAGCTGATTCTATTTTGTCTTCAACCAACCGAAACCACTGTAGTACTCAACTACTTTTCCCATCTCTTGGTATCCATTCCGTCGCACCAAATGACCATCGTTTATGCAAGAAAGACCCGCCCCTGCGGTCTAGCGATTACGGAGCGCAACCTCTGACCCGAAGGTCGCGGGATCGAGTCCCGGCCGCGGCTCCTTGGTATGTCCGCTGGATGGCGGTGCTTCTATATGGGGAATATATGATGAAAAGATGCGAGATGGTGGTACTTGGAGTGTTGAATAGATGGACGAACGGACACACAGAGTGATGCATGGACGAATCATAGCTTGCTATGGACGAACGCAGGGACGGGCGCACAGATGGACGTGCGGACGCACGAACAGACGCACGCATAGACCGACAGAAGAAAGAACGAATGGACGGACGGATGCTTCGCCCCACTCTCCATCATTCACTCCGTGGATATGCTGTCATTTTTTTTTTTCCAAGGTTCGTTTCGCCGAACGCGCCTAATGTCTGCGCGCTGACGAGGAAAGAAATGGGTGAGCTCGAGTTTCAAAGAGTCTTCATATTTTGTTTCTGTCCCTTTCTTTTCCTCATTAATTCGGATTGGCGCAACGCGAGGCGCACGATCGTTCGTCACCGACCGGATAAAATTTAAAGCAGGAAAAGAAGCGCGTCGTCGTTCTGGTCTCGCAACAAACAAACCGGTGGACCTTCGAACCGAGCCGCCGCTGATCAAACTCCTTCCACGATTCCCCCTCTCTCAAACCCTCATTCAGCCTACAGAAACACACTCCCTCTGCAACTCTCTACGACCTCTCTCTCCTTCTCTCTACCACCGCCATTTCTCTTTCCTCACTCGTTCATCTCTACGTTTCTCTACAACCGCTTCAGCACTTTCTGATCGCTCTCCAAGTCACACTCTCTCTCTACACGATCACTCTTCCTTTACCATCGCTCTCTCTTTTTCTCTCCTTTTTGTGCTACGATCATCTTTCTCGACAATCGCTCTATCTCTTTCTCGTTCTACGATCACTCTCTCTGTGCTTCTCTACAATCGCTCCATTGCCTTCTGATCACCCTCCAAGTCACACTATCGCTCTGAAATCACTCTTCCTTTGCTCACTTTTTCTTTTTTTCTCTCCCTTTCGTTCCACAATTACCCTCCTTTTCTCTATAGAATCACCGTCTCATTCTACGATCACCCTCTCCACGTTTCTCTGCAATCACTCAGTCAGGCACTCGTGCCTTTTTGTCACACCTCCTAGACAGGACAAATGGACACATTATTTGTATTTGTCGTTGTCTGAAATAAAACCTAATTGAATTGAATTGAACACCTTCTGGCAACTCTCAAAGTGTACCGCTCTCTCTCTCTCTCTGCAATCGCTCTCCCTTTGCTGTCACCCTCTGCATCATTGCTTGTGTTTTGCGTATCCTTGCTCCCATTCGCTTCTCTTGCGTAGGCATTCTCTCTCTCTCTCTACAGGTCTTATTCCATTACTGTCGTCATTTCCCTAAGCCGCACGGCTTCTTTCCCTTTATTTTTCGCTCCTTGTCATTCGGGCCAACGACGTTACAAAACACACCCAGTTTGCCTTGGCGTCGTTCGCGAGCGAATAAGCGAATGCAGAGAAACGTGAAAGCAAGGATTCCGCAAACGAAGGCCGTCGTGCGGTTGTAATCGAGTGCACGTGTTAGTGCTCGAAGCGGTGTTGACTTAGTCTGACGTAATCGTATTCGCAAGAGGGCAACGATCCCCTTGGCCAGCCAGCCGGTGAAGGAAAGGTGTTTGCTCAACTAGTATGCCTACTTTGGGATGATGTGGCGAAGCTATTACGAAGTGTTTGCGGAATACTCTTTGAAGCACGTCCAGAGTGCGACTTGGGCTGTTGAACCAACCTCTTAACGCTTTTTTTGTTTTGTTTTGTCACGTCTCAAAATCAGGTTGCGTGAGCAACCTGATTGTATTGGCATATTCAGTCTCTCTCTCCCTCTCTCAAGGCAGTTATCTCCTAAGCCGCTACCGCCCATATCCTCTAACGAGGTACGTTGTCGGATGACAGTATATACTTTC
The DNA here is from genome assembly GCF_013339725.1 of Rhipicephalus microplus. Classification (NCBI taxonomy): domain Eukaryota; kingdom Metazoa; phylum Arthropoda; class Arachnida; order Ixodida; family Ixodidae; genus Rhipicephalus; species Rhipicephalus microplus. The sequence goes on from NC_051175.1 coordinate 111,169,401, forward strand.
CGGCCGAAATAAGCAGTTCGTCTACCGTCATAAAGTTAGAACTCAAGCGCATAAGGCACGCAGTGGGGTCGAGGAGACGACGAGGACAGGTGCTATAACTTCCAGTTATCATTTATCAAGGTAAAACACAAATATATACCCGTCACTCGTGATCAGAACCATATCAATCAAAGCAGGCGTGCGATAAAAAAAAACAAGCTAAAACCATAAAGTAGCGAAACTACGCAGTAACAACACGTGCCGGTACATTTAAGTACGCTAGTTTCTTTTGTTATTGCTGCTGCTGCTTTTGATGATGTCGTTGTTGCTGTTGTTGTTGTTGTTGTTGTTGTTGTTGTTGTTGTCGTCGTCGTCGTTGCTGCTGCTGCTGCTGTTGTCGTCGTCGTCGTCGTTGTTGTTGTTGTTAGCGCGATGGATGGCTTAGTGACGCAGCTTACTATTTCCATAGCTGCCGCCTGAATAATGAGTCTATTGCTATCGTTAGGGTGAGTGGCCGACACTGTTGTTTCGTCAAGTAACGGCACGCATCCGAGCGATGATCCACCAGAAAACTATCGCAGCTTTTTTTTTATTACACTTTGATTGTGATCGAGCAATCGTACATTCGGGCATCTGTATGACCGACGTACCTTTGACCGGCCTTCACCGGCACGCGTTGTTCATGTATGCGTAGTTTCGCTGCGTGTTATTCTGGCGCTGCAGGTGTTTCAATCACGCGGCCTCGCGTGGCTTTCGGTTGCGGCCCACGGCCCTCACATCGCTGTCCTTGCGCCATTTTTTTTTAATATTCCCTATTAAGCATGTTCGCGTGCTGCGCAGACCCGACTGGTTTAGGGCATTGTCCCGTGAGGCGTCCCATTTGTTCACCTCGTTTTGAAGCATAACCGCGAAAAAAAAATACATTTCACAATTGGCGTGTCTTCCAAACGTCATTTGCCAGATGAACGTCGACGTGCTTTTGAAATCCTGGCACCAAATCATCTTCAGAAATGATCTGTGCATCAGGTATGGGAAAGTTTTTCTTTCAAATTGCAGCGCTTGCAGGCAAACGGACGGACGGATGGACGGGCGGACTTTATTTGGTCCTTTGGAACGTGCTTTAGCACGTTGCGGGCCGCTTTCACGTCGGAACAGAAAGACCAAGTCTTTTTGCTGCGTCGCGGGCCCACTGGACTCCCCATAACTGTTGTTCGAGTCCGGAGCTTGCAATAGCTCCCTCCCATTTGGACGGCGTGATGACTTTCCCACAGCGTAACGCAGGTTGGGCACCGCCAGAGCATAAGTTCCAAGGTAGCAGGCAAATAAAAAAAACGCTTAAGCTCGGGGGGCGGGGGGGGAAGCAGTGAGCAAGGTTATAACTTGCTAATAGCTCTGGCCCTTGCGGCATGTAATTGCGTGACTAATCTCCAGTGCCGGCCGGCCACCCACCGGTAGCTAAACAGGGCACAGGCGGGCTTCGAGGGGCTGTGACGCGTCGCCCCATGCAGTGGTGAAGCTTACTCTGCCTGGATACTCCCAACACGCTGCGTGGTGACCCGGTAGTGCCCGCTGGCAGAAATGACTTTGACATCCCCGTTCTATAGCTCTTCACAACAAAAGGAATAGGTTGTAATATGTTTATTAAATTTTGGCGTTTTCTATCAAACCGAAATATTGAAGTAGAGGGCCCCGGAAATTTCGACCATCCGTTGGGTTTTTTAACATTCTAGTCAATCTAGCACACAGGCCTCTTAACATTTTCGCCCCCCGGTTCAAACGCAACCACCAAGCCCAGATTCGATCCCACGACCTGGCGAGTCAGCAGTCAAACAGCATGTGCACAATACCGCCGTGGCGGGTATGGCGTTCTTCAAGAGAACCCAAACGATGGCGCTCGCATTGACAAACACAGTCGGACCCCTTTAAAAGAGACACTAATATAAGAGACAAATGGCTATAAGAGAAACCAGTGTGTCTACATTAAAATACGGGTTGGTAAGACAATGAATACGAGGCACCCTGCTTATAAGAGACATCTCACAAGATACAGGAATCGCTGCCCGGAACATGCCTCTTACAAAGGGGATTCGAGTGTGATACGTCATGGCAGCGAATTTCGCACTTCACGCATTGCAGACGCGAGTGCGCCTTTCAGTGTATAACATGGGGTTGGGTCCGTCGCTGAATGGTAACACGCCTTGTTTACACAACTCCTTTTCGGGCATGCTCGCTCGCTCTACGCGTGAAGTAATCACGCTTCATTTACGTGTGGTAATGCAGCGAGCCGACTCGTGTCGCTCATCTCGGGGGTCTTTGCATATCCATAGCTGTCGTGGGGCCGCATATAGAAATTCTGTAAAGGTGCATCAACGTTTGTAGACGTCAACATAGAAGACGGAGAGTTACATAGAAGTGTGACAGCTTGGGCTAGTTTGTATATGACATGACGATAGTTATAGCGCGAGAACAGAACGACGACGCAGAGACAAGAAGGGCATGAAGGACTCATTCGTGTCCTTCTTGTCTCTGCGTCGTCGTCGTTCTGTTCTCGCGCTATAACTATCGTCAGGAGAGCTACAGTTACGTTAATGCCGGCATATGCGCTCAACGCTGGGAGGTTTCGAGAATTCAGAGCGCGTATCCGTAGTTCGCATCTTAAATATCTTCTCTCTTCCTTCTGTCGCTCCTGCGCGGAGAGGGTTATTTCTTCTTTACCTTTTACTATTCGTTTTATCCCCTTCTCCTCTCTCCAACAAGGAGCTTAGCCGTGTCGCCACATTATGCAGATAGAAATTAACCCCCATTTTTTTTTTCTTCAAGAACCGCGCATTCACGTCCGGATTGAAGCATGACGTACCAATCCGTTGTGCACCGTAATCGTGTGCACACTTCACAACGGGGTAAGGGTGTGGTGGGTGTGGCGGTGTCTTAAGAGTCGTAAATACCTCGTTGGCGAACCAAACAGCCAGGCGCGTCTCCGAAAGCAAATAATAAAAAAAGACGTTCGCCATTTAGACAGCTGATTCTCGGAAAGTGAACCACTCGAATCTTGTTCAGTGTCATCCTTTACGGTACCAGAAAAGAAGCTGTCTATACATGGGGCATCCGCAGCAGGGGTTGTGACACGCACACGCACTCACACTTGCACCCTCACACGCACGTACAAACACACACAAACACACACAGATGCACGCACACACCTGTAGCTGTGTGCGCGCGCGCGTGTGTGTGTATTGTGTGCGGGTGCATTAACTGTCGGTTAAATGAGTTCCTACCTGGTGACGGAAAGGTCTTGAATATACGCAGGCGCTTTTATGCCTATTTATAGCCTCGTTAGTGCAAACTGCACATACGTGACCTTGTCAATGCGTTGTACACCCAACAGATTCAGCCCACTTACCGGAGTGTTTATACAGGGTGTCCCACGTAACTTGTGCCAGAGTTTAAAAATACGCCGGAATTCGTAATTAATACGCGACCAAATGCATGTTGCTCACCGTTGCCTGAAGTTAGACTATTTATTGTGTTCTCAAATACTGTTTAATTAGACATGTTTAACTAACTTTTTCAAGAAACAAAGATAGATAATTTCAATGAGAAAGTTGTTGATCGGTTTGCAAAACGTCTGATTAGACAGTTTTGAACTTTATATGTGTTAGGTATTGGTGTTTTTCTTCTAAATACAAATGCCCGCGAAATAGAAAAAATACCACGTGACTAACCCTCTCGTGCGTCAGCGCGCGCAATGATTCTACTGCTCCCTAACGTTCCGCGTACGAACGGCCATAGCATTTGCCCCATTGTGCTGTCTTGGCAGGGCCGCGACGGGTTTGTCACGTGGTATTTTTTTTTGTATTTCGCGTGCGTTTGTAATAAGCAGAAAAACACTAATACTTAACAGACATAAAGTTCAAAATTGCCTATTTGAGCGTTTTTCGAACCGATCTACAACTTTCTCATTAAAATGTGTTATCCATCTTCGTTACTACAAAAGTTAGTTAATTAAACAGCCCACTTAATATTCACCCCACTTACACGGGTCTTGCAAGGGGAAGACAAGAAGGGCACATTTACTCGGATTCAGTAAGAGGCGATTGCCATCGAGCCAGCTCGCGAGGGTGTTAAGATAAGACTGAAGCCGGTCAGATAACGTCTGAATGTTGCCTGCCGTTGCAAAGAAGATATCATCTGCATAAGCATAAATTCGCAGAAAACGGCTGTTTGTCGTCTTTCTCGCTCACAGCTGCCAGTGGCCCTGGTGGCAGTTATGAAGAAAATCTTCCTGTGGTAGATCTGTCTGCTAGATACGATAGGCTCCGCTAGAGAGAGAGGGTGTAAGGAAGGCGGAAGTTGGTGGCCGAGGGTGAGGGTTAAAGCAGGTGTACAAGCAGAGTCCCGCACATTCTGCTGTGCCGCTACTCACAGACCAAATCCATGATCGCGTCGTAGACCATGCAGCGCTTCGATTCTTTATATCACTGACAAGGGTTTAAGGAGTTTAAAGGGGAGGGGCACTGCTTTGAGGGACTTGGTGTGTGCACACTCGTATCATATATCAGTGATCCGTACAAGCGTTCGGGTGAAGTCCGCCGTGTCTAAGTAATGTTATCGTTGAAGGCAGTTTTAGTACGTTGTCATATCCGTAACCTACAGATTACGATAACGTTCCTATATTTAACGACGACAACATCCGGCTAACGCGGTCACGGAGCTCGTCACTGTCACCCGCCAGCTTGTTAGTAAAGTTTGTTATCTCCTAAGTCTATCTGTATTCAAAAGATAACTATACATCTTATCTTAAACGAAGACCGCGTGGCGGCCATGGAGCATGTTGTTGCCTCGCGAGTCAAGAGCGGGCTACTACCAATATCACTTCCTCCTAAAGCATTCACTCACGCGGGGGGAAAAACAGCCAATTCGGAGGCGATTCCGGGGACTGCAGTTAACATCCCGAAGCACCTTGAAAAAGCTCAAGGCGATCGAGTAGCTCCGAAGGCTTTTCCCCTCTGATTGCCAAGCTGTTTTAGCTCGTGTACATTATACAACCAATACGTGTTCGCCTAAAGTTAGCCCGCTTCGGACTCCGAGTGCCGATTCATAATGTACGCTGACAATTCCATCTCTCTCTCTCTTTCTCTCTCTCACTCTTGTAGTGTCGCGCGGTGGTTTAGTGGCTAAAATACTCGGCTGCTGACCCGCAGGTCGTGAGATCGAATCCTGGCTGCGGCGGCTGCATTTTCGATGGAGGCGGAAATGCTGTAGGCCCGTGGGCCCAGATTTGGGTGCACGTTAAAGAACCCCAGGTGGTCTAAAGTTCCCAAGTCCTCCACTACGGCGTCTCTCATAATCATACGGTGGTTTCCAGACTTCTAACCCCACACAATCAATCAATCAATCAATCAATCAATCAATCAATCAATCAATCAATCAATTTCTCTTGTAGCGGTAAACAAGAGTGTCGCGTCGATCCTTACACGTAGGTGGTTACGGTTAAACTAATTTATATGAACTGAGAGTTCGCGTATAGTGTCTCTCGAGTCCCTCAACCAGTGGAGCTTCTGAAAGATCTTGCCTGATTGGTTTTAAGAAAAAGTCATCTTAAAGGTTACCATAAACGTATGCATAAGAGCCCAAGAACCTACGCAGCAAGCGATGGAGGAAAATGTTGTGTGTACGAGCAAATTTAAGCATTCATGATGTGGAGTTAAACGTATAGAGGGAAAGTAGTGAACGCTATACCATGACTAGAGTGGTGAAAGGAATTGAAAGCGCAATATATTGAGTCGATAAGTAACAAAACAAGTGCAAAAAAAAGGGCAAGCAAGGCTTTGTCGGCCGCGGCAACATGTTATAGACTAATGGCGGTGTTTTATTGCCTCCGTTATAAACTTAACAGCTTACAATAGTGGCGTCCTGATGTCTTAGGTAGTCTATACAGAGTGATGGTGGCTTGGGATAAGTAAAAAGGCATGCATCTGCACGATGGCATTCGAATAAGGCATAGACGTGGTAGAATGTTTCGGAAGGCTCCCTTATGCATGCAGTGGACGTCAAAATGTTACTCCTGTTTGTTTTTCGCAACGAATTGGCTGCTTTATGGGATCAGTTTATGGAAAATCATAAGATGATATAAAAACGAAGTTTTCCGACAGTTCGGTTTAGTGCGGTTGAAATGAGAAACGCGGCTTTTATCGGGAGTAATGTGTCCGTTTTTTTTTTTTTTTTAAATGATCCCGACATATCAGTTGTATTCTGTCGAAGCTTGCCGTCGCGTACAATAGGTATGGTGAATCGATTTTCCTTATTGCATGCCGTTTCCTCATGCCCGCTGCGTTATCCTGGCGCAATACCTGATCGAGCGTGACCTGGAGCACGTGAGCTGCCGTCGTTAACAGCGCGTGACTAGGCACTTTTATACCAAGAACATTTGTCACATCTAAGGGATGAGAAAATCTTTGGACAGACATAGTACCGATAAGGCCAATGTGTCTGGCAAAAGGAGTAGTTGGCGCCAGCGTATTCCTTAATTTTTTTCTCCAAAAATCTCTTTTGTCACCTCGAGGACATTTGTCTCATCCAAGGGATGAGAAAATTTCTGGACAGGCATAGTATAGGTAAGGCCAATGTGTCTGGCAAACGGCACAGTTGGTGCCAGCGTGCTCCTTAATTTTTTGCTTCAAAAATCTCTTTTGTCACCTCGAGGATTTTCAAAAACACTAATTAACAAACGAATTTAGTGAAGTGAACTAATGTGCTGGTATAAAATATTATATGGGATGAAAAAGAAAAAAAAAGAGCGCCAGCTAAATTTCTCTTGCACGTAAGGAAAATTTTCAATGCAGTTTTTGTGATAGTTATTTCTCCCGTTCAAACAGCAATGCGACACAAACTCATTTAGTGACAGAAACGCCACGATAATACTTTCTATTCTCGCAGTTTTTTTGTTTTTTATCTAGATTTTTTTTTTCACTCTACGAGCGTAATCGTTGACGCTTAGGGAAAGTCGACAAGATATCGCTGAAAAATATGAGCGCTTCGTTATCGGCGTCTATCCTTAACAAAAAATAAGTGGATAGCATGCGTAGCAAATATAATATTGCTTTTAAATTTTTTAGTAGACTTGTTCTTTTTTTCTTTGATTGGGTTACAGTGCAGCTGTAAATACTGCCTCGCCAGAGAATGGCGACTGAATATCGATGGAAAAATTTTGACTCCAGTAAATACGCGTACTTTCCGGCTGTGCTATGTATTTACATATTATCGCGCTTCACGCTGCCACACCACCGGGAAATTACTATTGGCACCAGAAGTGATCTATGGTGGCCTGAGTTTTCATAGCTAATTGCTTAGTTACGCATACGGGCAAATGTTATGCATGGAATTAAACTACAACGCGCACGCATGTACAGGATATTTCAGCTAATTTGCGCCACGTATAAAAACTATTACGTGCGCTACGCTTGTCGACTCGGCCCTGCGTTGTTCCGAGCCTTATTCAACACGTCATCATATTCCTTCCAATCCGGCAATCCCCAGCGAAAAAATCTTCAATACCAAAGTTGTAGAACCTGTCCAGAAACGTCGGAGTGCTAATTTATGCTAACTGCCAATCCGCCGAGATCGGTAATTAAGATAGTTTACTCAACCCTTATAGAAATCAGCGAGAAATCTTCGATGCAAATTTAAGATTGTAACGCTTGTTCGAGAACGTCGAATTTATGAATGATAAAATAAAATACCGCCGTTTTTATTTTTGCTTCCAGCTTTTCTATACAGATTGTGCGTGACTTAAGAATATACTTCATAGTGTGCTCAAATTTGGGTGCACGTTAAAGAACTCCGGGTGGTCGGAATTTCCGGGGCCCTCCACTACGGCGTCTCTCATAATCGTATGGTGGTTTTGGGACGTTGAACCCCACATATCAATCAATCAATCGAGAATATACTTCATACATGTTAACTGATCCGCCCTGTATGCCCGTACGACAGAGATTGCACGTGGCTCTCTGCGCATGACGGAAACGAGAGAGAGAAAAAATTTTTTTTACCCCGATAGCCGCCGGGCAGCTGTGGCGCTTACCTTGGCCGGCTTGCGAGAGTTGCTGCGGCTGCTGCTAATGCGAGTCCCAGCCAAAACGTTCCGTTCGCCCCGACGCGTGACGCCGATGTGAGCAGCCGAACGACGGCCGATCCGGTGGGATGGACGTCCTTGAAACCCTTGCGCGCTCCGGCGGTCGTATCGCGAAGGCTGTCTACCCTTTCGATCGTTTTTCTTTTTTGTTTCACTCTCTCACTCGCCGTCCCGACCCGTTGTTGGTGTTGCTCACTCACATACAAGTCATCGCCGCTGTTGTTTCTCACTCCAACATTGTTATTATTAAAGACGATAGTCTTTCTTGGGGACCGTCGACGGAAAAATTTTGTGTGTTTAGAAAAAAATTATTTACAGCTAGTACAGAACACAAAGGCTTCATACCATTCCAGTAACAAGGCATATACACCTCGGCACATCTATATTTCACGACTAACATCACTACGTTACAGTGAAGACATTTGCTCTAATGTACATGGCAATGTTGGCATATATGTACACAAGAACTGAATGCGATATCATGATACAATGGTATAACGATACAATAGATGCAATGAAACACGATATGTAACAAATGAAGTCTGTCTGTGTGTCCGCCCTAACGACACCTCAAACGGCACCGAACGGCCAACCCCATCCGCAGCGCCCACCAATATTGCTCAAGGTTTAGCGTTCATAGTTGTGCGATTGTCAATTAAAAAAAAAGCAAATATTGCGCATATCTGAGCCGCCATAACATCATGTCTATGTTTTGTATGTCTGCCTTTATGTATAAACTAGAAGAGGACACGCACAAAACACTCTAAGGACTGTATAGCGTTTAACGCGGTGCGCTGACAGTGCAACGCGATGCTCAAGAAGGTGTTTCCAACGCTTTGCCATTTTCCTTTCACTGTTGTCTGCGTTTACAGCGAGAACTCTTACGAGATCACAACAAGAGTTGTTGCGCCGTATACAGTTCTCCACCGCCGCCGCCGCAACCTTCGGTTTCCGTTACTGCTATCGCCCGAAGTAAGAAAAAAAACTAAATAAATAAACACCGAGGACAAAGTGAGATTTTAACCCTAGTTCTTTGCGTGCTAGGCTAGTATTCTACCACTGAGCTGCGCCGGTGCTTGGAAACTCCGTTGCAAGCTGACCCTATAGGCAGGCTTCATATCGGGAAAAGAATCGCGTCATTTTGTGCGATAGATATATAATTTGTGCAATGATGATCGATATATGGTGTTTTATGGCGCAAGGACTAGTGATAGCCAAAGAGCGCCAGGTCACGGTATGAGACGTGTTCAATGATGATGCATGGTGGCTGTATAAGGGCCTAACATGTTGCGCACTAAAGGTGCGTAAAATAGAATTAAAATAATGAGCGACATGAAGTGTATGGAATGGACTAGGATAAAACATCAACATGAACACGCTGCTTCTAAAAAGCTGTCATCTTACACAGCACTTCTACTTCGCAAGAACCCTTTTGCACAAGGGACTGGATGATGGTTTCATATGTGTGGTTTAACGTCCCAAAACAACCATATGATTATGAGAGTCGCCGTAGTGGAGGGCTCCGGAAATTTCGACCACCTAGGGTTCTTTAACGTGCACCCAAAATCTGAGCACACGGGCCTATATGCAACATTTCCGCCTCCATCGGAAATGCAGCCGCCGCAGGCGGGATTTGATCCCGCGACCTGCGGGTCAGCAGCCGAGTGCCTTAGCCACCGCGGCGGGGCGCAAGAAACTGGTGGGTAGCGCCTGAGCACATAATGCCGCAGCAGCATCTTCTTGAAGAGGATGTGCTACGGGTCTAAAGTCCAAAATGTTCAATGTGCGGTACTGTTTAAGAAAGTTCAAGACAGACTGACGATCAAAGCATGCATGGTTACCTAAAAAACATTTCTGGATGAAGGGGGACCTGCTCATAGTAGCGTTTAGAGAAATTACTTTCTCCTGAGATTTTCCAATCCTGCACGCATTATTAATATACGTGAAGGACGGTAGGTGTCTCTCCACACGTACGGCATTTCGGAGGTTCGCCGCCATTTAAAAGATGACTGTGAGTGCCTAAGTATGTCCTATTCTCAGCCTTGAAAAATAAGACCTCATTTCGTCTTGATATTATGGTTGCAAGCCAATGACCCTAGATTCGGCTTAATGAGATGAAGCTTATTGCTAGACTGAGCGTCCCACAGACGTTGGCAGCACATCCGTAGTCTCTTCGGTATATAAGGTTTCACATCAAGATAACGGACCGGCATGGAGTGGTTTCCAGCTTTTGCATTGACGGAGAGTTTTTTAGAACACCAAAGTAGCAGCCAGGAGTCACACGATGTCAATCACGTAACGAGTGGCTCGTCGAATGCTCCAACCCATTACAATAGCGTTAGGTTGAATTATTCATCGTCTTCAGAAGAAGGGAAAGACGGGACGTGAATACGGGAAGTGACGAAAGACAGACGAGCGCCTGGGTACCACGCATCTCCGAAGAATGACGAAGGACAGTGAATGCCTCCGCACTACGCAAACATATTATGGCGTAGCACAAATGTTCCTGTTTAGCAGTTACCCGAAGAATGTGTAAGGAAGACTCTATAGAAAGGTCGCTTTTCCCGCTTTCGCTGTGACAGTGCTGCGTGTTCTGCGAAAACCGGGCCTTTAGGGGCGAAGCTCCTCATAGCGGCACTTGTTCTTCCCCTGTAGTCGTTGTAGCATTACGTAACAAGTATAACATTTCAACCACCAAGATTGTGTCAGTGAGAGATTTCTTTTGTGCGTTGTTGAACAATGAAAGATAGTGCTCAATGTACATGCCAATGGCTGCTAAGGGGGAATAAGGGACAGGAGAATTCGGCTTTTATTTTACGCGCACGCAGCGAATTTTGATTGTTCAACAACGCACAGAAGACAAGAAAGGGTACGTTATACTCGCTGGGCGTAACCTCCTAGGCTTCAGAAAGGTTTAGCGAGCGTTGGGCGCAGTGCCATGAATACATTGAACTAGTATATACCATGAACTCGAGGTCGTTAAAGGTAGGAAGTAGACACAAAGCGCAAGCCGTAAGAAAGTCTGCGTGTGCCTCCTCTCGTTCAGTCCTTGGAATGTCCGCTGGATGGCGGTGCTTCTATATGAGGAATATATGATGAAAAGATGCGAGATGGTGGTACTTGGAGTGTTGATTAGGTGGACGAACGGACACACAGACAAATCCATGGACGGACGCACGGGTGGCTGCACGGACGGATAGACGCATGGAGGGACGCAGGAGTGGATGCATCGACGAAAGCAGGGACGGACGCACAGATGAACCTGCGGACGCACGGATGCACGCACGGACGGGCGGATGGACACACGGGCGGCCTCACAGACGCACGCATGGATGGACGGAAGCAAGAACGAATGGACGGACGGATGCCTCGCCCCACTATCCATCATTCACTCCGTGGATATGCTGCCAGTTTTTTTTTTTTTTTAAATAATCACTCGCTCACTTATATACATGTCCATGGCTACCGCGCGATTATGCTGCTGTAGGTTGAGAGTTCTACACCTCAATCTCGTCCGAGCACCCCGAGTATAATTAGGCTGGTTGGTCGTGTTGGCGATTCGCGATACTTGAATGTACGGGTGCTTAACTACGTGGGAACACGATAAGACGGGGCAAGGACCCGCAATTTGCCCCGTCGGATAAGGAGCTTGGTTGCTTAGTCATGCTTACATCCCATGACTACCCCACCATTCTGCTGCCACGTTGCGGGTTCGATTCTACGTCCTTCAAACACTTATAATTTCTTTAATTGGGTGCGTATATATTTGATTAGCACGTTGCACTGACTGAGTATAGTGTCTGACGTCACATGGCGTCGCACATGTAGCGAAATGGCGGGCGTCGGTGGAGGGTGGGGTTATAGCCGGCTCCTTCTATGGCTTATGTACGAAAGTTGAATATTTTTGTGGAGTTCATTTTTCCTATATATATTGGTATAATAGACCTGCTACCTGTATCTATCGCTGAAAAATCGCGAACCGTTGGGTGACCGCATCGTTGATCTTTTAGCATTTCTGTCACTCCATTCGCAACACAACCCAGCCGCGGTGGTCTAGTGGCAAAGGTACTCGGCTGCTGACCCGCAGGTCGCGGGATTGAATCCCGGCTTTGACGGCTGCATTTCCGATGGAGGCGGAAATGCTGTAGGCCCGTGTGCTCAGATTTGGGTGCACGTTAAGGAACCCCAGGTGGTCAAAATTTCTGAAGCCCTCCACAACGGCGTCTCTCATAATCATATGGTGGTTTTGGGACGTTAAACCCCACATATCAATCATTCGCAACACAGGCCGCAGTGAAGATGCCTCAACAAAAGTGTGTGCTGTAAAGAAAATGTAAAAAAAAGGATGAAAAGGAAATATGTGTGCAAATCTAGTTGACGAAGAGAAAATAGCGTTGCTATACAGTTTGGTTTACGAAAACAATAGCGTTTTTGTTTTTCGTGCGCAGCAGCATGGATCACGTGCGTAGAGCTGCTGCCCATGCGCACTTTACGAAATGCAGCGTTTCTGAAGTACGCAACGCCATTACGGACGCTACGTATTCGGCAATTAACCACTAAACCTCGCTCACATTTCGCGGAAAGAGCTAATACTTGCTGCCAATTCACTCGATCAGAATCGACGAAAATATAAGAATGGTTTTAGGTAAAATCAATATTTTATTGGCATAGATTACGATCTCACACCCTAATCATAAGCTAGTTTAGAGTCTCGCATTGTATACCCAATCAACACCAGTCGCATTGAATTCATAGTCTTTCGAACCAGGGTGGTTATTAAGTAAAAAAAGACCTTTAACAAGCGCCCCACTTCGCCACATTGCGGCAAGCGGATTAGAACTCCATCTTGTGATACGTTTCTAATACGTTGTATGTTCGTTGCTTGATCTAACGCCTGAGGTTCCCACTCTCGTATGTCTCGTCTATGAAGACAGCAGTATACGTAAATAAATAAGATAAATAAGTTAGTTAAGCAGGCTGCCAAGAGGAACCTGAGAGAATCGCATGGACAGCACATTTTCGATTGTAACCGTAATATATACAAAGAAGCGATTATGAAAAGAAAAGGTTATTGTAGGCGCTCAGTCAGGGCCTTCTGCTCGGGGCGTAGTGGCCGTGCTGCGTCGCCCTCAAGGGCGACGTCGACACTGCAGCGCCGGAGTCGCGTAGGGCACGACAGCGCTGCCACTTGGGGTCGCGCTGCGCGGTCACACCCCGTGGTCCCAGCTTCATGGTTGTGAGCCGGTGCGAGTCGTAAGCGGGCCACTTGGAAGTCTTCACGGTGGGTGGCTTCCTGCGAGAACACGTCGATCCTGTGAGCGACGCACACTGCGCCATTTTTCCTTTGTTTGTGACGCTGTATAGCTTTGCGTTCGAAAGGGACCAGTTGAAGTCCATCCAATTCATGAGCCACGAGGAGGTCGACGAGGGGGGGGGGGAGATGCTTCAACCATCTTTATGCAGGATCGTGCGTGTAATTTTGTGTGCACGTGTATACTTATTCAAGCAAAGTTAAAAAAAAAACTTCTGAGGATGCGGGGTTAGATCCCGCTCCTCCTATCTACACCCATGGCGTGAGCCGCGATCTACCGTATTTTAAATCTACTGTCCCATCTTGTTTGTTTCTTTGTTTGATGCGTGGGGCGCTTTGAAATTAAAATCCTGCAGAAGATTTTTAATTGTTATCACAAACTATACGACGTTGCAGGTAGTGCTTATTAGGCAAAGCACTTATTCCCGTGACCTTGGTACCAGCAGGAAGAAGAAAGGTCGTGGGAAGTCAAGCGGGCCTTAGCTTGTGATTCCGGTTTCTTAATCTCACCTCGACAGAAGACACGGTCGCCCCACCGTGGTGGTCTAGTGGCTAAGGTACTCTGATGCTGACGTGCAGGTCGTGGGATCGAATCCCGGCTGCGGTAGCTGCATTTTCGATGGAGGCCGAAATGTTAAAGGCCCGTGTGCTCAGATTTGGGTGCACGTTAAAGAACCCCAGGTGGTCGAAATTTCCGGAGCCCTCCACTACGGCGTCGCTCAATCTAATCGTGGTTTTGGGACGTTAAACACCACATATCAATCAAATCAATCAATTATTATACAAAGCGCTTATTCCCGTGGCCTTGGTACTCCAGCACGGAAGAAGAAAGGTCATGAGAAGTCAAGCGTGCTTTGGCTTGTGATTCCGGTTTTTTTATCTCGCATCAACAGAAGACACGGTCGTCAACGCGTAATTTAAGCGTAGCGCTTGTCCATTCGCAATTCCCAAACCTATAGCCAGGTTAAACCGAAAAAAAAAAGTCTAGAAAGGCTTTGCGCAGATGACCCGAGTGCGCCAGTCAACCGCCCCCGTGACCGAAGAAATAGTTCCGTTCGTGCACTTGGTAATGCTATCCAAAGGCGGGGTCGCCGGCCGACCAGGTCATGACGTCCGTCTAGAATGCCCGCTTATTGGTCCAGGGATCTGTCCATCCGCTTTTTAAGGAGGAAATGCCTCATGCTTATAAAGTATCGGTTATGCGTTACCAACACGCCCAACTTCATACTTTTCTAAAGTTGTACCCGACTATAGCGAGGATTCTTTTGAAGTGTATTCTAGCGTTGACTGCTTGCTTCATACTATCACTGAACCTCGCCATAACGAACAGTGACATGGAAAGTTATTGGTTATAGTGAACTAGAAACGTTCTTTGGTGGGCTACGCTTCATTTCAAGGAGATTATTATTTTTATACCGAAACCGAGAACGCAATTGTCTCTGCCACACCTACAATAACGAAGAAATGTCTAGCTTGCGCAAAGCTCAAAACTCAAAAGGTCGTATAGAAACAAAAGATTTATTGAAAGACTATTTATAGAAGGAAATATTTATTCGTAACAACATTTTTAATGAGGTTCTGACCTTAAAAGTTTGTTTGAAAATATGGTCACACACTTCTTCAAATGAATTTGAACAGAAACGTATTTCGTGAGACGAAGTTCGTTCCGTCGTAATTACGCCATCTCACGTTTTTCATCTCTCTTGTTGCCACATTGCGAATAGACCATACTCCGGATTTGTTACCTCCGATTTCTGTCTCTACTGCTACAACGAACATAAAAGGGCCCAGTGGGTCTAATCACCAGAAGAAGGGCGCAAATTATGACCCATACCTTTACTCTCGTATCTTTGACATTTTTTTGTAGCGAAGCTTCTTAGAGTCGAGCTATGTCCCCTGTCTGTCGGCTTGACACGCTATGGATATCCACTTTGGCTTGAACATCCATATGGGTATGCATATTTATATTCATATGGGTAGCCATATCGATATTCATACGGATATCCATGTGGATATCCATATTGATATCCAGATATAGATGTCCATAGGGACATTAATATGGGCATATAAACACCATATGCGCATTGTGAGTAATAGACAACCTTGTATATACTGTACGCACGTGTGGTCACGTCTTTGAATGACCGAGTTGGCAATGTGCGGGAGTTAATAATTCCCCGGAGCTTCGCCCACTCGTTATCATTACTCTTAAACTTATGGCAATGTTTTTTTATATATAATCGCGACCACTTGCATTCAAACCGTTGCCACGTTTACCCCTAGAAAGTCTGGGACCAACGACAGATAGTAATACGCCTTCGCTGCAGTTTCATCTTCGTATCCGTTCCGGAGCTCGTTCTCTTTCGGACTCAACCAAAGGGTGGCATGGAGAGGCAACACTGTAATGAAACTTATGCCCCCCCCCCCTTCACCCTTTAAATAGAGCGTCAGGTGCCCGCGCAAGCCAATGAAAACGAATATTGCACGTAACGAACTTTCTTATGGTCCCCACGCCACTTCCTTTCAACGAGGTTGTATGCTGTACACAAGATGTGTCTGCAAAGAGCGAGGCGTGAAGAATGCCCCGAAAAAGAGGTGCTGCTAACCGCCACTCTTAGTCTCGGGATCACTAATGTTGGCGTCATGGAATGTACGTAGCTCACCCCGTGCGCGCAAACGTGGACCACACGTGTATCATGGTCCTGGACCACTGCTTGTCCATCTGACTGGACAACGAGCCCGGTCTGAGCGGCACGCCGAACACCAGCTCCATGTCGTCGAAGTGGACGGCTTCGGTCTCGTCCGTCCAGCTGGAGTACATGGGGCGGTAGCCCAGCACGTAGGCGTACACGCGATTCTTCGACGCGTGCAACTGTTCCGCCAGCCGGGACATGGGACACGCCTCCTGTACATGCAAGGCAGGCGCCCAGAATTGCACGTGTTGCGATAGTATAGTTCTCCAGGTATACACTATCGTTCACCGCTAAAAGGTCGCTGAGACTGACCGCCTTCGCCCAGATCTTGGAGGCTTGCCCTTCAACCTCTGTACTCCAATTCCCACATCAGGTACAACACTGTGGAAACTAAGCAAGAAGTTCAGTCAGCAATATGTGTAAGTCTTCGCGTCTCGCGCTATAAATTTGATCACTGTAAACATGACCTCCGTGATTGCCTGCGTAACTAATCGCGGAGGCCAAGAAACGAAAGCAAAGATGCTCAGCGATCTGAATCACCCAATTCACAACCGAGTAAATAATGGGGTGTGCTTATTTTTAAAGCACAAAGCATCCTTATATATTTCTCGGTCTAAAACCAAGAACAAATCCCATTACGGATGGTAAAGTCAATGACTTATTTGTTGGTGGCAGCGTATCTATATACTGCAAGAATTTCACTGGTTCCGACAGCATTGCAAGTTTTATGGTTGAATGAAACTGCGTATACGGGAACAGTGACCTGCCGCTAAAGGGGGTGGTAGGCGCGTTAGAGAACAGCTACTATAGTGACGCGCTGCATATACGCCCCTAATGCAACTCGTCTTATTTCAGAGAGACGAGCGTCAATGGCATACATGTCCGTTAACTTGTGTTTGGGTTGCTCACCACGTCAGCGTGCCGTAAGCGCTTGCAACACATTGACGAATAGGCACAGCTGCCACAATCTTCAAACTCCTCACTCAGTATTAGGCGTTGAAGAAGAACGGTGATGTGGGTGAGTCAGTTAATACATTTGAAAAAAGATTTGCAACGCAAGTGACACGGAGAAAAGCGACACAAAGGACAAAGGAAAGCGAGGCAGTGAATGGACAGTCAATCTGTTACGTCACGTGTGCGTCTCTCTTTGCTTTCTTCACTTTACAGTCGCTTTTATTGCAGCACTTGCTTGCGTTGCAAATATCTCTTAAGCAAAACGTATACCAGGAACACTGCATTCCCTATACCCAAAGCACGCGCGCACGAAGATGGAGGAGATCATTCAGCAGCTGCCTCTGAGCATTCTCACCAGGACGTCTCCCACGGCTTCCTGATACGAGTCTTCGTCGGCGGTCGGGTCAAGTACGGCTCCCGTGGCGTTCTGCCAGCGATCGAGGTTGTCGTAGCCTATCAGACGAGTGGCGAGCTGCTGGGGATCACTGGAGCCAGTACGTTGCTGTTCCACGAACCATGGGTAGGCGCCCTCGTTCTGCACTCGGCCCAGCAGGAACTGTTTGGCCTGGGGTCCCGACGTCTGCGTGTGAGCGTTCAACAGCAGCTGTAGATCTCTTCGTTGTGGGTTTTCAAGATATTAGTGGGCTAGACCGAACAGATTGACTCGACGGCAAAACGTAGCTTGCACTTTGAGTAACTGTAACCACCACGTCGCTATTAAATAACATTTAAGGGACGCCAGAATGTAAAGGGAACGAAAAAGAGTTACGCTATACTTGAATGTGACTGTGCATTGAGGCACTGTGACGGTGCGCGTGATGTACAAATATGTTCTGTGCTCTTTCGAAAAACTTGGACCATCTCTCCGAAGGGAACTCCGATGGTATTCGAAGCAGCAGCGTTGCGTACGGATGGTGGCGTTACGGGTTGAACGGCGCAAAGGCCGTTCCATGCGCTAGCCGCCCAGCCACAACGCACGTGCCGGCACAGCTGCCATACCCAAACAGAGGGTGAAAGAGCGTCGCCAAGGGGCTTATTTGTCTCCCGCTTGCGTGGGGGAGGGGTCCCGGCAGGGGACACCGGCAGTGGTCCGGGTTAATGCTTCTGTGTTGCCACGAACGCCTAGTGGCAGGTGCAGTCTTCTTCGTCAATTTGTTCTATAGTATGGAAATTCACGGAAATGTCCTGTTCAGTGGCGTTTGGTAAGGTCTTGTCCGCGCTCTTGAACATGTGAAAGCAGGTATATACAAACAAACCAATGCGTACTTTCGGGGCTGGCGTCTCCAGAATATGTCGCGACTGCGGCCTGGAAACTGGCGCCCTCTTTAAAATAGGTACGAATCTGGGCGCCATCTTGCTGCGGGCTACCGCATTTGCGGACGCATTCTGCAGGCACCGGAGCGATGCCTCGGTCACCAGGTCTGCAGGGCATTGCAGGCTAGTCGCGAGACGAATGGTACCTTCGACACCATCACTTTCGTACCTGGAAGGAAACAGCATAAATCTGAAGTCTATATGTAATACAGAGGCATGACCCTGCTTACCAACAAAGCAGCGTCATGACCACGTGAAGTAATATCTACTGATTTCATTGCCAAGGCCACGATGTGGTTATGACACACGTCCTCGTGGAGGGATCGCAACATTTTAGCTGTCTGGCGATCTTGAACGTGCACTGACTACGCACAATACAGACTTCCAGTATTCGCCACCGTCGAAATGCAACCGACGGTCGGGCTCGAACACGCGACCTCCTTACTGGTCAGCAGTGGAGCATCGCAACCACTGTACCGAAGAGGCAGACATCTTGCTACCACAGCTAACCATCCAGAGCTGCAGGTACCTGTGGAAGGGTCCCCCGCTCTGCAGGATGAACCGAGCTGCACTGCGCGTCCAGAAGCCGGAGTCTCCGCCGAACAGGTGGTATCCCAGCGACGTCGCCCCGGCGTCGTGACCGGCCAGCACCAGGCGGGAGGCGTTGCCGCCGAAGAGCTCGATGTTGGCCAGCGTCCAGGACAGCGCGAGACGTTGGTCGTGCAGACCAACGTTGCCCGGCAACGTGTTGGGTGACGGCCCGCTGAGGAAGCCCATGGCCCCGACACGGTAGTTGGGCACGACCACCACCAGGTCTCCCAAAGCGGACAGGTACCGGCCGTCGTAGAGCTGCCAGTGAAATGCTCAGTTCATAACTCTGGTATCAAAAACCTTTCCGCAGAGTTATTTCTACTCTTCTTCAAACACTACTTGCCGATTCCAATGGCCTCATGGCATCTCGCCGTCTATTGTCCATAGACAGCCCCGCCGCGGTGATCTAGTGGCTAAGGTACTCGGCTGCTGACCCACAGGTCGCGGGATCGAATCCAGGCTGCGGGTGCTGCATTTCCGATGGAGGCGAAAATGGTGCAGGCCCATGTACTTAGATTTAGGTGCACGTTAAGGAACCCCAGGTGTTCAAAATTTTTGGAGCCTTTCACTATGGAGTCTCTCATAATCGTATGGTGGTTTTGGGGCGTTAAACTCCACATATAAATAATATATTGACCATAGTCATGAAGTCTGCCCTAATTTATTTCAGTCCTTTCCTACTGTTTCACTGCGCTAGTATGTGCAGTAGTAAATCTCGTTAATACGATTTTACATATCGTGCTTTTCATTTCATTACATGCCAACGTCTTTATCAAATAGTTGAGTTTCATGCGCTTGCTGTGATCACACTATAGGCCAAAATAGGATAATTCAACCGCGAAAAGGGTTCGTGACCTATACACGCGGAAATCCTCCGTGCATTCTTCGGTATGCCAGCGCAAACCGCGTTACAAGCCACGCTGAGGCCTCAGTCGTGCTAGTTTTGAGGCAAGAGACAGAGAGAGAGAGAGTAAACCTCGTAGAGCTTCTCTCTCTCTCTCTCTCTCTCTCTTATATTTTTAAATAATTCACTCCTGTCATTCAAAAGAAAAAAAGGCACTGCAAGTTATTCAGCTATGTCAACGTTGTTCTATGAAAATGAGTTGCTCAAGAAATGCGCAGATTTTTTTAACCTCTTTGTTTAATACGATGTTTTCGTAACATGGTTTTTTTACCGGTTCCCGTGAAGAACGCATCAAATATATTCTATATACAGTGTATAGCTAACAGACATATTTAACATGGACGAAAGAAGGAAATATACGAAGAAAAAAAAACACCTACCTACTTCCAACTGAAATGGTCCAACACGGCTTCTACTAATGCGAATTCCTAAGTACGTTAACGCGACAACGTCGTATGCCTGATCAGGCAGTGAAATCGACCGCCGGCATCGACCGTCGTCCTGCGGCATCGGCGCCGCCATTGATAGCCAAATTTGTGGCGTCACATGATGACGTCACCTTGTGGTATACCGTCGCCGGGTCAAAGGAGAGCCGATCACGGGGGCATGCAGTGCGAAACCAGATGAGATACAGAAAGCTTCCAACGCCTCCAATCTCGGAGGCAGTGCAAAACCGCGTTAGGTGCACGCAGGAAGCTGCGGGCGGGGGAGTATCAATACATCGTTATACCGTACAAGTGACGGTGGCGCAACAATTAACGACTTGCCCAGCTTTCAACCATTTCAATACATCGACTGGGAAGAAAACAAAGAAAGTGGCTTTCGCCTTCGAGTCGTCTTATGCAGAAGGGACCCTGTGAGCTTTGCTTTTTAGCCAATCTTACGGGCCAACGTGCCTCACTGCATACTACATGTAAAGGTTATGTACAGCAAAACAATAAGTAAGAGTGAAATAACCTAAGAAAAAATACAAACAGAAAACGTTTTTTTTTTCTGTAAGGAAAAAAAACTGAAAGTTGTGTTTATGCAGACAATTTCTGTAAAAGTTTTGTAGAAGTAAAACGAAAAAAAAATTAAAATACAGACAACTTGTAAACAAGAGCATTTTTTTACAGAAATTGGGGCAAGAGAGCTGCCAGACAATATTTTAGAATATATAGATATATATATTTTTACATTCCACAATGCAATGTAAAATGCGTCGAGAGTTCGTTCTTTGTGGCCTGAATTCGACATATAATTATACACTCATAAAATCGGCCGAAGTAAGCACGATCCAGTGGACCATAGCCGGACAATAGAGGCGCGCCGGTGTATGTCGCCCGCACACCTTTCCTGGTCTGGCCGTGGCGGTACAGATATCTGCGTGGTACCACTTATGTAGCTGCGCAAGCTTGCTATTTTGGCTGCATTAACGCATCGTGGAGCTTATCCACCTTAATTTTCGTGCATGGTGTGGCACTAATTCATCTGTATACGCACATTCTGCCCTTGAGCCATTCGGCACATTCGTCATGGATCGATAAAAACGCTAAAAATTTCGGCTATGCAAACGCGTTTGAATTGTACACCTCCTATCCTCATTTCCCTCTGCTCTCAGTTCTCGTTAATCTCGAGGATGCAAAATGGGCTACACAAACAACTTCAAGTGTTCAACATTACAATTGCAAAACTCTTGTCAAAATCTTATGTCCACAAAATAAAAGCAGTAAAGCCATCGGCGGTTAACATTGAATATGGTGGTTAGCGTTAAAAAGTGTTAAACATGGCTTTAGATGTAATGTTCCAGCCCTGCCACCCTCCGAAAAATTTTTGCACCTAACGTTATTTTTTCATTGTCTCGGTGATCTGCCCACCGTTGACCAAGTTATGATGTCGTGCGATGACATCATCATATGTGACGGCACTTCACGGGACTTCACCGTCAATGACGTCACAAAATTTGTCAATCTGTGACGTGTTATGTCGTACGGTGACGCCCTCATCACGAGATGATTTTTGGCATTACTCTTCCATTTTAACGCTTCCTCTCTGGAAGCGCGTACCTCGAAGCTGTTCCCGCCATTCTGGAAGGACGCCCCGTAGAGAAAGAACAGCACGGTCTTCCCTTGGCACGAGCCGTGCTCCGCGTCGGACGAGCAATTTCGAGTTGGCGCCCAGATGTTGACGTGCAGGCAGTCCTCGCTGCCGTTGGCCGTGTTGACCAACTGCTGACCGAGAAAGAAGTCCTGCTGCGGGCAGGGCGGCCGCTTTTCAAGGCTGTCCAATGTCCCACCAACCATGCCCTTCTGCATATACCAAGAGAAGTGTGGCATGCCCGCCATTGAGAAGAGACTAGAAAAGGAAGACGATTAGGTGTGCTCGTATTTCGTCGCGGAAGCTACTGGTGTGTACAATAAGAATGCCTAGCCAGTTCCACATTGTGAAAACCTCTCGGACGCTGAAGCTGTTCTCCTCTTTCATTCAGTCCCTTCAAATTTCTTCGTTCATTGCGCCATGTCACTTCTAAGTTGTAAATATAAAACACTTCTGTTACACTTCTAGCCTAGTCCTCTTTTGCTGAATCTGATCTACATCACGTTCACCCCAAACTTTATCATCCATAATACACGCGATCATAGGCGTACGTACGGGAAGGGCGGGGGGGAGCCCCCCTAGTTTTGTAAGAGGGGGGGGGGGGGCGTAAAGTCAGCCTCTACGTTGACACAATAAGGAAGCAAGGAACTGCGGCTCGAGGGGGGGGGGCAGAAGTCAGCCCCATAAGTGGATCTATTAAGGAGAGGGCTCTGCGGTAAGCCTCGTGCCTCCCCCTGAAGGGGATCCCCGAGCACGCCTGTGCACGCGATCCCCGTTCGTTACTCTCTCTTAGCAATACGTGAGATTCATCACGTGACCTCTTTTCAGTGCATTGTTTGAATCGCTCGCTTCACGTAAGCATCATCACACGATTCCCATTACTGACCACTCTTTGGATTGCACCCTTTAAGTAAGCTTGATCACGTGAGCACCATTTCAGGTTACAATTTGAACCACCCGCCTGAAGTGAGCTTCATCGGTTACGTCACCGCCTTTCTCCTTCTCACAACAGATTCCCCTTTTTCCGCCCTGGTCACGTGACCCTTTCCAGCGTGACCAGGTCAAGGACTCCGACGCACAGGGTTCGCATAAACAGTTTCGCTGTTGTATACGTACGCGCCGCACATACACGAATCGAATACATGCGCGCACAGCTTAGGACACCCACCGCCAGGGGGGAGTCCAGTTGCTGCGGAGGCTTGAAGCGCAGAGGCCCTTGAGGCGCCTTGGCGAACGGGACGCCCAGGAAAGCGTGTACGGTCCACTCGTGTACCTGGTCGCCGACCACGATCTTCTCACCGCGGACGGTGCCGAACAAGCCCTTGACTGTGGGTCGGTCCCGGTTCCACCAGTGTTCCAGCATAGCCACGCCGAACAGAGCTGCGGCGAGTGCCAGCAGGACAAACAGGGCGAACGCGAACAGCCTATTGAAGAGAGACCTGCGATTCGAGGACGTGCGTGCTTAGACGTAGCGTATCCTTCGTCTTAAGCTTGCCGATTAAGTGAATACTTCTAAACCAAATAAGTTTGTGACGTCAGAGGTAACTGTTGGCATTTTACCTCCCAAATCCGCGATGCGATTATGAGGAACAACGTAGTGGAGGACTCTAGAAATATCAACCACTTTGTGCTCTGTAACGTGCGTTTAAATCCACGTAGACGGGCCTCCAGTACTCCCTTGACTCCCTTGAAATGCGACCGCCACGATCGTGGTTCGATACTGCGACCATCGTGTCTCGAGCAGTTAGCGACGTCATCTTACTGCCGAAATCCCCATTGTAGATATGACCACGATATGATGTAAATACGGCAAGTTCAACAAGTTAGGCTGGATCTTTAGAGGATATTTAATGGCTAACAGCTTATACAGATCCAGCCTCAGTTTCTTTCGCGGAGGTGTACTCTGTCTGGATGGCATGACCATAAGGCGATAACGCATGATAGAAACGCAGGTAACATCAAGATGAATTCAAAAGCGTGTACTGTGCTATGGCCGTGAAAACAGGTGGACATTTCCGGAGCCCTTCACTGCTTTGTGACTCGCTGTTTTGGCACGTACTAACCGTATAAATTATCACATCCGACTACACAAGAAACGTATTTTAAGAACTACATTTACTTAAACGGCCCCTAGACCACCCAAAGGTCGAAATTCAGTTGTGTTGCAGTTGTGCACGACTCTACAACGAATGCATAGCTGTGATAATTCTCTAAAACGGTGCCGTAATGGCAAAGTTACACGCGTCTGATGACACGAATGAGGCCCTCGCTCGTACCACTCTTCCCTCCGCTATTTTCAGTTCTTCCGCTCACTCCTCATCGTGCGAGGAGAAAGAGCGGCGAGCGTGCGTACATTCGAGCTGACAAACCAGCATTGTGGAGAGAGAAGTGGTTATAAGAGGGAAAAGAAGAGAAAAGTGAGCACCGTAACTGTCTGCATCAGGGTGCGACACCTCAACAGTAGCTCACAAGGGATGGAGGTGAGGAGGGATTAAAAGGATAGGACTAAAGGTACAGAGAGAGATAGAGATGCGCTAGGACAGCGAGCGAGGACATATGAGGGGTAGGAGAGATAGGAAAGATGGAAACAGGTTCACAGGAGTCCGAGAACGGGGCCCCACTTGCGAGAGCTCTTGTCGGCGTCAGGAGATGGCGTAGGACAAGTCCAGTAGGTCAGAGCTACGCTGTCGTCGGAGATCGGCGTCAGGAGATGGCGTAGGGCAAGTCCAGTAGGTCAGAGCTACGCTGACGTCGGAGATCGCGAGGGTATAACCGGTCGGCACGGAATCCAGCGAGCGAGTCCAGTATTGTGGACGACAAGCAGACCTAATGGTATACGCTGAGGGGCTGCAGAGTGCCGAAAGGCGCGGAGAGAAGAGATCGTTCCTTTTTGGGTTGGCGACGGTATTCAAAACTCAATGCGCGCGTTTTCTGGAAATGTTGAGAAACTGCGTAGGGCCCCTTTAAGGGAAGTCGTCCCATCCGCTTTCGGTGTGTAATTTATCAGCGAATGCAGCAAAGGAAGAAAAACATTTCGCGCCCTCAATGTTCCACCCAATTGCATTTGGTTGTGCTAGTCAGCAGCGTTTGATGAAGTTTCGGTTAAATTTGGTAGACTACGTTAACTTTTGGCCGTCGACTTCCATAGCACCAGCGACTGCGAATAGGGCCTTCATAGCTGCACTTCCGTGTACATTGCCTCCGCTCCGCTAGTGAGTGTTCGCGCTCTGGGAGTTGATTGCGGTGGCTGCAAAGAAACGCGTCTTCTGAGATTCGCTCCTCCAGTTGCCGTAACTAGCCAAGTTGCTTTCAAGAAAATCCTTTGCTGTTTGAACTGAATCATTCAACCGATTTGTATTAATTGCCCCGACAGTTAATTAACCCTAATTGCATACAAACTACATCTGTATTTCAATATAATATGTGTCATTCACTATATATTATACCCAACACTCCGATGTCGTACTCGGGCCACTACCTTCTTTTCGTGAGTTTTGTGGTTTTCGGATACAGCCAAAAATCTCAACTTCCGGTAGACAACGAGCGGACCGAAAGTGACCGAGCAAGGAAGGAACATAATGTCTCTAGAAGCTAGTGCACATAGATAAAGAAAAAAAAAAGCTTGTGCTTACCGTTTATCCGTCTCCCTACAGCCGCTTTTCGCGTAAAGCTGCTGGTCCTTGCGTCCAAGTGGTGACTGCTGCAGATGCGACGGCACGAGCACCCTGCGCTCGAAGCTAGGCTGGGCGAAAATATTCGGCTTTTCTCGGACGTCGTCGATTGTGGGCTCGAGGCTGGACTCGGGCTTGATCTCGGGCTCAGCTTTGCGTTCCTTATTCTCGGGCTCGGTTGCAGCGTCCTCGAACGACCGCTTCCCCGGGGACACAGCGCTCTCCACCGTGAACGGCGACGTGGTTCCGGACAGAATGTTCGTCGTTCGCGTGGCTTCCGTCTCTCGAAGTGGCCTTCTCGTTGCCAGGTTGTGTAAAAATAAAAGATTAGTAGCCCTTCATGAATCCGGAAAGTTGGGCAAATCAAAGCTTGGCGTCTGTGTTCCGGCACGTACTACTTTTTTTTTCGCACTGCCCAACGCTCCCTCCAAACTGTTTCCTTTCTCCATGCCGTGAATCTGACCATGTGCTTATCAGTGCAACCGTTAAGATTGGTACAAGTAAAAACAATGCTCATGCGTTAATTGACACTCAATAATTGTAGTAGTTTAACGTCCCACAACCACCACATGGTTATGAGAGACGCCGCGGTGGAGGGCTCTGAAAATTTCGACCACCTGGGGTTCTTTAATGTGCACCTAAACCTAAGCACACGGACCTCAAGCATTTTTGTCTCGATAGAAATTGTGGCCGCCGCGGCAGGGATTCGATCCCGCGACCTGCGGGTCAGCAGCCGAGTGCCTTAGCCAACAGACCACCGCGGCGGGTTTTAATTCGTGCTAAGGCGAAAACGAAATTATGTGGCCGCGTGAAGGGAGGAGTGACCTCGATAGAAAAGCAGATTTCTATGTCGAAAACGATTAATCGTCTACAAGCCCACGATCGGACAAAGAATGAATTACTGGAACATGGCCCATACGAATACGCATATGAGGGGCGCCTCTTCGAGGGAGCATTTGTGTGCAACCAGCATTTCTGGGCTCTTTCTTTAACCAGTATTTTTTTTCTATTTTGTAACTGAGCCTCATCTAAATGTAACTAATAATAGCTTCGCTTAAAGATGAAACGTTGTTCTTTCCTAACTGGGGAAAAATGGTGATGTCAGGTCCTATATGCAATGCGAACAGTTGATCTTGTGGCCGAATAAAGCATGAAACGAATAGGATTACTACCGTATTTGATGAAAAAAAAAAAGAAAGAATATTCTAGCAAGCGATCTGAAAGTCTCGCTCTTCGACTCGGCGGATCTGTATACCTAATCGTCGAATCCGTTTCCAGGTCTGTTTAAGCTGGATGTCTCCGAGCCTGACGTGGGCAACAGAATTGGGCCGCGTGCTACACTCTACGAGATGCTCGAAGGCAAAAAGCCTGCCACCCACTTGGTAATGCGTTAAGCGATACAGTTGAGGAACAGATTCCGTGCAAGGCATAACAGTCCGTATTGCGAGACACATGCATCACAAACCCTTGAAGTTGATATCGATTGTATAGTCGCCACCCATTCTACCCCTGAAGGCAAGCGATGATGTCGTTTAAAAACGTTACAAATTTTGGCGATGTGTGACGTCATTATGGTGTCATCTGCGATCACGCGCCTAGATCGACAGTCGCTTTTCGGCTTTCATGTGCATCCGCCCTAATAAATTCGGAGCGCCCGTTACACCGTCTCTCGTAACCCGTGTAATACTTCGCAATATCGAAATCTATCAATTGGTGAGCGAAATACACTGACCTGTGCGCAATGTCCTTTTCGGTGATCTTACTCGGGGGCATCACTTTCTCGGAGCGCTGCTTAGGCCAGGAAGAAGAGGTGCCCACTTCGCTCGCTGTTTCTTTGAAGGAGGGATAACTGACGCGACTGTCCGAGCTCTCACTGCCCCCTGTCAGTGTGACCGTCTGAGCGGCTGGAAGGAAAGAAAAAAATTAGGAGCCTTTTCTCAGTCTGGAAAATTGGTGCAAGCGAGGTTCGGCGTTAATCACATGTCAATGTATAAAGCAACATTGCGCTCTCCCCCGAGCCGCAGCACCCCTCCTCCTTGTCATCTCAATGTATAGGGCTCACTTTGCGCCTCCCCCTTTTACGTAACTAGGGCGAGCTGCCACCACCCTGTCCCCTCTGCGAATGCAGAGGGGAGGGGACAGTGGTGGCAGCTAATTAAAACGAGTGGCCACCCTCCTGCCCCCCCCCCCCCTCAGCGAACGCTTATGGTTGTAGAGGGCGTGTGACATACGTCACTCAAGTTGTGTTGGTTCTAGGGTGCCCCCTATCGGAATATCTACATAAAGGATGATGTACGAATAAACGGGGTCAGTTCTGCTGGGGACGCGGAGCATGCGTCTCATCAGTCATTACTGGGGCTCTTGGGCTTTGGCCTGTGTCTGTCCGCTTTGGCTCGAACGCGCCCAACATACCGAATGGTCACGTGCACAGACGTTCCTTCCTACCCAGCACTGTTTAGGTGTTCATCGAGTCAGGCGAATTAGAAAGCGATGCTCCAAGTTTCGTCGTAACAATTAAACTATACTGAACAGCAGCAATGACGTCAGAATGAACAAATTTATCATAATCACCTGTTCGTTCCCTGGGGGACCCTGCGGCCTGTCGCGTCGATGATGCTGAAGGTCTTGTGGGAATGTCCGAGGTAGCCCTCGAAGGTCCCAGGAATGGTCTTTTGAACAATTCGTCGTGCGGATCATTGCCGGGTTCCTTTAAATCTTGCTGTGGATACCTTTTAGAAGCATCTTTTAAAGGTTTCCGAGACGGTTGCTTAGAAACTTCCTTGGCAGTTCCCTGCGAGGTATCCGATCCTGGTCCTTCGAACCGTTCTTTCAACATCGTTTTGGCATACTCGTGTGTCGGTTCGTTGCAATGTTCTTCAGGAAGCTCTTCGGAATGCCCCCCGGAAGACTGCCTCGGAGGTTCCTTGGAACGGCCGTCGTGTGGCTTCTTAACAGTTTCTCTTGAAATCACCGCGGCAGGTTGGTTACAAGGTCCCCGAGATGGTTTCTGCATAGATTTCTTAGATCCCTTCAAACTTTCAGATATCTCGTTGGAAGATTTCTTAGCAGTTATCGCGGACGCATTCTGTGCCGTTCGCGGCACGTATGGTATTCCCAGCTGCGACAGGTGGCGCGGTGGCCATTGCTCGCTCGGCACTTTGACGAAAGGCGAGCAGTTGATGGATGCGCTGGCCTTCGACGACTGCTTACTGGCGGAATCTGGCGACTCGAGTACTTCGGGCATGGTTTCGGAGACAGGAGCCAACGCTGACGAAAGCAACGACCCACGGCCACTGGCTTGTTCTGCATATGGAATTAACGACTAGGCATCATGTCCTAACCACCTTTTGCCATATAATATCTATACACAGGGAGTTTTTTTTCAGGATAATACATTTTTAATCGATGACAGAAGTCATGTCGTTTCCGGATGTGAACGTGATCTCGAGGCGGTAAACGCAACTAAAATGACGTTGACTGGACTAATTGAAGAAATCTCGCTAACGAACTTTTTGAATATCGGCTTCAGGCCAGTCCTTTATATTGGAAATTTGCCGCCCGTGCAAACTTAGGTCACGCCCAGTTATGAAAAAATACTAAAGTTACACGTAATTCGAAATGTTCATCGAATTTTAAGGGCGATATCAAGAATGGCGGCTCGTGAAAAAAAACAAGAGCTGACGAGGTATTAAAAATATAGGATAGATTGGACGCTACGTAAATTGGAGAACAGTGTTTTTTGTTGTTTTTTTGTTTTTTGCCGATATCTTGTTTTTTGTCGGTATCGCACAATAAACGAGACTTGCCGATACTTTGGGTATGTGGTGCTCGGTAGTTTTTAATTGAAGTCCACTGGTCCGGTATATAGGTTCGGTTCGGATTCGGCCTTCTCACGGCTATAAAAAATTTAATTAACAGCAGAAGTTGACCGGGAGTACTGATCTTACCGCGTGCCCCTACCTTTTCGTCACGTATCGGGCCTACACACTATAGGCCACAATCTCGTTGCGCAACACTGCCTCAACGACGAGCCCCGTTCCCAGGAAGGCTCCGTTCCAGCGGCCTTCAGTCTGCGACCGTTAGGTGGCGTTAGGCGGCCGTTAGGTGGCTAGGCCTAACGGCCGCCGAAAGTCGGCGGCCGTTAGGCCTAGCCACCTCGCGGCTCGGGCGTGACCAGATAGTAATTACCTTTGGTGGACCCTTTGTCGCGGTTCCTCGACTCCGTCGTGGGTGCGGTCTCGTACGAACTCGTTGTCGACGATGTGTCGAGAGTTTCAGCCTTCTTCATGGTAGGTTGGGGCGCCGGCGAATTTCCTCGCCAATCATCGGAGCGTACCGAGTACTGTGCCGTGCGCACGTGCATAGATGATGATGTTGATGACGATGCATCGAAGGGTACAAGCACGCGGGCCTAAAACGGCGGCAGCGGTCGCGAGAATCAGGAGCAAAACAAAGGGAGGAAGAATGGTAGCTAAAGACGCTTTTAAAACTGCAGCATTGTATGGACATTGTCGATTCCAGGCCGAGCGCACTGTATATCGGGAAGTCCCGATGGTGTTATCGAATTTGGGCCTCCTTATGTATACCGAACATATGTAACATTCCTGTATTTGTTGCAGTAAAAATTCTTGATTGATTAATCAAATAAATGATTGATTGATCAATAAAGTTTTCCATCCATCCATTGATTGATTGATTCCATTCTGCAAAAGCAGAGGATAAGCGAAGCTTTTTACCGCACAACATGCAGGTGACACAAAACGCCACAGCTGCCTCTGTAACATCTGTATTAACACTTTCAAAAATCACATTGTATGATCCGGCCGAGTCTTGGCCGACCTATTGGTGTAAATCCGTGCCAATCATTACACTATCATCATTATCATCATCATCGTCGTCGTCGTTTGGATTTGTGGAAGCGCCAAGGCAGAAACGGCCAACCGTAGAAGAAGCCGAAGTGGCGATTCGCTCGAGCGGGCCGAATTTGTGCTCTCTACGCCGAACCGCTACGTTCACGGTCTCGCAGCCATGAACGACCAGGCCGACGCGCAGGACCCCTTCATGACTGCGCAAAGCAATCTGCCCCCGGCTGGTGGTGAAACACACGGCCAAGCTGCTGGGCCTGCTGTGCACGATGCCGCCGAGGCAAGAAAGATCGCCGCCATCGAGAAGCTCATCGCCACGATTGAAGCCGGTGAGTGCTCGCGCCGCGGCCATCTTCCGAACGTGCTTTTAGGACCATCAGAGGTATACGCAGCGTAAGGCTGCGTTCACACAGAGCATTCCGGCCGCCGAAAGTGCTCCGAATCCGCCGAAAGGGTCCCCTCCGCGCCGATCGCTCTCGGACCGATTTTTGCGGCGTCTGCCGCCGAATCGGTCACCGCGGACCAATAGGAGTGCTAGTCAAGGAATTTTGAAAAATTGTGACCAAGCCCTACTCACTTGTTATGCCGCAGTGCACGTAACTGAATGTTGAAACCAACGGGAGTTTAACCTACCCTGTGCCTACTTCGCGTCCGTATTTCGTGGAAGAGGTGACCGAGCTTGCTGTTGGCGTGACCGAGCTTGTTGCGGTCTTGCAGAGCAAAACTAACCGACCAACGCCGCTGGCGTCGGTGGTTCTTTTCTGCTCTTCGTGCATTACAAGACAGCCACTTGCCAGCAAAGTAAGCAGTACTGTCTTTTCTTGCTTCTTGCGTACGAGAATCGTCGAAGTATACACCACCGGATAGAGTAGTAGCGTTTGTGAGCCGCGACAACAACCGGGTGACAGCGCATCCATCCCGCGTTCTCCCCGTAGTAGATGGCATATTCGGCGGCGCGGGGCGCGTCCAGTGCGAACAACGCTGCGTTTCGGCGGCAGGGGAATTTCGGTCGCTGTAGAAAGCGGATGTTTCAGTGTGAACTAGGCTTAAGAGTGTGACAGTCTTAATAATATCCGTACTACTGGTCAACAGTCCTGCACTAAAAATCGCTCAAGGTTTATCCAACATTAAATACAATATAAACACTAGTCGAAAGTTGATATCTCACAGGAGGAGGTACCAAAGTAAAAACTGTCAGGGGGACCTTGTATTGACATGTGTGTAAAAAAAAAAAAAAAAAACTCCCAAGCATTTCCCCGAGGGTGAACATGGTTAAGTGCGAATGCACGGGGTGATGCTGAGGGGTATTTATTAATTCGCACTATTATATTTATTAATCACACTATGGTGCCTTTATGGTGTAATGGTTCCTGGGAATCGCAATTTGATCACACGGTGGAGTTTACATTGACTCACTGTTACGTGCAGCTGCAGCGAGCGAGGAGAGCGGAGGAGCGAGCGAAGGGGGAGGGGGACGCGCGCAGCGGCGTTAAAAATATAAGGCGCGTTACTGACACCGATATCAGCGTCGCGTCCGTGGCTTATTCGGTAGAGCGTCGCGCTGCGGCCCGCCAAGTCCTCTTTCTTTTAAAGATTGAGAGAAGACTGCGGACGTCGCCGACGGCGGTGTATGGTTTGGGGTCGCTTATAAAGTGTATTCACACTTAAAAATTAAACAAGGATTGGCACAACTAAAGCCTGTTTCACACGCGAGCGTTTTTGCCCCATTAGCGGAGCGGCATCCGTAACACGAAACCGAAACCGGCTTATAGAGCGTCTACTAGACGCTCCGATCGACATCGCCGGAGTTGGGAAAATGAGCTCGCGACATCCTCTGGGAGTGTCCAGCACTATTTGGCAAAACGAGAGACGCGGCCTCCAATGAGGGCCTTCGGCAGCGTTGGCGGACCGCGCTGCTCAGCTCAGGACTAGATAATCAACTGTGGGCGATCCAGCAGGCCAAAGAAGCCGCTGCGAGACATGGTCTCTCAACCAGCACCTATAGACGGGAATCCAGCCCGGTAACCTGCAGGAACTGTAATAAAGTTGTTCACTCACTCAAGGTTGACAAATGGGGAGCAGTGACGTGAGGAGCACATGACTGCAGAGGCGGAGTCCAAGAGTGGTTGCGTGTACCGCGAGGAATTTGCTCCGACTTTTCGGGCAACACAACCCGCTCCTCTTTCCGCTTCTCTTCTGCGTTTCTCATCCTCTCCCAAAACTCTGCACCATGCTCCTCCAAAGGCTACAGAAGTAAGCGTCTCCTCTTTACTCACCTAGCTACCACCCACAAGCAACGCGCCCGCCCCATCAGATCGGCGGGCATCGCGCAATAGCGGCGCACGTGGATTGAACTCTCCGTTCGCGCGTCCAGCTCATTGCCACGACCGCCGCCGCTCACTGTTGCTCGCATGGGAAACAGGCTTTAGGAGGAAAAAAAGGGGTCTGTCTATTCTACCGGCAACCGGGATAATTGTTCACAAAAATTTCTCCCGGCAGTCGCCTTCCATTGGCTCTCATATGCAACGTGACTAACTGCCGGGCGAGATTTTTTTTTTTTGTATTATTCTCCCGGAAACCGGGAGAACTTGACCTAACCTAACCTAAAGCACGCTAGGCCTCATCTGTCCCGCAGCTGCCAGTTTTTCCTCTCCACGTCCCCCCCCCCCCCGGGCAGTTAGTCACGTGACATATGGAAGCCAATGGGAGGCGACTGCCGGGAGAAATTTTTATAAACAATTATCCTGGTTGCCGGGAGAATAGACACTGCGAAAAAAAAACGAGCAAGTGAATAAAATAAAACGAAGATAATGAAAGCTATTATTCAAACCTATTGCAGTTAAGAATAATACATTCCATAAAAGTACACCAGTAATAGGACAGCTAAAATAATCAGGTAAGATAACACCTTAACACATACATATCACTAACACAGTTTAAAAGGGAGCGCATTCGACAAAAATTTGTCTGGCTAGGAAAAAAATTATACGAATAAAATACTGTCCAGCCACTTTCAGCCCAAAGTTTCTATGCTAAATTGAAAGCTATATCCTGACGTTTCGGAACCGATTTTCGCGTTATTCATTTCATGACCAGCCAGACATATATATTTGCCAAACTATCTTACCCCCTCGTACTAACTTGGGTCTGAACCGAGCTAAAGAGGTGATCATTAGAGCACCCAGGTGCAGGCAGCTAGATAACTATATAGATAGATATTCTTACAAGAAAACGTATATTTACAGATATTTACAACGATTACACGCAATGACAATGCCTGGCGCACTGGCGGGCTGGAACCAGTCTCTATCCACTTCGTAGTCTTCTCTTTTTTGCCAGGGACCCTCTACCGCTTTATGCCCCAATCCCACTACTGCCTTGTGGCACTACCCCGCGGCGTTAAAGCGCCGACCCGGCGCTTGTCACGAAAGGGGAGTGTTGGGTGACACATAAGGCTTCAGTCTTACGACGTGCACAACAGTGGATGGTGGTGGCATTGAGTGCGCTTCGTCGACGACTCGCTGTATCTCGTAGGTGAGGTTGCTGATCTTGCGAAGGACTTTGTATGGTCCGTCATAGCGAAATAAAAGTTTTTCGGAGAGGCCGATGTGACGACATGGGGTCCACAAGAGTACGAGGGAACCTGGTGCATACGAAACTTCACGGTGGTGACGATCGTATCGATCTTTCTGAGAGGCTTGAGAAAGCATGAGTCGTTCTCGGGCAATCTGTCGTGCTGCGTCGGCTCGCTCTATGGCATCGCGGACGTATGTGACAGGGGAGCTTGAACCAGCGGGAAGGAGTGTATCAAGAGGCAGAGAGGGTTCCCGTCCATAAAGAAGGTAGAACGGGGAATAGCCTGCGGTGTCATGTCTGGAGGAGTTGTAAGCGAAGGTGACGTAGGGTAACGTTGCGTCCCAGTCACGGTGGTCTGGAGAAACATACATTGACAACATGTCCGTGATAGTGCGATTCAGGCGCTCTGTAAGTCCATTAGTTTGTGGATGGTGTGCCGTTGTGAACTTGTGGTTCGTGGAACAGGAACGTACGATATCCTGGACGACGCGAGATAAAAAGTATCGGCCTTGGTCAGTAACGAGCTGTCGAGGAGCGCCGTGATGCAATATGATGTCATGTAGCAGAAAGTCGGCGACATCGGTAGCGCAGCTGGTTGGAAGAGCGCGGGTGATCGCATAACGTGTCGCGTAGTCGGTCGCCACGGCAACCCATTTGTTCCCGGATGCAGAAGTGGGAAATGGCCCGAGAAGGTCGAGCCCTACGCGGTAGAATGGTTCAGCAGGGATCTCAATAGGGTTAAGAAGGCCAGCTGGAAGCGATGTTGGTCGTTTTCGACGTTGACAAAGGTCGCAGCTGGCAACATACTTTTGCACAGAGCGATATAGGCGTGGCCAGAAAAAACGGCGCCGGACGCGATCATAAGTGCGAGTGACTCCCAGGTGACCAGCGGCAGGTTCATCGTGAAGCTGTCGGAGAACATCTACACGCAAATGGGAAGGCACGACGAGAAGGCGGTCAGGGCCGTTAGGGCGCATGTTGTGGCGGTATAGAACTCTTTCATGAAGGAAATACAAGTTCAGAGATGTGGGTGGAGTAGCGGAACTCAGGCTTTCTATGATGGGAAGTAAATCCGGGTCGCGGCGTTGCTCAGAAGCGATATCAAGAAAGTCTGATATTGATAAGACGCAAGCCTCCGTAGCTCTCTCTGTGGCGTCTGGTGGATCCACTGGATACCGTGACAGGCAGTCGGCGTCTTGATGGAGGTGACCAGATTTATACACGACCGAGAAGGTGTATTCTTGGAGGCGTAGAGACCAACGACCGAGACGTCCCGTGAAATCCTTTAGCGAGGAAAGCCAGCAGAGTGCATGGTGATCAGTTACAACAGTAAAACTGCGGCCGAAGAGGTACGGGCGAAATTTAGCGACAGCCCAAACAAGAGCAAGACACTCTCTTTCGGTGATTGAATAGTTCCTCTCGGCAGGGGATAAAAGGCGGCTGGCGTAGGCGATGACACAGTCACGTCCATGCTGACGCTGAGCTAAAACAGCACCAATTCCGTGGCCACTCGCGTCCGTACGAACTTCTGTCGGGGCAGTCTGATCGAAGTGGGCTAATATTGGCGTAGTCGTGAGGGCTGCAATGAGCGCCGAAAATGCAGCACTTTGAGGCGAATTCCAAGTAAATGGGACGTCTTTTTTAAGAAGCTCGGTGAGTGGCCGCGCAATATCGGCGAAATTTCGGATGAAGCGGCGAAAATAGGAGCACAAACCAAGGAAGCTCCGGACATCCTTATGAGAAGAGGGCACGGGAAATTGAGTCAATGCGCGAATTTTGTCCGGATCGGGCTGTACCCCAGATGCGTTAACGAGGTGACCAAGTACAGTTATTTCGCGACGGCCGAAACGGCATTTGGAAGAGTTCAGCTGAAGACTAGCGTTGCGAAATACTTGGAGAATACTGGACAGTCGCTCTAGATGGCTTGCGAACGTCGGTGAAAAAACAATTATATCATCCAAGTAGCATAAGCAAGTGGACCATTTGAAGCCGCGCAGAAGGGAGTCCATCATGCGCTCAAAGGTGGCCGGCGCATTACAAAGCCCAAACGGCATTACTTTAAATTGATATAACCCATCGGGGGTTACAAATGCTGTTTTTTCTCGGTCCCGTGGGTCAACAGCGATCTGCCAATAACCAGATCGAAGGTCAATGGACGAGAAAAACTTTGCGCCATGAAGGCAGTCAAGGGCGTCATCTATTCTTGGTAAAGGGTAAACGTCCTTCTTAGTGACCTTGTTGAGATGTCTATAGTCGACACAAAATCGCCATGTGTTGTCCTTCTTCTTGACAAGCACTACCGGGGATGCCCACGGACTAGATGAGTGTTCGACGACGCCTTTGGCGAGCATTTTCTCGACCTCTTTCTGGATGACAGAGCGTTCGGCGGCGGAGACGCGGTAAGGGCGGCGATGAATTGGGTTGGCATCGCCGGTGTTGATGTGATGGGTCACAACTGATGTCTGGCCTAAAGGGCGGTTGTCAAGATCGAATATGTCCGCATAGGATGTCAACAGACGGTGGAGGTCTTGTGCTTCGGAGGGCGAAAGATCTGGCGCTATCATTTTGGCAATGTCAATGCTTGACAGGTTGGGCGCAGTGAGCAAGTTGACATGCGGAGTAGGTTGCTGAGCCGACAGTTCAGAAATATCACACTCTTGCAGCGACGACATGACGCCTAGTTTAATACCAGCAGGCAGCACATGCGTGGAGAAACCAAAGTTCAAAAGAGACAAATGGGTCTGATTGTGGCATACTTTCACCACGGTGTGCGGGACAGCAATGGAGTGCTTTAGCACAACGTCGGTAATAGGTGAAACGACATATTCACCATCGCGCACAGGCGGATCACACACGAGCTGCACGTAAGTCGCGGCTTGCGGCGGAAGATGCAGGAACTCGGTGGCACAAAGGCGACTTTGAGCGTCATGGGCAACAGCGGCGTCAAAAGGCAGTTCCAACTGAAGAAGACCTGTCGAGCAGTCGATAAGGGCGGAGTGCGCAGAGAGAAAGTCGAGGCCAAGAATCACGTCATGTGGGCACTGCTCAAGCACGGTGAACAATACGACGGTCTGGCGCCCAGCAATACATACGCGAGAAGTACACATGCCGAGAACGGCAGATGTGCTCCCATCGGCAAGCATTACTGCACACTTAATAGGAGGCGTGATCACTTTTCGCAGTTTAGTACAGAGAGCAGCGCTCATGACTGAAACTTGTGCACCAGTGTCTATCAGGGCTGTAACGGTAACGTCATCCACCAAAAGGTCCAAAATATTGCGGCGTGTAGGAATCGTCAACAGAGGATTTGCAGAATGGGTCGTTAATGCAGCGTCACCTCCGGGAGCTGCATGGTCTAGTTTCCCGAGGTTGAGGGCCCAGGTCGTGCAGGGGACCTGGATCGAGAAATCATCGGCGAGAGAGATCGGCGGCCTTGGGGTGATGGCGACCGGCTGAACCTTCGGCCCTGAACGTTAGTAGGAGCAGGCTGTGGATCGTACGGAGTAGAAAAGCGGCGAGAACTGCCTTCAAAGCGACGCCATGTCCCAGTGTTCCAAGATGAATTGGATGACCAACGATTGCGACAGTAGCGTGCAATGTGGCCGGCGCGAGAGCAGTGAAAGCAGATTGGTCTATCATCCGACGTTCTCCATTCAGCAGGGTTCCGGTAGCGGGAAGGGTAGCGTGAAGGGTACACCGGAATCTGGTTAACAGAAGCCGAGCTCTCGGTGGTGCGAACAGCGCAAACAGGTGTGATGCCGAGATTTGCTATTTCTTGGCGAACGACGGCTTGGATTAGGGAGACGGTGGATGCGTTGTCTTGAGGACCGTCAGAGGCGATGGCTGCAGGAGCCATTGCTTCGAGTTCGCGACGAACGATTCGGGTGACATTTTCGGACGATGTAGCTTGCGTGAACTTGGGGCTGTCTTCACAGGTCGAAGTGGCTGCAGTATTAGGCAGACGCGCAAACTGGCGGGTTATGCGACGGTTCTTGGCGTGCTCGAAGCGCTGACACTCCTTCACAACCGCGTCGACGGTGGCGCAATCTTTAACGATCAACAGATTGAACGCGTCATCGGCAATTCCCTTCAATATGTGAGCGATTTTGTCAGTTTCGCTCATGTTCTCGTCCACCTTTCGACAGAGGCCCAATACGTCCTGTATGTAAGATACATACGATTCTGTCGATGTCTGCACGCGACATTCCAGGTCTTTCCTCGCGGCCTGCTGTCGCCCAAATGGCCTGCTGAATAACTCGAGAAGCTTCAGTTTGCAAACGTCCCAGCTGGTCAACTCCGACTCATGCGTCTCATACCAGGTGAGCGCCGTATCCCGCAAGTAAAATACAACGTTGGCCAGCATCAACGTAGGGTCCCACCTATAGTATTCGCTCACGCGCTCGTACAAAGCGACCCAATCTTCAACATTCACCTTGTCCTTGCCTGTGCCCGAGAAGGTTCCGGGGTCTCGTGGAGGCAGGAGAATCAGAGGAGGCAGCAGCTGGTGCTGGTGCTGCTGGTGCTGGTGCTGGTGCTGGTGCTGCTGCTGCTGCTGCTGCTGCAGCTGCGGCTGCTGTTGCTCTTGTGGGTGGGCCTGTTGAGCCATTGCAGAAAAATGAAGGTGGCGACCACTCCGAAGTTCCGTGTTGGTTTGCCGGAAAAGCCAGGTAGGCGTACCCCGGCACCTCCACCAATAATCTTACAAGAAAACGTATATTTACAGATATTTACAACGATTACACGCAATGACAATGCCTGGCGCACTGGCGGGCTGGAACCAGTCTCTATCCACTTCGTAGTCTTCTCTTTTTTGCCAGGGACCCTCTACCGCTTTATGCCCCAATCCCACTACTGCCTTGTGGCAATATGTAGATAGAAACGCTCGAAGTATCTGCAGTACGCAAATAAATGTTTCACATGAAAAAACTAAATCTAAGAGGATTGGATTAAAGCGCGCTGCTCAAACACAAATAAGTAATAACTGTGACAGTTCTTAGTTCGCGCTTGTCCTGTTTATACATGTGCATTCTCTATTAGCGTGCCTCCTTGTGTTTAAGAAGCGCGCTGCAAATGTCCGAGCTGCGGTGGTCGTTACTTCGTGCTCGTCCTGTGTAAGTGTTTTTTTCGTGCATCTTCAGCAGCGGCGTGCTGCAAGTGTGGTGCTACTTGCCGTTTTTCGTGGGACATTGTGATTTGCCGCTATCGCATTCGTTGCTTCACCCTTGCGGCGAAATCCTGACTCCGTTAAAGTGTCACGACTACCAATTTCTGATATTAATCCGTGGTACCTTGGTTTATCCTTGTGGGTTCGCGAACAAGCTGGTGAAATTTTAGCGCATTTGGCTTAGCACTGAACTTGTAATTGAATATTTTCGTAAACAATCGAGTGACCTAGCTCAGAGTTCCAGCGTTAGCGAAGACGTAACAAGCTGCTTGCTTAGCGAGCCCATACACTCCGTCAAACGATTTTGTTCTACACTCAGATGCGCATGAAATCGAACTATTTCAGCTTTCTTCAGCATGGCGTCGAAATGAAACGTTTTGCGGCGGCTAAAGCTTTGAAACTTCATGTGCTAGATCTATAGGGCATCCACAGATGACGGTGTACTTTGTTTTTATTTATCGATTAGAAGCTACGTGGGACTGAGCAGACGCCTTCTAAATCTACGGCATCATGATGTTTGGTGCGTGAATCTCAAGGTGGCGTCTAGCTCCACCCCCACTTTGTTTTTGAGCATTTTCTCGCTTAAGCAAACGTCGTGTCGCTGTAACATCGGTGTTTTCTAGTCTAGATTGGGGAATTGTAATTAACTAATTCGCTGAAAATTGTTCCCGCTTCATGCGTAAAATCGTTCATACTCCACTCCCCCCCCCCCTTTTTTTTTGTCTACAGAGGATCTCGAGTATGGCAGAGCTGGTCCGCCGCCGCCGTTCAGCGGACACACGGCCTCCGATCGACTTTCTCCGGCCACCGGGCCGCCACACTTGCCACTTGCAGCGGAAGAGGAGGGCGAACCCGCGTTTTCCACGAGACCATTTGCACACCCGATGTCTCCCGGTGAAACTGCGACATCGGCTCATCCCAGAGCGTCGGCAGATCCTCCCACACACACAGAGCAGCCCAACCAGGCATTTCCGCACAGGAAAGCGCCCAACGGGCATCCAGATCATCTACCCACTGGCCCGAACGACCATTCTGCTGAAGGTATATACAACTACAACTACGCTTGAGATGATAAGACACAATAGATGGGTAACAAAATGGCTCAGCAGAAATCAAAACGTGGCCGCAGTAGTGAGTGTGTTGTGGATAATTATGAAGGGAAACGGGAAATATTGATTTCTTAAAAGTAGCACTGCTATTGACTATTTAACGAAGTACACGTGTTGGCGGAAACACGACAAGCCTCTAGGAGATTAAGGAAGCGATGTATGGGATGTCTGCGCGAATAGGTCTGGATATATGGTTCGTCGTGTACGTATAACATCAGCAGAAGACGAACGTTCTATTTCTTTCCGAACGTCCCAAGGAGATCCGTCCCATTTCTCTCCGATACACCGAAGGGACAAAAGGGGGAGAGGAGGGTTCATGCCTTTCCTGGGTCATGCTCTCTTGCAGGTAATCGTACAGAAGGTGTATACATGGCCGTGGTACCCGGCCCCGGTTCGGACGCCAGGCATCCTCCTACGGAGACAGTAAATGGCGCCGGAACGCAGCACACGACTCCGACTCTGCCTTCTGCTGAAGCCGAGCACCACATCGTAAAAGACGCCCGCGAGAGGGCCTCCGACGAAAAGACCGGTGACGCGCTAAGGTGACCGCCATACGGCGTTGCGGGCTTTTGGAGAACTGTTTCTTTGCTAAACCGTGAAGCTGAACCGTGGCCGGGACAAACTGGAGATGAGTGTCCGAGTCGCGTGTCACGCCCCAGTTTCCAGATACACTCATAGAGGGCGTAACTGCCTCGATCGCGTGGAAGCGATGTTTAAACAAAATAGTAACAAGAAATGACGACAATATAGTGCACCTCGCAACTGTCTTTCTCAGTTGACGACACCTCAGCATCCGTTCAAGGGAAGGGATAAGGGGAGACTTGAAGAAAATTGAGAGGAAGAAAAGAGAGTGGTTAGAGAGGACTGCGGACGACAACCGATCAAGCGACAGCTTCCCCGAGTGACCCTCTTTCGCGGACGAGGCGATAGCCAGCCGCACAAAGAAAAGGAGAAGTGCACGGCTCTTGCATAAGCAGGAACTCAAGTCGAGTTTGGCTGGAAGTGCAATTTTTCACACACCGCCCCCCCCCCCACTCCTTTTTTTTTTGTCTACAGAGGACGATCTCGAGTATGGCAGAGCTGGTCTTCCCCCTCGGGTCAGCGGACACACTTATTCGTTCATCTATACACTACAAATAACGTAATCACAAACAACATTAATGAGAACTTACAAACATTGATGCCAAAGAAGGGATATGGAATTTTATTGGCCGTAATTTTTTAATGTAATTGTGAAGAAAGAAAAATGTGTAAGAAAAGAAAACATGCCACCAGCAGTGACCGTGCACGTCTATTTCTTTACATCTACGTAACAATTACTTCTAACGACATCCCCTATACTTTCCTTGGTGTCAATGTCTGGTAGTTCTCATTCATATTTTGTCTAACAAAGAAAAATAGCACGGACACTCTCACGACATTACAAAACATCTCACAAAACTACAAAATGGCTCAGCAGAAATCAAAACGTGGCCGCAGACTACCACCAAGTGAACCACATACAATCACGAAGGGAACCATTCTTTCTGCAGATTGTACAATTGGGAAAACTGGAGTAGGGAATTTTTCTTTTAGATTCAGAGTTCGTGATCTGCAGTTTCCTAGCCGCTTAGTAAGCACAGATGCTATTGACCGACAGGACCCGCAAAGGCGTGTAGCAGCAGCCGGCGCCAGTCGCGCCAAAACGATTTTCTGATCAGTTGCGAAGCTTTTGTTCCGCTAAGTTTCATTGAGTTTCACCGCACGTGGCGGGGCACCTGCCGCACTCTAGCGGAAGGCGAAAGGGCGTCACCGATTCACTCTTTTGCCCTCCTCTTAAGTACGGCAGGTATTCCACCACGTGCGGTGCAGCCGTGCGTGTAGTGCATGTATAGGGCTTTAGGACAGTTCCATGCGCAACCCGCACAGCCGCAACGCACGTGCCGGGACCCCTGCCGTACGCAAGCGGGGGACAAATAAGCCAATTGACGACGCTTTTTCACCCTCTGGTTGGATGCGGCAGGTGTACCGGCACGTGCGTTGCGGCTGTGCGGGTAGCGCGTGGAACGGCCCTTGCACAAAATGTACCCTCACATATTCAGCAACAAATGCGCATGGTGCGCAGCCACTCAGACATTAGAGCATGTCGCATATCAGTGCACACTATACGCCTGGAGGTCGCCATCTTGCCTATCCTGGACAGCACTCGGCTGAGGTGGTCGTGGGAGTGAGGCTCGCAGAACAGTATTAAATGGGAAGCCGACTGGTAACCTTTGACCAAAAAGCCTGGCGAGCCGCTGAACACATATTTAATTTGTACTTAATGCATTTAACGAAAGTGTAGGCACATTATTTCTCCACATTTTACCGAGCATACAAGTAGAAGCAGCTCTTAGAATTTGTTTTTACCAGCTGCTTTCCTAGATCCTTCAATTTTTTTATTGCACCAGCTTATTTTTGCACTGAAGATCGTCTATTTGGCAGTACATCTCTTGGTATTCTTGCCAGTTTATTATCTTATTCTCCCATGTATATTCGCGTGACTCATGCATGTGATTCACATTTGCAAACATCCTCGTCGT
Organism: Rhipicephalus microplus; assembly: GCF_013339725.1. NCBI lineage: Eukaryota > Metazoa > Arthropoda > Arachnida > Ixodida > Ixodidae > Rhipicephalus > Rhipicephalus microplus. Next base: position 111,212,300 of record NC_051175.1, read on the forward strand.
CTTGTCTGCACTTTTCCTGCTGCGTTTTTTTCGGCAAGGCCAAGACTCGGATAGAAGACAATTGTCTTGTTTAGTCATGGCTCGCTGGCAGTGCCATGTATTATCTGAACAGGTCCACAGCCTACATACTAGGGGAAATTAGCCATAGCTGCATGGTACTGCGAGCAACTACGGTAGTGTAGTCTGACTAGCACGCATGTGTCCAGGTGCAGGTGCAGTCGCAGCACGGCCCTGACGGTGGCGTTTGTGCTTGTGCTGGCACTGGCACTGCTCATGGTCGTTATGGCCGTGCTGGACTACCTCAGGCTGCGCGATCGACCCCTGGTCAGTGGTCGGTTCGGCGCCGTGCGTGGCCAGCGACTCGTGGTCAAGGACCAGGGCCGCGAATTGACGGTGGACGCCTTTCTGGGTCTACCCTTCGCCAAGCTGCCGGGTGGGCAGCTGCGCTTCAACCCGCCGCAACCGCTTGACTCGCCGCTTGGGGTGCGTTTCTATTGAAGTGGCACTGACGACAATTTTCGAAGCTGAGTTTACTCCGCCACATTGATCTCCGGCATACAGAGACGGTTCTGAGCGAGTGTAGACACCAGTAAATGCTGATTTGTTATAATTGACGTTAAAGGGTTCGATAACCAACCCTCGGGCTTAGTGAGAAATCATTTTGCAGATGGTAGGCCCTGTTGTGACTATCTCGGATAAATTGTGCAGTCGTGTGCGGCAAAGAGAGTTCTGCAGCAGAGTAAGAAGTTGCCATTTTTTCAGGCATCCGCATTTCATGGAGAGGTCTGTGCGCTCACTCTCTTAGAAGCTATATACCGGCGCCTGTTCTTCGATGTCAAACAGCAGAGAGCATGCTATTTAGCAATAGTCGACATAAATCAAGAGTACCGTTCGTATCAGATGCTCTCCTTGCCACGAGATGCGCGTTTACACTAGAAAGACACGACACCGATTTTTGTCTGCGGGCTGTCTTCAGAAGTGTCTTTTCTTTTGTCGTTGGCCTAGGTACACTGCAAAGACACAAACAGTCCCCGAGTGGTCTCTCTAAGACCGCGCTCACGCCTTTTCATGCTCACAGTTTTTCGTTGGCCAATTCTGTAGTCACATTGGAGGCACACGCAGCGACACCGACTAAGCTTGCATACCTGCACCTCATTTTCAGCCATGCTCCCCGATCCGACATTGTCCCTTTCAGGCTAACCGGCGCAGCCCCCGCCATAACTCATGGTATGACGAGGGACCGAGTTGTGGATACACAATAGGGTAGCTCTAGGGTAGCGAAAAAAATACTTCCGTCGGATGCTCGAGCTGCCTATTCAGACGCCGCGGAAGCCTCGGAGAGGACATTGTTAACTCCCCCAAGATTGCCCACTTCGTGGTCGTTTGATGCAAAGACATGGGGCGAATTTTCGCTCAGCCGCCGATCTCCCGAAGACATGCCGATGACAGGTCTGTGGATGAGTTTTGCTGAAGTTTTTGGTCTCTCATCATGCTACACTACGATGAAATGTCTTGAGGCGTCGTCAGCGTCGTCGGCCTAGTGTGACCATGGGGTCTGGCGACTTCGTCGGCGGGCGACTCGTCGGCCGATGATTTGTGTCTGCCCCGTGTTTTCTTTGGGGTCATGTGAGTGTCGTGTTGTTCTAGTGTAAACGCGTCCTTACCTGCGCAGTGAGTCACACACGTGCATCGGAATCGCAACGCGAGAGATCAATCTCATCACGCGCGTAACGTCATGAGACGCGCGGACGTACCTTCTTTCTTCTATGCGTATATCTTCCCGCGTGCTCGTCGGAACTAGAAGAGAAGGTGCTTAAAGCGTGGTACAAACAACCCCACTGGAACTTTTGAGGCAATCGAATTATGAGGGGTACTAAACTCAGACACTGAGGTCATATTATGATTGCTCGGAAAAGTAGTTGATGACCCCCATAAGGACAGCTTGTAATGGCACCCTACTGGCATATACACTGGCGTGGAATCAGCATGATTGCTTCTGGTGGCTTCAAGCACCAATGTGCGCCCAGTTCTGATGACGTCAGGTACCATACCATAAACAATGGCTGATTGCGCGTCACCTGCGTAGCCACGGAGGGCATTGGCTTAAGAAACGTCATGGTATCTTGTGCAAGCATGAGGTGATAAGACCATACCTCAGGGTACAATATTCTGCAGATGATGTCGTGGCCACAGCGACGCTCGTTGGAGGTTAACTGTATACCACGTGGCGGCTTCGCAGAAGGACGGCGGCCAGAAACCGCTGGACAGCAACCACAAGCGGCCACCGTGCCCGCAACACGACTTCTACCTGGGTCGCGACGTGGTGAGCACGAGCAACGCCAGCGAGGACTGCCTTCACCTGAACATCTGGGCGCCGCCGTCGAACTGCACCACTGGAATAGAGCCGGGTCCTTGCGACAGATGGCCCGTCCTGTTCTTTCTCTACGGGGCGGCTTTCCAGAATGGCGGGAACAGCTTCGATGTACGGGCAAAATGGAAATTTTAGTTCGTAGGAGCGATAAAAAGTACAAATCTCTTCAGCATTGCTGAGGACGCGATAGCAGGGACACTCTCGAACGAATAGAAAATGGTCCCCTCCTTACTTTTGTAATAATACACAGTACTAGGCTGGGGTGTCAGCCATCTTATTTATTTCTAACCTCTTCTTCCTCCTCGTCTCCCTCCAGCCCTGCCTAACGTCCACGTACAAGTTTACTAAGGGGCGTAGCCAGGAGGTGGCATACTGGGCCCGTGCCCCCCCCCCCCCCCATGAAAATATTGTTTGCCATGGCATAGAAAACAAAAATGACCATTTCAAAGGAGTGCCCTTCTCCCCCTTTCCCCCAAAATGAAGAAGGTGCCCGCCCCCCGAAAAAGTTTCTGGTTACGCGCCTGCTTGACATATACCAATATTGACAGAGGAAGACGTGAGTGCAGGGCAAACAAATTTCGCAGGTGGTGACACGAAGAACGTGACTCCCTTTCCTTCGTGTGCCCATAAAATTAATTCCTCTAATACCGTGTGGTATATACCAGCATAACGTGTCCTCTGGCATTAGGTATGTACCGCAGGTTATTCACAATATTTATCGATTTAAACTTATCGAAGACTCGATTTGCAATGGTAGATACGATTCAATGAAACAAACAGCACTGAACTCAAGGAAACTATGCGGTACAGTGACAAAAACTGCGCACTTTTGACGAGGACGCGCCGAGGAAGCGCAACACGCAGGCGCTGTCTTTCCTTGGTCAGTCCTCGTCAAGTGTGCGCAGTTTTCGCCTCGGTATGATGAACCAACTAGCTCGATATATGTTGTGTGACAACGGTCACAATGTTTTGCGAGCTCTGACGTCATAATGGCGCGATATCATGACGCTGTCATGACGACGATTTTTCGCGTCACTCGTGTTCACGATGCCGACGCCTATGTCGGCTTTCCGTGTTTCATGAGGCATCTTATGTTCCGAAGTTGTGTTGTACAAAAATTAAGTATAGGGATAGTTGTACCGTAGCCTTCGGTCGTGTATCATTCGATGCAGTTGTACGACGGCCGGTACCTAGCCGCTCTCGGCAACCTGGTCGTCGTGGTGCCCAACTACAGAGTCGGTGCGCTGGGATTCCTCTGCGGTCCCACGCAGAAGGGGATCCCCGGCAACGCGGGCTTGCAAGATCAGCGGTTGGCGTTTGAGTGGACGTTGGCCAACATTGTCTCCTTCGGAGGCGACACGTCGCAGATGGTCCTCGCGGGACACGACGCCGGGGCGTCGTCTCTGGGCTACCACCTTTTCTACGGGGACGTGGCGTTCTGGACGCGCAACGTGACGCGATTCATATTGCAGAGTGGAGGGCCCTACCACAGGTACGCATATCACTGTTGAAAAACCCACCAGAGTGTGTTTGGTGTGTTGTGTTAACACCACAGCACACTGGTGGGTTTCGGTGGGCGCACCAGCCTGGTGTGCTGCATTCTGGTGGGAACACCAAGGAGGATTTAAAAAATTGCTGGAGTGGAAATGATTGCGCAGAGGTGAAGCCGTTCCTCTGGCAAGATGGCGGTTGTGGCGGCCAGCTTACTAGGGGCATGATATAGTATCACCGTTCAGCGATTAAAGACGAAGCGTTTCCCTCGCACGCCCAACGAGTTTAATGTGGGAACTTTTTCGGGTCACATAGTGCTACAAGTGCGTTTTACAGTTACTAGTTTTCCTTAGTGAGCCTGTAATTGGAGGCAAAGTTCTTTGAAGATTCAGTCATCCATACTTGTTTCTGCGTGTTATTTCGTCAGGAACAACTATCTTTTAATATAGAATTAACGTAGCATTTACGTAAAATATCAAAACCACTTGATCTTTAAGTGGGCACTATCAGAAAAGAGCACGTTTCCACCATCTTGGCAGTGGCAAAAGGTGGCTTCACTTCTGCTGGCAAGGCATTGCGGGAGCTTCCACTCCAGCAATTTTTCTTTAATCCTCCTTGGGGAACACCTACACAGTGTGGTCAGTTCTGATGGGAACGTTGGGCCAGTGTGGTGTGTTCTAGTGATATGTGTTGTGGTGAGCTGAAAAAAATATATTCTTATAGTATAATCTTTTTCCTTCGTATGTACCCCCGCCAACGAACGCGAGTCTATAGACAATGAATTCTTTAGTGCAAAACGCGAACACAGACATCTGCCGTGGTTTTCTAAATACTCGCTAGCAACCTAAGAAAGAAAAACGACAGTCGATTGTACCCCCACAATCAAGGCTTGTCTGCCCTTCACCTATGAAGCAGTCGTATTGTCTGGCGCAAACGCCAAGAACGTTTTTTTCGGCTAACGAAAATACTACGCAAACTAAGATTTCAAAATGGGGTAGATAATAGCGCAAACTTGGGGTGGGGGGGGCGTGGGGGGAGGCTCTAGAAGAAAGCAAGAGGGAGCAGAGAGGGCGGGCGCTAAACTTCAGCCGTTTATTCAAAAGAACGGGCCACCTGATTACGGCGTTCCACACATTGGAGCAGTGTGTGGAACGTCGAGTTAGCTGTGGTGGTTGAGGCAAGATTAGCTTTATTGATAAGTACGTGTTCAGGTATAACGTCCCTAAACGAAATCACCAATCATTACAATGGACGCCACAGTGGAAGGCTCTGGAAATTTCGACCACTTGGAGTTCTTTAACGTGCGCCTAAATATAAGCTAACGAATTTCAAGCATTTTTTCCTCCATCGAAAATGCAGCCACCTCGTTCGGGATTCGATTCCGCTACGTGAGCAGTCGAGCCCATGAACTAAACCACAGTGGCGGGCCATTCACAACTTTGCCTCAACAATTGGTGATACCAGTGTAGAAGAGTGCACCGCACCTAACGATACAAACTGCGTTCCCTTAGTGCTACCTTAAAGGGACACTAAAGATAAAAACCATTTTTCGCGTATTAGTAAAGCACAATTACACAATCCCGAAAGCGAAACTCCTAGCGTGACAAAGTGTTTAGTAAGCAAGCCAACGCGCGAAAACAAAAATGTGGGTGGAGACGCCACCTTTAGATACCCGCACCAAAAACCGTGACGTAGACGATTGTGATGGCGTCTGCATGCTGGGTCGTATAAGTAGCTTCAAACCGATAAAAATGAAGCACATCGTCATCAGTGGATGCTGTAGACTTAACATACCAAGTCCAATAAAATTTCGCCCAGCGAATGTCGCGGAAGTACGAAAAATGTTTTGAAATCAGTGACGTCACGTGCGGAGTTTTCGGCGCGAAATCTAAAAACGAAGCTTCAACCTTGAATTTCTTCTCTCTGACAGAGATCTTGTGATGGCGAAACTTGGGTTATGATGAGAGCGCTCGGGGTTTACAGTGCATCAATGTAAGTGAAGTCGTTGCTTCGCTTTGGTGTCCCTTTAGTGATCCAGTACCGTGGTCACGCAGATACGAGAGCCAGGGCATGGAAGGTGCGCGCCGCCTGGCGGAGAGTTTGCACTGCAGTCCGTCAAACCTGTCTACGGACAGGGCGGTCTCATGTCTGCAGGACGCCGACGTCGGCGCCGTCGCACGTAATCCGCTGGCGCTCAACTTCGGGCCAGTCTTCAACAGGGCACCGCTGTCCATGCCCATTGAAGCACACAACGGGCAGGCCGTATCAGGGACCAAGGTTCGGGCAACGCTCGAGATTTCGGAACGTTTCCTCTGGTCGGTTGCATCCTGGGAAAAAAAAAGTGACCCCGTATCTGCATGTTAATCTGCAAATGTCGTCAAAAGACGATAGTCTTGCGTGTGGAGAGATCGAACAAAATGTTTATTTGATGTTCTGTGCAAGAAAATCGGTGAATAATGTTCTGAAGGCGCTGTTTTAGAGTGCCTCGAGCGTGCAGCGGAGACGAACGAGCGCATCCGGTCACGTCACACGTGAGACATGAGCGCCATCTGGCAGTTTTCTTGGAAAACGAAGCGCGCGGCTCTGAGACGGGCGTGCGCGCCCGTCTCAGAGGTGATAAGGTGTAGAACGCAATACGAGGGGTAGGCGCCACCATCGTGTGTCTTAGCAAAGCGTTGGAAACAGTCGCCTTTTCGTGCAAGCGTTGCATGGTCAGCGCAGCGCGATAAACGCTACGGTCCTTAAGAATACCTACGTATGCTTTTTCTAGTAAAAGACGCACATGCAGAATATATACGTGTAGTTATGGTGCCTCAGATATGCGCGATAATTGCTTCTTTAATTTACAATCGCACAAGCATGAACGCTGAAGCTTGAGCAACATTGGTGGGCGCTGTGGATGGGGTCGGTTGTCGTTTCGGGTGCCGCTCACAGTACCCGATACTGTTGAGAGTGGATAGACAAATGTATAAACAGACAGACCTAAATTTTTGCGGCGAAGGTCCCCAAGAAAGACTACCGTCTTAAAAAAAAAATTTTGCTCCGCCCACAACCGTTGCTGTCTCTCTCTCTCCTGCAGAGAATGTGCATAAATGCTCCATCTGATAGTGCTAACTCATTTTCCTGACGTCAAGAAGTTCTCGAGGGTTTCAGTTAGCGTGACTTTCCCATACAGACATGCCCTTATTCTGTCTATTGTTTTGGGTTGATTTAACAATAATGAAAAACAGAGCAGGTAATGGAGTGAAAGAAAATGTAGCGGATATTAACTGTATTGCTTTAAAAGTATAGTATACTACGCAGTACAGATCTGAAGAAAGTAAAGTGGACAAAAAAAACATTTGCCGCTGGCCGGGACAGGAACTGCAACGTTTAGATTGTGCGCCGGAGCTGTCTGTTTGTTAAAAAGGTCACATGCCATGTGACGCCAGCTGACTAAAAAAAAGTCTTCCGCACTCCCTGTCATGGTTACGAGCGACGCTGACTCACTCTCCCAGGTCTGCATGCACACAAAGACGATAGCGCGACTGCTGCCATAGCTGAAGTGGTAGAGCATCGGGCACGTAATCCGAAGGTTGCAAGGTAGCTCCTTGTCAACGGCAGGTTGTTTTTTTCCTGCATTTTATTTTTTTCGTATCTTTGTCGTAATTTAAGTGCATTTGAGCCAGTCCCATTAACGTTTCCTAGTACCTTCTTGGCTTCATCTGTCGGGCTTGATGAAGGCTGTGGCAAAGAAGACAAGACCTTGAAACTATCTTTGTAATTCATTCTTTCAGGTCAGAAACTTTATTGTTCCGGTTAATTTCGTCAGGTATTCTGACATCATGGCTCAGCGAAACGCAACGTTTTAGGTTGTAAAGGCAAACCTTTACCTCCTTATAGGCCTAGAGTCGACAATAGCTTAGAAGAAGTGTACTTACGCTTTGAGCAGCAGCTAGCTAGAACGGCTGCATTTCACATGCGAAGGGCAGGCTCGTTGTGATGGGTGGGTGGACCTTACTTTTTTTTTCTTAGGTTGTAATCGGCTGTATACCTGACACATCGAGGTACACTGTGCGGGAAAAAATTTGAACAGCAAGCAGACGAAAGCCACCGTTTGTTTGTAGTCCTTGCTTGCTTCTGTTCAGTGTATGTAGGTCATAGATCACCAACTGGCCTAGCGTTGAGTGTGCTATAGTTTGCACCCTTCCCCAACTTCTCCGTATGATATTACGCAGTAAGACCTATTTTTTTGCAGACTAGTGTGTTCATATCATCGAACAGGTAGCGTATCAGGCTGGCACGAAGGTAGGAAGCAGCAACAGCCAGGAAAGAGTTCAGATGGTGTGCTGTATATTACGCACTATGTTCCTGAAATGGAAGCTAAAGAAAGCCGGCAACATAACGAACTCTGCCGCTAGCGGGAAGCGGAAATCCAATAGTCCTCCACACGTTCTCTTCATGCATTATTCATTCATCATTGATGCATTAGATATTGCACAACATTCATGCACTGACTGTTCGTTCGTGGTCATTGTTTGTAGGGGCTCGTGCACAAATCAAGACTAGTTCGTATTCCAGGCTCTTGAATGAGCACATCCAATTTTTGGAATATTCAGAAGAAGTATTAAAAAAATAAACCTCGTACATTATTGATGGTTCTGGTTCATGAGGTATATAATCGATACATACACTGTCGGATCTTATAAGTTTACTTAAGATGCGTACTAGCTCACTGTGTGAATACTTACCGAAAATTAGATGATTGTGGTCATTGAAAAAACAGCCGGTTTGTGTGTGTGTGTGTGTGTGTGTGTGTGTGTGTGTGTGTGTGTGTGTGTGTGTGTGTGTGTGTGTGTGAGAGAGAGAGAGAGGAGCTGGCATTGCTGCGGCATCTGGCGGATCAGATCTCGACCATGTGCATCTTTTCTACGTGGCCTCCGAGATTTACGGCGAAGCGAAACGCTATGTTAGCCCAAGAAATACACCAGGGCACACGATCGAGTGCCGATGTGCGAGTGCCCCATGCTTATTGAAGAAATGAGATCAAAGCGGTAAAGCTGAGCACCGAATTACAGAAGTAAAGGTAGTGATAACGTTTGCTTTCAAAGCAGCATTTCATGAGATCAAAGCTACTACTGTGGCGATTTTCACGTTTCACCGAGACGTCCAACACGTCGAGTTGAAAAGAAGAGTTTGGGGCATTTAGTAATGAAAGTCAGTTCGGAGCAGTTGGCGGCAATTGTAGCGGCACCTCGATCTCTGCAGCGGCGGCACGTCGAGGGCTCCGAGTTCCTCCTGGGCAGGGCGGCCAGCGAGGGAGTCTACACGTGGTACGTGGCGCAGCACCGGTCAGCGTCCGGCGATCTCCGTCGGCTGGCCGCACGGCTCCTCGGAGACGAGGTACTCGAGCGCTGGCAGACCGCCACGGGGATCACGTTGGACGCGGATTCCCCGGTCGCGGTTTACCAGCAAGCCGTCGGAGACGTCTTGGTGAGGACTAAAGCCTTCGAAGACGGACGAGATTACACGAGTGTTGAAGATTGGGCGAGTTGGTTCGTCGTACTTGAACTGGTATAGCGCATTACGGGGAGGAAGAAACGGCCGAGCAGACCGACAGTTGGAAGTTGGCGCTCTGTCCTCTTGTGTCGGTCTGCTCGGCCGTTTCTTCTTCCCCGTAATGCGCTTTACCTGTTCAAGTAGGACGAGATTAAATGTAGATAATGCAGTTTTACCTGGCAAAACCACGATACGATTATGAGTCGTATCGGAGTCGCCGTCAGCCTGACAGTGCCCCCTGAAGGACAAAGGCTTCTCCCATGTTTCGCCAATAAACCCGTTCCTGTGCTTTCTGTGGAAACGTTACCTACGCAAACTACTTAGTCTCATCTGCCGATCCCACTTCCTGCTTCCCGATCGCGCGCATGCCTTCCCGTGTGGTGTCTGGGCATATTTCTTGTTTTCGTGTTTTCACGCACAGTCTTCGAAAATGAGCACTTCCCAACTAGCTCGGCTCTATTTTATGCTAAGTGTTAATTCTATAGGAATCTTTCGTTTTAACGAACAACGGTTATGTCGCATTAGCTACAAACAGCTGCTCGAAACGGGTGAACTACAGTTTTTTTTTCACAACCCGTGTATTAAGATTTAGGCACACGTTAAAGACCCCAAAGAGTCAAAGTGAGTACGGAATCGTGCACGCCGCATGCAGTGCACGATTCTGGACTCACTTTGACCCCCTAGGCTCTTTGACGTATTTATCTTTTACTCGATAAAAGTGAAGTACATTGTCATCAAGGGTGCCATAGACCTAGCATACGAATGTACGGAATATTTCATCGAGCCAATATTTCACGAAAATATAAAAAATGAAATTTCAATCATGATTTTCTCCGCTACAAATTAACTTATGACTGGGAAACATATGACCTAAAGTTCTCAGAGTGCACTTTATCAATCTAAACCCAGTCATTGTTTCTCTTTAGGGTCCCTATAAGGTGAGCGAAAGGCGAAAGCACTATTCAGTTTATTTTCAGTCGCTGTATTGATCCTTCTCCTTCTTCGCCCCCTCCGTAAGTTTTGTGCCTCCAGGATGGGAGGCATTACATGTTTTCTCCGTCGCACCAGCTTTTTGCACTACATCATCGGCCCGCTCTTGACCAAAGATGATAATGCCACGTGTTGACATCATGTTACGACACTTTGTGTAAAGTAATGATAGATACCACAGCGCGAAGTCGTACATATTTTACAATCTGTGTTGTCATAATGACCACATGAGGTGATCTCATCACGCGACGATAATTGTTCGCATCAATCCTGTTCATGCCTTCGACGTTCATTGAATGATTGATATGTGGGGTTTAACGTCCCAAAACCACCGTATGATTATGAGAGACGCCGTAGTGGAGGGCTCCGGAAATTTCGACCACCTAACGGGCACCCAAATCTGAGCACACGTGCGTCTTTGATGTTCGGTTTCCGCGTTTGATGAAGCATCTCCTAATAGTAATAATAATAATAATAATAATAATAATAATAATAATAATATGTGGAGGTTGTACATCCCAAAATCACGATATGAATTTGTGAGAGACGCTGTAGAGGAGGTATCCGGAAAATTTTAACCATTTGGTGTTCTTTAACTTGTGCACCGTACACGGGCCTCCACCATTTCGCTGCCATAGGAATTCCACCACCGCGGCCGGGATCGCACCCGCGACCTTCGTGCCAGAAGCCGAGCACCCTATAGCCACTGATACATTGAGGCAGACTGATGAGGCATGTAAGACTTTTATCTCAACTAATGAGCTTGTTTCCGCCGGAGAAAAACTTCAGCAGTGTGCTTTCAGAAGGAAGTTTAAGCCACCTTCAACGACGTCCGCATGGCTCATCCCCATATGCAGGAGGCGTGCCCGATGTCCGAGCTGGCCGAACGCCTGCAAGCGTGGCAGAATCGCGTCTACGTCTACGTGCTCGGCTACCAGCCCAGTTACTCCAGCTGGACGGACCAGAACGAGACTGTGCACTTCGAGGACGTGGAGCTCGTGTTCGGCAAGCCACTCAGGCACGGGGTGTCCTCCAATGACGAGGACAAAAAATGGTCCAGGACCATGATAGACATGTGGGCCACGTTCGCGCGCACGGGGTGAGACGATAGCAGCCGTAGTCGGGTACAAGTTCAGAGAGAGGCCTCCGCCCAGATGACCAAAGTGCAGCGGTCGATCCCTCGATCCCCTCCACGACTTGAGTGATAGTCGCCCTCATCCACTCCGCATTGTTCTCCGAAGGCGGTGTCACCGGCCCCTAGTTAGACTTCAGTTTTGGAGTGCGGCCCTTTGGTGTAGGCTTGTCTGCATTTACATTGAGAAGGAAATGCCACGGATTCCTAAAGTAGCATTGTCTGTAGATTGCCGTATAACAGTTATTCGTCTGTCCCTTTACGTATTGCCGCAGTCCTGTGGTACTATCATTTCAGGACACTCGCTGGTTATCGAGAAGAAACGGGCATGGGCAGCGCGTGTAAGGAGATGCCAGGATAGCTAATGGTCGTTGAAGGTTAGCAGAATCAGTACATATATATATATATATATATATATATATATATATATATATATATATATATATATATATATATATATATATATATATATACTGAGAAGAAAAAGAACAAGCTGGCTTTAGCTCTACGGTCGTACTATCAAGGACAATAGAAGCAACTGGGTTAGATTGGGCAAATTTAAGTTTAAAAAGTTGGCCCCGTATCTGCATGTTAATCTGCAAATGTCGTCGAAATGCGATTGTCTTGCGTGTGGAGAGAGTGAACAGGACATTCATTGGATGTTCTGCGCAACAAAATTGGTGAATGGTATTCTGGAGGCACTGCGTTAGAGTTCCTCGGGCGTGCTGCTGAGGCAAACGAGCGCATCAAGTCAGGTCACACGTGAGACATGAGCGCCATCTGGCAGTTCTCTTAAAAAACGAAGCGCGTGGCTCTGAGACGGGTGTGCGCGCCCGTCTCAGAGGAGATAAGGTGTAGAACGCAAGGCGACGGGTAGGTGCCACCACCGTCTCGTTTTAGCAAAGCGTTGGAAACACTCGCCTTTTCGTGCAAGCGTTGCATGGTCAGCGCGGCGTGATAAGCGCTACGTTCCTTAAAATTACTTATGTATGCTTTTTCTAGTAAAAGACGCACATGTAGAATATATACGTGTTGTTATGGTGCCTCAGATATGCGTGATAATTGCTTTTTAATTGACAATCCACAAGTATGAACGCTGAATCTTGAGCAACGTTGGTGGGCGCTGCGGATGGGGTTGGCCGTTTCAAGTACCCGGTGCCGTTACGAATGGACAAGCAGACGAATGTACAGACAGACAGACCAACATTTTTGTGGCGAAAGTCCCCAAGAACGACCATCGTCTTTAAAGAGAGCGAAAAATACCACTGACGCAGAATCGCAACACAGAACGCTCTGTTTTGTTCCCATCGTTTTCCCCTCTGTTTTCGCTTGTTCTTGAAATATGACTTTGAAGACGTGGTTGCTCCAACCCCCCCCCCCCCCCCCGGTTGTCGAATTGATCCAACACGTTTGCTTTAGCGAAGTTCCTGGTTCAATCGCAGCAAATCGCTATAGGGTGCACTGCCTAACATCACTCTCTCTCCGACACTTGCCGCTCTTGGCGCAGGAGGGCGCCACGTGTGGGGAACGCCAAATGGTCCCTGTACGACAGCGCCCACCCCAAGATCATGAAGTTCGGGCCCAAGGAGATCGGAGAGCAAGACGACGACAAGTCGCAAGAGTGCGCCATCGTGCGCTCGGGGCCGTCCACGACTCCAACAGGCCACCACGGCAACACCACGGCGCCGCACGCTGGCGCTGCTCGCGCCGGCACGACATCTTGCGGCATCGCAGTGGCCGCGCTGGTGTGGGCCAACGTTGCACTTCGCGCGTAGTTATAGAACTCGCCCTGATGTGCCTAAGGAAACCGGTTGGAACCACGGCTTCCTCGACACGGCTGGCTGTATATGGGCGCTACGAAATGCTGGAGTGATTTCTCGAGGCCACGTGTACTGATTGACGATTTAGAATAACCTTTCTTTCGTTTACGAATAATCGTTTCTTTAGTGCGCCGTCGAAGTACAAGTTGACACCTGCACAGGTATATGCTGCTCAAAGCCAAATGTTTTCCGCAACCAAGGCGGAAATCTGGGCACTTTAGTATTCCATGTTTATGAACGGTAAGAACGCACTTATACCGACGACACAATGAAGGCACACAAATGACGTTGCTTTCAACAGTTTAATTTTGTGATTACAACGCCACTAATAGGGCAAAACGTGAACAAATCTGCTGCGCATAATTAACAAGAACAATACTGTAGGCATCGTGACAGACACTGATTTGGGTGCACGTTAAAGAACCCCATGTGGTCCAAATTTCCGGAGCCCTGTCTCTCGTAATCATGGTGGTTTTGGGACGTTGAAGCGCACATATCATCACCGTAACAGACACCAAGTAAATCAAATTCTTCGTTTAGCATGTCAATACATTTGTCGCGTATCTTTTCAAACCCCTCCTGCTTCTATAATCTCGCGTGTAAGCAGATTTCTATTTCTTGCTGCAACTCGGCATTTGTCAAAACAAAAGCAAGCAACCGCACCTCTTACAATGCTCTGCTAGGAAACAACCTGCCACATTTCTGACATTGTAATGGTGTTCACGCAGCCGTTGATTCTAGGCGTGATCGGATTGTTCGACGTAGCCGCAACCACAAGATAGCTGCAGGCAATACACCACACACTCAGCGCAGTCAACAAACCTGTTTTTGTGATTTGTGTCGCACCCCCGATTTTCGTTTACATTTCTCGTTATCTTGTCCAGCCTTTCCAACTTCTTTGGCATTGAAAAAATCGCAGCATATCCACTGAGTAAATGATGACGAGTGGGGTGAAGCTATGTCAGTCCGTCCGCGTTTCCGTCCGTCCGTCCGTGCGTGCGTCTGTGCGTCCGTACGTGCGTCCCTCATTCACTCCGTGGATATGCTGTGAGGTGGTTAATACATACATGCAGGTGACGACTGTCCCACGTCTTGAGGAGCTTAGCCCCCCAAAAAGCACGCGCACTTTGGCTCCTGTGTGCGCGCGTCTCTCTCTTGTGTCCTTGTCGTGGTGCGCTATACCCATATGAATGGTGAACCCCTACTAACTAGCACCGCAAGGTACCTTGACCCAATGAGCAATCTCTCTAGGATTATGGAAAACCGCGTGCATACATACATGCGGTATTACTCCCTTGCTCAACTGTTCTGCGTTCATCCACAGAGCAAAAGTTAGGGAAACCCTACATCCAGCAGCTTCTTTCCTTGCTTGTTGAAACTGGATTCGACCACACGGTGACAGGACCTCTTAAGGGCACTCTTGAAACAAAGCCCCTTGATCCCCTTCTTAACTAGTTCGGAATCCGCTGAGTGGTAGGGGAGTAGGGGGTTTACTTGCACGTGGTTCATAATGCCACCTGGAGTGATCACAGCAGAGCGACCAATGAAGGTCCAGAAACCTTATGATGCCGCTCTGCGGAAGTCCATGCATCACTTTTGAGCGCTCGATACAATCTTTGATTACTGGCGTGAGAACGTTAAACTCGGCTTCTAGCTGTTCGGTGTGTAGATTTTGTCAATTGCCCTTCCGAACAGCAAGAGGCTGAGTTTCACATTGAAGTCGGCGATTGAAGTGGGAGAAATGACGGGAGTAGTAGTGGGCGTTTGGGTGAGTTGTGGGAGAATCGCTTAGAGCAGAGGGAGTGGTTTGTAGGATTTACACACTTTCTGTGCATAAATCCCACTGCAATCTACATGAAAGCTACAACCATAATGATGTTTTGCCGTTGAAAAGCTCTCGAGTTTTCATATATCATTAACTGCGAATTCAACAAGTAACCAGCTGATTTTTAACCCATTCCGCCTTGCGAATATGTGCAATGATGATGACTGATGCCTCTACCACGGCTCATACCCACTATGGGGGATCGGTGATCAATTAGATGCATGAACGCACGTTAAAGAACTCCAGGTGGTCCAGATTTCCGCAGCCCTCTACTACGGCGTCTCTGATAATCATATGGTGCTTTTGGGACGTTAAACCTCACATATCAGTCAATCATCAATTAGTTGTATGAATATTTTAGGCGTTAATTTCAACTGTAAACTATTCTAACAAAAACTTTTCAAAAACACATCGTCATCCCATTTCTAGACGATCGCCAAAATCACTATCATCATCATACAGGACGTGCTCTTGCGCCCATATAGTCGCGTGCTCGCTGTCGGACGCCATTATTTACGGGCTAGAGCTGTGCATGCACGAAGGCGGTCATAGTGACAGTTCAACCTGGTGAGCCGCGAACGCACCCGCAAGCATGAAGAAGCGTGATACTACCGACACGTCGTTGAGCCCGAGTTCGTACGAGACGGCGCTCACATCGACGTCCAAGCAGCGCGGTGCAAGAGCACCCGACAAAGGTGACCTTTCTTTCACCCTCTCACTGTAATTATCTCGTTCACTTTCGCGGAGCAGCAGGTCAGACGGGCAACGATCCTCCGGCCGATTAAAGGCCTCACCCCACGTTCCCGTTACAGCGCGCCAGCGCGTGTCGTGTTGACACGACGCGGCAGCCTTTCCTTATAGAGAGAGAGAGAGCGGCTGGTTACACAAAGCTTCGCGCCCTCGCTTTCCATACGGGAGAGGGCGTGGCGTCGCATCAGCATGACACGCGCTGACGTGCTGCTACGGGAACGTGGGGTGAGGCCTTTAGTCGGCCGGATGAGCATTGCCGCGACCTCTCCCATGTGGAAAGAGAGGGCGCGCAGCTTCGTGCAGCCAGCCGCCCGGCGCCGCGTCAACACGACACGGGCTGACGCTCTGCGACGTGTACGTGTGGTCAGGCCTCCATGTGTTTCCACACACTAAAACCCTAACCACATGTACGCGCTACGGCGTGCTAGCGTGGAGCGTGCCCTAACCCTACGCGCGTCCTCTCTCTCCATAGGAACGCAATAACCTATGCAATACCGCTTAGCAGTTGTTACGGTTTGACCAGTGTCACTTGTGCCATAGCAATTGACTGCGACGTGCTGCTCTTGCAGTACGTCGTGCCTGGCGTTTCTGTTGAGGTCACGTGACCAAACAAAAACGTCTCGGGACGTTGCTATTTTCCTCGTACCACATCTTCTGGCTTCGCTTCCTCTTCGCTCGCCGGGATGAGATAACTCGGATAAGAGAGACCAATCACAGCGTTTTGTTACGACAGAGGCATCCGCAGATGCGCACACTATACGGTGTGACGGGATTTTCTCGCACCCTTACAGAGGCAGCGAAAGACGAAGACAGCAGTGGTGTGTCTCGGCTACCTCCGACTACGACGCCGAACGCCGACCAAATAGCAAAATGCCCGCCTGCCGTCAAGGTGCCTAGCGACGAATGGCTGCCGCGACGCCTGTCTCAACTGGGTATACCCTACATACCGCGAGACGGGGCCAAGGCGAAGGCGAAACCGACTTCCGGAACTTCGGGCGTTGCATCCGGTGATCGGTCGGCGGAAAATGACTCGGAGCTCAGCTCTGATCCGGCAGGTGGGCACGTGGTAGAATATCGCGGCAGAAGGTTAAACGAATAATGGTTAGGCCGTACACGTGCGCTCAAGGTTCCCCCAGTAGTCGGAGCAAAAAAAAGTAACAAAAAACCTCTCCATACCATTTCCACCTTAGGTTATCAAGCCTTGCACTCAGTGCCATCACGACGACGTTAAGTGGTTACGTCATCGCACGATTTTTATTGCGGTAGCAATTATGTGGACACTCTCAACTGGTTTTTCCCGTCGTCATTCGCCGTATATTAATACGTATCTGTATGAAAATGCAAAAAATAAAAAAAAAATCCAGAAAACACCGGCACGCGGAGTCGGACGTCTGACCTCGTTTTTGAGCGCGTGGCGTTAGCTATCTGAGCCACGAGGGAACACCTCCTTTACCGTTACAACGGCAAGCTATTCATATCTACAACTTACCGCTGACGGGGCCGATCTCGGGGGAGAAGGCGTGTTTTGAGCATTACCAGTGAGATGGCGCAGTGAGTGCGCTCGACGACCAGCTCGTCGCGATACGCCGACGCGCGCTGATCTCTCACGTGTACTTTGCCCCGCGGAGGGGGCGGGGCGTAGATGATCGTGTGCGCACGCGCTTATCGTTCGGTGGGAGAGAATCTTGCGCGAATTCGGCACCCGAACTATTGCGTTTTGTTGCCAAGCGCACAAAGATCACTTCGCTCGCTGGACAGGCCTCGTTTGCAATGAAGGTGGCGCTTTTCGACCACAGAGAAGTAATAACTGGGACGCTTGTTAGTTCGCACTCATACTTGTACCCGTGAATATGCTTCGTTTGTCGTTTTGGTTTGAACAGCGCGTTAAGTGTCGAGCTGTGAACGTTGTTATATAGTTAGATCTCGTCTTGTGTGTGTTGTTTTCGTGCGTCATTTGCGCGTGAGCAGCGCGCTCCGTGTTTCGATCTCATTGCCGTTATCAGCGTCACATTTCAAGTTGTTGCTGTCGCATTTATTGCTTCGCTCTTGCGGTGAAACTGTGACTTTTTTTTCGCATTACTCGCATTGTTGACGGCGACGGTCAATTCTCGCATTTGATGAGGCATCTAAGATTGTTCGTTTTCATAAATTTTCTTGGCAATCGTGTGATTCGCCGTGGTGGTCTAGTGACTAAGGTAATCGGCTGCCGACTCGCAAGTCGCGCGATCCAATCACGGCTTCGGCGGTCGCATTTGCGATGTAGGCGAAAAAGCTGTAGGCCCGTGTGCTCAGATTTGAGTGCACGATAAATGACCCCGGTAGGTAGAAATTTCCGTAGCCCTCCACTACGACGTCTCTCATAATCACATGGTTGTTTTGGGACGTTAAACCCTACTTATAAATCAATCAATCAATCAATCAATAAATACACCATCTACTCATCGTATTTCACTGAAAACCTCGAATGGTTGGGTGACCGTGTCGTGTCCCCTGTGAAGAAAACGCGGGGCCTGCGCGAATCACGCAGCAAGAAAGCTGAAAGCGTGGCCTTCCTCCTGATGTAAACTTTCTTTGGGCAACTGCTACAAGTATACTTGCAGTGTACTCGCTGGATTTTTTTAGACTATAAGGAAGCACCCTCTGTGCCATTATTCATTACTGAGCAGAGAATCGAGGTATCCACGACACAGCTGAAATGCACTACGCGCAGCCTCTTGATGTTGCGGCTGGCGACAACAAAAAGATAGTGGCTGAGCCCTCTGTAATTGGTTGAAAGCGTTAGACGGTCTAATCATGACGAAGGTCGCATTGTGTGACGCCCGGTTATTTTACTCCTACAACACGCTATGTATAACATGTTAACGTGATGCCTTGCCTGACATGACGCTGGCAAGGGGTCTTTTCGTGAAGGTACATGTTCCGACTTGTTAAAGAACCCCAGGGGGTCGAAATTTCCGGAGCCCTTCACTACGGCGTCTCTCATAATCAAATGGTGGTTTTGGGACGTTGAACCCCACATATCAATGAATCAAGGAGTTTCGAGCGCCAGCGTGACTTTGTGGTCGAATACTCGTCTACCGCGCAGAGGGTCCGAGTTCAAACTTCATCTGATTTCGCGTGGTAATGGCTACGGACACTGGCGGTGGGGGACAACTAACGCCGGCAATATCGGCTGTTGTCGTGATCCCATAAAATTTTTCGCTGTAAAAAATAAAAAAACTAGATCACTTCAGGCTCTTGACTCTCGCAGAGAGCAGTAGAAGATCGGACAACAAGACTCGTCGACCGCCGGGCAAAGAGTTTTCGAGCAAAAGCGAAGGGCCCACTTCGGCGTCCGCTACAAGGCGACGTGAGGAAAAGAACGCCACCTCCAGATGGGACTCCGAATACGATAGAGACGCTGCGCGCAGGTACGTTGTTCATTCCAAGGTATGTATAGTTCAAAGTTCATTCAAGCGATATGCTAAGGAAGCACGGGCTCTCACAAGACAGGATGAATTTCGAAGGTTGCATGTGGGTTCAGATATCCCAAAGACTAATGAGTACCTTAGCACCCAGTTTAATCGATTTTAATTTATGACGCAAATAATAAACTACGAGAACAAACTCCCAGGTATTTTCCTTAATGGTCCGTTGGATCGCCTTGGTATTTGCCCTTTTTCCGATATGGGACTGCGGGCCTGTTTAATTCATTAAAAAATGAGTTATATAGCCGCAGCAAAACACTAGATTAGGTCTCCGGGGGCTCGCACCTTGTATCTAACCAAGGTACGAATCCCCGAAAAATATTAACGTTCCCTTTAAGGAGCGCCCTCGAACACCTTTTCAGCAAGGTCAATAAACGCGGCGATAGGTGGCTGAGAATCCTGAGAACATACGAGCCAAACATGGCGCAGCACGTGTCTTGAAATTTACAGTTGATTCTCGAAATCGGCTAGAAGTCGTTCCCTCTTCTTTATGCAAATGACGTCATATACCCTTATTCACGACCGTTGACCGTTTTGGGAAACAAGGGCTGTCTGCAGATACGGCGGCCACGGCGAAAGGCCGCTTGCTTGCTTGAAAAACTTTCATTTCTGGTGCATATAGGAGGAAGTTTGAGGAAGCCCACAGGAGGCCACCCTTCACTATCATTAGGTGGGTTCCTCGTTACAGGAGTCCATTGGTGACTGCTGCGACCCTGGCTTTGTCGACCAGGCCTTCTGGCTTGTCGGGACGGAGTAGCCGAGCAGGGCTGCCATTAGTTCTGCAGGCGCTCGCGATCATACTGAAAGTCATGCGTTCAAAAAGAAAAATGACAAGCGTAGCACTACCTTACTTCGTTCGCAGTCAACCTGTTACAAATGTCAAACGACTTATTTTAATACAACCGGACCGACGCAGCGAGCCAGAGCGGAGGTCGCCTCAAGGACCGGAATTCCTGGTGCAGACAGCGCTGCAGGCCGGAGCCACGTCGCCGTTCAGCGTGCACAGCGCGACCTCCGACGAGAAACGACCGCACGAGGAGTCTGAGAAAAGGGACGAGGCGGAACCCAAGGTTCAGCACGGCACGGCGGCTGTGGCCTCATCTGTTGCTAGGACAACCGGAAGCAAGGACCAGCGGCCGCCCAGAGCGGACGACCGGTTCAACAGGCCTAAGGCTAAAAGGCAAGCGTTTGATTTCTTTGGCTTAAAAACCTTAGCATAACGGTGAGTGCGAACGCTGTCCTCGACGGCAGGGCGTATAGACAGTATAGAAGGGCACAAGGTCACCGGAAGTGGACTGACAGGTCAAGACTCAAGCGTCAGCATGCAGTGACCATCTGTTTACGCATCAGCTTGGGGTATCACTAACCACAGGCGTGCGAAGAGTGCTCCATTATGGTGGTGGTGGTGGTAGTGGTTAGAAGATGAGAAAAGGCACCTAATTTCTGCAACCCGGTCGGGAGCACGGCGCAGTGCCTGACCATTATGGGGGGAGAAGGAGGCGGGGGCTGTTTTACTGCAGTCCCCCTCGTCTCGCCACCTTCCATTGGTCGGGTACCACTGACTCAAAACGAGCTTCGCCACGGATGAAAAAAAATTAAATTGAAGCAACGGTGTGGTTGTCACAACTTCCTACCATTGGTTCTATGCTTTCAAGAAGTAAAAATGGGAGAAATGAAACGCGCGCGAAGTCGCCCCGGCTGACGCGAAAAACCTTGTCAGCTGGGGCAGGCAGGTACCAGCCTGCGGAACTATGGGAATGCAATATTAGGAGTCCACGGAGTGCCTCACGGTAGTCTCTCGCCTCAAGAACTTAGGCTTGGCTCGTTTTCTTGATACCGTTTTTACGTTAGGAGAGACGCTAACTTTTTCTGCAGCCTAGAAGGAAGCTTGGCGCAAAGTATAATTTCACGGATTATGAAGGTTGGTTCGGATGATTGTTTGGTTTGAGGATGAAGACGCGGTCACTGACCAAGTCGAGGGGAAAACACCGACGATTCGGGACCAGTGCGGGTTTCTTGATCACACTAAGCAAGCATGAACCGTAAATTGCTTGTTATTTTAAAATGTGATGTAATCGACGGGTGTAGCTTCCGCTACACTGAAGTAGATAGAAATGATGCCCCATGGCTCCTACTTATTTCGAACTCGAAAGAAGCCGGCATGCAGTTCACTGCAGAACATGAGTGACAGCAGCCTCCTCCTCCAGGATGCCCAGGTGAGCCGTACCGGAACTAACCTTCCGTTGGCTGTGCACAAGAAAGCGACGAATAGCGTATACAGCTACCTGAATTTTATTTCGCGCCACTCAGCCCGTCACAAGCAATCGGTCGTTTCCTCTCTTGTGACGTGGGCAACACCCATTTTCTCAAGTTCATGGCGACGAAATATGGAAAGTATGTAAAAGAATACATTAGGGACTATATACAAGCGGGTACCCGAAGAAATTTTGCAGGAAACTTGAAGATCGTGTCCTCAATCCCACGTCATGCCAAAGCAAGACGTTTCGAAGACGCGCCGGGGTCCTGTGTTATACAGGGGTCAGCGAAACATTAAGCCACATTTTGTTAAGGTATATGGATTTTCGCTTTGCGCGCATGTCGTCCAATCAACTTCGGAATCAGCCTGTGAGCGTGAAAGAGCGGTTATAGGCAGAGAGAGGTACAGCTGTGTTGTCTACAAAATACCATGCGCAAACTATAGCGGCAGTTACGTCGGCGAAACAGGCAACTTCTTCAGGAGATTACGGGAATATCAAAGAGACGTGGCCAACAATTAAAGCGTCGAACGCCCTGGCCGAGTACGGCGATAATCATGATCATTCGGTCGATTGGTATAACGCTGCAGCTATATTATGCCAAGAAACAGAATCCCATCATGACACTACTTTTGTGATCTGCGTTTATTCCGACGTCCGCTGACACAATTGACAAGACAGACGGCAATCTACCAGCAAGGGACGCCCGCTCATTGCACGACATCTTGGAATAAAGAGCGACTTACGGTTCGTGCCTTCCTTTAGTGTGATAACGGAACCCGTACGGGTCCCGAAACATCGGATTGATTGATATGTGGGGTTTAACGTCCCAAAACCACCATATGATTATGAGAGACGCCGTAGTGGAGGGCTCCGGAAATTTTTACCACATGGGGTTCTTTAACGTGCACCCAAATCTGAGCACACGGGCCTACAACATTTCCGCCACCATTGGAAATGCAGCCGCCGCAGCCGGGATTCGAACCCGTGACCTGCGGGGCCCGAAATATCGGACTTCACCTTGCTTTGGTCAGTGACGTTCATCCTGATTATGATACCTGACTAGACAAACGTTTGTCGAACTCTTGACTAAAATTTTCTGGATTATACATTTTATTTTTTGGTTCTCCTAAAGATATATCTTCGAATATCAACCGACATTCCGTTCTCTCGCAGGCCCCTCCGCAACAAACTCGTCTTCGCGTGCGTGGCCATCGGGTCAGTGATGCTTCTGGCGTTCGTATCCTACATTGTCGTGGAACGCTGGTCGAACCACAGCCGAGCACTGGTCAAGGGCCAGTTCGGCACCGTCCGTGGGGCCAAGCTCGTGGTCAGCGACCAGGGACGCGAGTGGACCGTGCATGCGTTCCTGCGCGTGCCGTTTGCCAAGGCGCCCCGAGGAGCTCTCCGCTTCAAGCCGCCGCAACCACTGGATTCACCGGTCGGGGTAAGGCGCTGCCTAACAGTTCCATCCAATATCGCCAACTACAGGTAGGCAGCTTCCGACACACCCCTCTAATGCGGCAAAGTTTGTCCGGAGCAGACCGTTGCGTAGCCAGAAATTTTAGGGGCGAAGCTTCTCTTCTATCCTTGTCACTGGTCACGCGTAACCGAGAGAAGAAGAGACGAGAAAGAAAGGAAAGCAAAAAAAATGGATGACCATTTCTCGTCTTATTTCCTAGGTGGCGTTACTCTGCCGCTGCTCTCCGAAGTGCCACTACTCTCCGATTGGCTGCTGCGCGTGCTTTGTCTGAGTGCGCGGAGAATGAGTGCTTCTCTGTCTCCTGGAGTGTCGCCGTACGAGGCGGAGCGTTTGTGGGGCATGGACGAAGCAGAGCGGCGGGCGCGTTGAAGACGCTCGCGCTCGGCTTCCTTGGCTCGCGTCTCGTCGGTGTTACCCGCGCGCTGTCTGCATTCTCGAACGTGATTGGACACATGGACGCGTGCGCGGATGGATGGTCGGATGAACGCTGCTTCGCCCCACTCATCATCATTCGCTACGTGGTTATGCGGAGATTTTTTCTCGTGTGCCAACATTGCCAATCTCCGGCCGCACTCATACATATGGTGTGCAGAGAGAGGGAAGAAATTTATTAAAATAAGCGAACGCCAGTAAGAGTCCATTAATGAAAACAAGCGAGGCCTAGCCATCAGACAGGCCTAAAGGTTTCAAATGTTGGATTAGTGCCTTCATAATGTCTGGGGATGTTTCCGCCAGCTAGTCCTCCAGGGTTGCAGTTATTAGGTTTCCAGGTATGTGCGTGAGGCTCTCGTTCATGGCTAGATGACCACCTGGGCAGTCCCACAAAACGTGAGCGTTATCCGGGAAGCCACC
The DNA here is from genome assembly GCF_013339725.1 of Rhipicephalus microplus. Taxonomy (NCBI): domain Eukaryota; kingdom Metazoa; phylum Arthropoda; class Arachnida; order Ixodida; family Ixodidae; genus Rhipicephalus; species Rhipicephalus microplus. The sequence goes on from NC_051175.1 coordinate 111,236,274, forward strand.
GCAGGCAGGAGACCCGTCGCTGCCCTGTATGTAGATGTGTGTACTTGCACGCACTACTACACAGACCACCCAAATACTCTGACGGCCATGGGAGTGCCTCCTTCGTGCCTACGGACGGAAACTCGCTCTCTGGATTTCGTGCCGACCGATTTCGTGCTATTTATTGCTATTTTTATTGCTATTGATTTCGTGCTATTTATTGGTTCCTTAGGCGCGCATCTCAAGAGGTTCAATAGGAGTGGTGGGCGGCATTTCCACCGCCACCAACCGTGGGGAGAGCCCCGATGCGATGTGCGCTTTGGGAAACAAATATCAAATTTAATATGTTCAGCGCTGTTCTTTTTGTTTCTCTTATTCAAAGATGTATCATTTGTTACATTTCTATTGTAAAATATCTACCAAGTAGTGCGAACTTGAATACTTTGCTGACCGTGATCAGCTGTTACGAAAAAAATTAATGTCAAATTATGGAAACGCGATCGTGTGGATCTCCTCCTATTCGTATACTATAGTTAGTCTTGCGCTATGGTCAAATAAGGTTTTAAATCCGAATGCATTTCTTTGTCGGGGCATGTCAGGCGTCTGTCGGTGTCGACGTGCCGACAGGTCTCATCTCTCCCCTCTCACTCCCTCTCCCATAGTAGCAGCTGCGGGCACGAGCGCTAATCCTAAACCCTAGCAACCGGAGCAGGTGGTGCGGGCGGAGTAGTGGAGAGTGAGTGGGGAGGATGAACGCGCTTTGGCTCATGAAGGCGCTGGCATCACGGGAGCTCGGCGGGTAGGTACAGTGCTTCACCGCTCCTCCTCTCGCCGTTCGCTCTCTCTCGTTCCTGCGCCCCACTCTCGACCGTTCGCTGGCTGATGAATGTGCAAATAAATGGTTACGGTACAAATCTTCGTCTCGTCAATAATTTACGCCATTAAAATTACTACGCCGTGTACTCTCGCCGCAAGAAATGCATTCTCATTTCTTCACGATTCCCTTCGGGAAGGTGGGGGCAATTTTTTTCATATTTTATTTTCGTAAGGCGTGAGACTTCCGTGAACGAACTGGCAACACTGTGGTCTGGAGCATAATCGCAAATGATCAAAGCCTCCAAAGGTGCACTTCTTTCGCTTAAACGCAGGAAGACGAGAGGGGCAGCACGCTGGACAACGCGATCAAAGGTCCGCCTTGCCCGCAGCAGGACTTCTACCTGGGTCGGCAACGCGTGGACGTCAGCAACGGCAGCGAGGACTGTCTACACCTCAACATCTGGTCGCCCGCGCTGGACTGCGCGACCGAGTCGGGCCCCTGCGAAGCGAAGACTGTTCTGTTCTTCTTGTACGGTGCGGCTTTCCAGAACGGCGGCAACAATTTCGAGGCGAGTGCCGCATACCAGTAGGCCACTGCTGCAGTCGCGCTGCTTCTAAGCGTGGCAAATGACATGTCTGTGACAAAGTGACGCCTATGACACGATGCGCGGACCTGCACAGCTTGGAACGACACAGTTGAGCTATGTGGTAGGGTTTAATGATAAAATACGGTAGACGTGCAAACACAGACACGAGAGAAGGCATATCAAAACTGAAGGCATATAAAAACTTCATTGGGAACAAGGCTGCCTTGTGGGAGCCGAGGAGTCGCTAAAAACAATGTCACATGGGTCGGAGCCTGTTAAAAAGTTTCGCCAATCGCTAAGTGTTCTTTGTCGGGCTGCTAATAATCATAACAGACCCTATAGCAAAAACGGTTACTAAAACTTAATATATGTCGCAGATTAACTTGCATAAAAAAGAAAACCAAGGTCCGAACAGTTCTCTTAAATAGTCCACCCCTGTCGTATTCATAGGCGTCGCCTCTTGCCTGAGCATGCGCAGAGAAGTGCTTCTTTTCCGGCACTGTGCGCTACTGTATACTGCCGTCTCGCCTTGCCGTGGTGCAGGTGCCGGTTTAGGTGGTCGCATTTCGATGAATGCGAAATGCTTGAGGCCCATGTACTGAGCGATTTCAGCGCACGTTGAAGAACACCAGATGGTCAACGAATTTCGGAGCCCTCCTCTACGGCGTGCTTTATAGTCTTATCATGGTTTTAGCACATGAAATGCCTGATACTATTGTCATTGCATGGTATTACTATTAGTATGTCAAGAGGGGCATCAATCCCACTAATAGATAGATATCTGCGGCCACGCAGCTCTACGACGGCCGGTACCTGTCCGCCCTGGGAGACCTGGTGGTGGTCGTGCCCAACTACCGTGTCGGGGCCATGGGCTTCCTCAGCGGGCCGTCGCCCAACACGTTGCCGGGCAACGTTGGTCTGCACGACCAACGTCTCGCGCTGTCCTGGACGCTGGCCAACATCGAGCTCTTCGGTGGCAACGCCTCCCGCCTGGTGCTGGCCGGTCACGACGCCGGGGCGACGTCCCTGGGATACCACCTGCTTAACGGGGACTCGGGCTTCTGGACACGCAATGTGGCCCGGTTCATCCTGCAGAGTGGGGGACCCTTCCATAGGTACAGTCGAATATTGAGTACGTGCTAAATACCGTAGAAGCACTGCAGCAGGGGAGGGGAGTGTGAGAGGGAGGGGGGGGAGTTAGCAGCACCCTTCTTCCTCCCATCCCCCAACCGCGCGTGTCGAGCCTGAAATAAAACGAGCGCCGCAATGACTCCAAAAATTTAAAAACAAATGAAGCGATGTCGTGTTTCTTACAAAGGGCTGCCATTGGTCCTCTAATTTTCGGAGTAGACGTAGAAAGTAAACTGTTCTTGTATGACACGCCGAAGTCCTTGATCACCAATATCGCCAACTGACCCTAGGTTTCTTATTGGAGTTAAATTGACACTGCGATGCCCAACACTTCGAGTACGCAACGTTGAGTTTGCTCGAAGTTCAAATGACGACATTAAAATGAGAAGCAAGCAAATCCTGTAGTTTCGAATTCTTACTACCTTCCAGCTCTGATTTGTTGAAAAAACTTGTTAACTATGGCAATAATTAGGCTTGAAGTCAAGTATATAGCGTGGAACTTTTTTTATTGAATATTTATTGACAGGCCGCCGCTGTCGAGGCCGCAGATATGAAAAGCGCTGGGGAAGTCGGCCTCGTCAAATGTATACGAGACGTGTAGCATTTTACCTACTTGGGGCTTGGAAGCTAGCAACAACATGGAAGCTAGCAAGGCTTCTTGTAATTTATGGTGATGCTAAATTATGTTTATTGTGATAATGATGCTCGAGACTATGATGCTCACTGATTATGATGTGGATGATGATGCTCGACATGAGACTTAGTCTACCACTCGCGCGCTTTTAACTTTGCTATCCAATGGCTTTGAAGGCGTAGAACTGGCCGAGTCGTAACTTCGTTTCTTTGATCTCCTTTATGTTTCTGATTGATTGATATGTGGGGTTTAACGTCCTAAAACCACCGTATGATTATGAGACGCTTTAGTGGAGGCCTCCGGAAATTTAGACCACTTGGGATTCTTTAACGTGCACCCAAATCTGAACACGGGGGCCTACATCATTTCCACCTCCATCGGAAATGCAGCCGCCGCAGCCTGGATTCGATCCCGCAACCTGCGGGTCAGCAGCCGAGCCTTTATGTTTTTGGGTCAAAGATCATCGCGTACGGTTCTCTTCTTCCTTAGGTACAAAACTGATGGCGCTGACGGCGCCATTCGACTGGCAATCAGCCTGCAGTGCCCCGCTGACCTGGTGACCGAGGCGTCGATGCAGTGCCTGCAGAAGGCGTCCGCAGACGTGGTCGCCCGGAGCCAGATAGCGCCCAGGTTCGCGCCAGTGTTCAACAGGCCGCCGCTGTCGAGGCCGCAGATACGAGAAGCGCTGGAGAAGTCATCCTCGTCAAAGGTACACGAGACGTGTAGCGTTTTACCGACTTCGGGCTTTGCAGCGCAACACTGTGGAAGCTATAGCACGGCTTCTTGTAATGAATACGTTGACATCAAGGAACAGACGAGTTACTAAAGGGAAATTTTAGCAGCGCCATCCGTGCGTATGTACGGAAAACAGCCAACGGCCGCCACTGTGCATGAGCAGGCTCTTGCGTTTGCTCGGCATGCATGACATTAGGATCACGTGAAGTCTTCACACTGAAATGAAATATCTAGCCGTCGAGTCATTATCATGCTTGTTTTCACTCGCGCGAGCCCCACGTTCTTGTGTTTTAAATGCGAATCATTTTTTTTGCGTACTGCAGGCACTTTAGGCGTTCATCTACGCACATCTATCTATCTAGCCGCTTACGTCTGGGTGCTCTTATGACCAAAATTATTATGCGAGGCTAAGATGATATCACGACTATGAAGCGCTGCTCAAGACACGAATAGTGTCACAATCCCATCGCGTACGTCGTCAAAACGCTTTCCGCCAGACAGTGGCACATGCCCGCGGGCGGGTATGGCACGCGGGTATGTGCCACAGGTGATTGATACTTAGTATCTACTCAGGAACGGCAACAACACACATGTGGAATTATAACGCGCATGATCGTTAAGAAAAAGCTGACATCGACAGCGTTGATCCGATTGAGGAAGGCAAATAATAAATGTCAGGGTCCCAGCAGGAATCGAACCCCAGAATTCTGCGTGGCAACCGAGTGTTCTACCACAGAGCCCACGCCAGGTCTCGGAACTACTCTTCTAACAAGTGTTTGCGAAGTTTTTTGTTACATGGATGTGAAAGTTACAATAAAAAATGAAACCTATAATGTGAAACGTCAATTGTTGTTGCAGTGCTGGCTATCCAATATCATAAACATTACATATGTGCTTCTATATACTGCCGTCATGCAGGTATAGTGTTAACGTCAATTGTAGTTAGGCGCCATCCGCTAAAGTTGATTAATGTAGCAGTAAATGTTCAAGGCTACCATGCATCTTCGTGAGCACCAGCGCTTCATATCAGCTTATCACTTCTGTTGCTAATACTCATGGTCCTCTTGGCATCATTGAGCAAGCGCTGACTGATTATATAAACATATGCGACTGTACAACATGTGGCTCGGCGTGCAACATTTATACGTACTATTTAGCGTCATGTCATAACGTGTCACTGAAAAAAATACAACACGGTCACCTTCCCGCTGCATGCTTCGCATAACGTCCATCGCCAAGGTACGTGGGATCTGCCAATTTTTTTATTTGTTTGCATGCACAGTGGCGGCTTAGCAAAGAAGCAGTTGAGCATTTCGCGGCTTTTTACAGTGTTACTGGCATTTATGCATCTCCTCTATAGCAAATTTTTCTTCCGTCCGGACCCGTCCCGTCAGTGCAAAATATTCGGGTTCTTGGCCTTCACCTCACATCGTCCTTAGATCGAAAGGGCACAATAGCAGGCCTCAGACGCACCAGCGAACAGGTGAGCCGCATGATCCGGCGAGTTTCTACCAAGCGCGGCGGCCTCCGCGGGTCTCAGTCCCTCCGATTGGCCCACGCGTTTGTGACCAGTCGCGTCCTCTACGCCTTGCCTTACCTTCGCCTGCGTCGTCGACACGAGCACCAGCTGGACGTCCTTCTTCGTTCAGTATACAAACGCGCTCTGGACCTACCTATTGCAACTTCCAACAGCCGATTCACGGCTCTGGGGGTACACAACACCTTTGCAGAGATGCGCGAAGCTCATCGCGTTAACCAAATCAATCGACTGTCGCAGACGCCTTCAGGGCGCCGTCTTCTACACAGACTTGGCCTTAACCCGATATCTGACCAAGACCCTCTGCAGCCGGTACCAGAGCTCTGGCGTCAAAAGCTATGGGTGGAACCTCTACCCCGTAATATGAACCCCGACCTCCATCCTGGCCGTAGAATAGCACGCGCCGCGGCCCTTCATACGCGACACTCCGATCGTCCTGGTGTTTTCTACGTGGACGTCTCGGCTCCCTCCCCCTCGGGTCACTTCACGGCTGCCGTGATTACAGAGGGCAAACACGTAGATGACCTCTCCTTTCGAGCAGACACAGTAACGCATGCTGAAGAGGTTGCCATAGCTTTGGCTGCCTCTCACCCTGCCTCACGCACCATCCTGACGGACTCGCGCTCGGCCTGTTCTCAGTACCTTCAGGGTTCCATTGCCCCGCTGGCGGCTAGCCTACTACAGGCAGCCTCTTGGCGCTTTAACCCTCATCCCATTCGTATAGTCTGGACCCCAGGCCACTCGGGCCTGCCCGGCAACGAGGCGGCAAATGCCGCTGCCCGCGCTTCTCCTGTCCGGGCCGTTGCCCCATGTCCCGAGACGGAATCTGGCAATACCAACCTGACGTGCTTTCGCGAAATTTTGGCTTATTACCGGGCTTCGCGCCGCCTCTACCCGGACCCCGCACGCGGTTTGGAGAAAGCGGACGAACGACTGCTACGCCGCCTGCAGACGAACACCTTTATCAGTCCGGCGGTCGCCAGGCACTTTTTGCCGGAAAACAATGGCACCTGCTCGACCTGTCATGTCCTCGCCGACACATATCACGTCGTAGCATCGTGCCCAGTTAATCCCGTCCCTTTCTCATCCCCTTTTCCTATCCCAACTAGAGAGGCTTGGGAGGAGCACCTGCTTGGCTGCTCTACCTTGGCTGCACAACGCTCCTTGGTGGAGCGCACACGGGCAGCTTCCAGCTCCACTGGCGTCCCGGAATAGGGTCTTGCCACTCTAGCACGCCGATGGGCCACGTCGGCACTCTCTAGTAGACTTTTTCTGAAATAAATGTTTTTACCACCACCACCATCTATAGTTTAGTGAGGTGACCTCTCGTAATGTGGTCTTTTCCTTGTTATTTTGAGACTGAATATTCAATGGTACGTTTTGCTTTAGAAATTAGAAAAAGGCATTTACACGGTTGTCCACAGGTTGTTCTTAGTCGTTTATCGTCTCTTCATTTTCATATCGAGGCCTCCGCGATCCGTTCCGGTAGCCGCAGCAGTAGCCAATCGCGGAGGCCGCATTTACAAAAACGAATTGTATAGGTATAATAGTGATGATTGTTGAAGTTTGACATCCCAAAATCACGATATGATAGACGCCGTACGCAGTGCAGGGCTCGAAATATGTCTAACGCCGGGGTATCTTTAACGTGGCCCTAAATCTTAGTAGACTGGCCTCGAGCTATTTTCCTTCCTTCGAAAATGCACCCGCTGTGGCCTCATTCGACCTTGAAGCCCCGGGCCAGCTGTCGAGAACCGTGACAATAGACCCTTTAGAAAATTCAGTCTGGCAACATGGCTCTTCCGCCATATCGTTTTCACTCGATCGTGCGAGCTGGCGGGCTGTAAGGTCCCTAGATGAAACAAGTTGTTTCATCTAGGGACCTTAACGGGCTGCGTGTCCCAGCGACGCCGATGAGCGTTCCCTGCAGCGCACATAGACAGCGCCTGCGTTCCTGCACGGCGAGTACCGCGTTTGGGCGGTACGCTGATGCATAGTGTTTCTCAAAATTAACTAGAGGGCACTCTGGCGCTGCGATCGTTCAGCGACCATGGGAATGATGGGTAGTACACACATTTGCCTAGTCTTCGTACTTGCGGCTTCGTTTATTGCTGTGTTTCGGTTTTGTTTTGAAATAAAGATTTAACCCTTTTCGAACTTCGTCACCCAATTTGGAAAGGTAAGTCTAAGAGAATGAAGTGGTGAAGTGCAATCGCAGAACATTTGCTGATTTTTGTTTCGTGAGAAAACAGCTTCAAGCCACACAAATACACACGGAGCCAAAAAGAAGTACGAAGTTTTGACAAATGTGTGTACTACCCATCATTCCCATGCTCGCTGAAGCGCCGTGCATTGCAGCTCCCATAGACACTAGCGCCAGAGTTCCCTCTAGTGTATATTGGGAAACTCTATGCGCCAATGAGCGTCTCTTGGTGAACAAGACATGGCGGAAAAAATGTGTCTTCGCCTTCGTCCGATAGGTGGCGCTAAATTTTGAAAAGGGTCTATTGACACTATGACAGGTGGAAAAATCTGAACGCAAGACGCGCGGACTTACGTATTTAGCTGACCGAACTTTATGAATAGCTTCTAGAACGTTTAAGTGTAGGTATACAGTGGCAGGTTTCTGCGAAGTATAACGTGCGCACTTCGCACGTATAGGGAGGGCAAGTCCAAGCGCAAGACGCGCAGACTTACACATTTGGCTGACCGAACTGTTTGAATATCTTCTACAGCGATGCATTCCATGCATAAAACGGCCATGTAGGTAGTACCACGCCGGGTTTTTGAGAAGTACGATGTAACGTATTGACGAGTGGGTTTCGGGAGGGTAAGCGGAACACTATTTGCGCTTTGCACGCATTGTATAGGTGACTGGACCGCAAGGCAAGGAGTTCCTGTTGGGACGAGTGGAGCGGGAGGGCGCCTACCCGTGGTTCCTGGAGCAGCAACGTTTGGGCGCGGGCGACTCCCAGCAGCTGGCGACGAGGCTCGTCGGGTACGAGCTCCTGGAGCGTTGGCAGAATGCCACGGGCATCGTGCTGGATGCCGCCACGGGAGACGCGACGTACCAGGACGCCGTAGGGGACGTCCTGGTAAGCGCCGAATCACGTACTTTATAACCAGGACGCCGTAGGGGACGTCCTGGTAAGCGCCGAATCACGTACCAGGACGCCGTATTGGATGTCCTGGTAAGCACCGAATCACGTACTTTATAACCAGGACGCCGTAGAGGACGTCCTGGTAAGCGCCGAATCACGTACTCCATAACCTTGCACATTTTAATTCAGTGTCACTCTGTACACGAGTAAGGGCCTTTAGTGAGAAGTTTAGTAACATGGTTTTCCAGAAGTTTTAAAGTAAGGGCAAATGGCATTTCGTGTGCGAGTGAAAAGTCACTGGCGTCTAAAAGCTTCCATATCTTGCACAGCATTCAGTGCGTCAGTAATCGATAAATTAAGATAAATACCATTTGTGCCACCAGTGGGGAGATTCGGGAATACGAGACTGATTTTGTAGTGGTGCGTCGGTGCAGTTAATCCCACGTATACTTAAACAACCCTTGATAGCAAGTATTTGCTTTCGTCGCAATACGGAATAAAATCAGACTTTCGCAGTTCAGTCTTATCCACGAAAAAAAAAATAACTTGGCGTTACCCCTGATAGTGACGCAAGTTTTGTTGCCGGGCTGTGTTCCGGTAAAGTCCATAGCTTCGCAGCGCGTACCGTCGATCATGGGCATGGCGCATGGTAGTCAGAAAGCCGTTCTTGGAGGCGGGCGACGATTGCGCTAACAGCATGCGGACCACTAAAAATCGATTTTTTTTTCTGAACTACCCGTTTCCTCGGTACGACCATACAAGGTTTATATTGGCACGTGGTTGTGACTTCGACCAAGGCAGTAGGCGACGTGTTCAATATTGTTTATAAGACGATTTCGTGTAAGATATATGGGCATTGCAATCTTGGACTGCTGAACGAATGTTTTATCATTTTTTGTGCACCACGACATGAATACGTCAGGCTAACATGAACGGCAAGTTCAACAGCCCAATGTGCTGGCACAGGAACCAATCCAGAATATGGTCTATAGTACGCTATTTCAACCAACCAAGTCGACTCTCCCTATCTTCGAGGACGTCTTTATCCACAAAAACTCAGTCCCCCACGCATGCATGCATGCATGCATGTATGTATGTATGTATGTATGTATGTATGTATGTATGTATGTATGTATGTATGTATGTATGTATGTATGTATGTATGTATGTATGTATGTATGTATGTATGTATGTATGTATGCACGTTACACTCTCCAATTTCGCTGGAATGGTCCGCGGCCCACTCTGACGTATACCGGAGCTGATTGCTACGTTGCAGGAGTCGTGTCCCACGTCCCAACTCGTCGAGCAGCTGCATGTATGGAAGAACCGTGTGTATGCCTACGTACTGGGATACAAGCCTTCGTACTCCGACTGGGCGGACGAGACCGAGGCCGTACACTTCGAGGACATGGAGTTGGTGTTCGGCGCTCCCCTGAAGCCCGACGCTCCCTCTAGCGAGATGGACAAGTACTGGTCCAGGACCATGATACATGTGTGGTCCACCTTTGCGCGCACGGGGTGAGCGCCTTGGTAGCCTTCGTAGTCTCACAGAGTTCCGTAATAGTCCGCTATAGAGGGAAATCTGACGCTAGTGTTTATGGTATAGCATGCAGCCTATGGCGCTTCATGCCAGTTTCGGAGTGATGGATAGTGCAAGGGTCTGCTTAAGCTTCCTTCTTTCAGCTCCGCGGTGTGACCTGATACCGCTTTGTTGCGAGACGAGATTCAGCGAAAATTCAGCAGTACCACTTCACCACATCCACCATTTTGTAGGCTGACCGCTATTAATTAGGCTCTAACGGAACGTTGCCGTAGTACAAAGGTAAATCAAGGGGCTGTATACGCGGGAAAGTTGCGTGAATTAAGATACGGCCATGACCAGCATTTGCACGTAGCGTCATCTGTCATCGGTCCCAGCGGTGGTCTCCCGTAATTACATTTTTGCCGTGGCCGTAAATGAATGGTAAAAGGGCGAAAAAAATATCTAACGAAAAAAATTGGCCCCGAATCTGCATATTACACGGCAAATGTCGTCGAAAGACGATAGTCTTGTGTTCGAAGAGAGTGAACAAAACATTTATTTGATGTTCTGCGGAAGAAAATCGGTGAATGGTATTCTGGAAACGCTGCGTTGGAGTGCCTCGAGCGTGCAGCGGAGGCGAACGAGCGCATCGAGGCCCGTTATACACGAGCGTCATCTGGCATTTATCTTCGAAAACAAAGGAAGGCATGCGCGCCTGCGGAGAAAGATGCGTGCCATTCTCGGAGGCGATAAGGTGTAGAACGCAAAGCGGCGGACAGGTGCCACCACCGTGTTGTTTTAGCAAAGCGTTGTTAACACTTGCCTTTTTGAGCATCGCAATGCACTGCCAGCGGAGCGCGTTTAACGCTACGGTCCTTAGAAGTACTTGTGTGTGCCTTCTCTAGTGAAAAGGCACACATACAAAACATCGACGTGTTGTTTTGGTACCTCAGATATGCGCAATGGTTGATTTTTATTTGACAATCGCACAAGTATGAACGCTAAATCTTGAGCATTATTGGTGGGCGCTGTGGATGGGTTCGCCCGTTTAAGGTATCGTTAAGAGCGGACAAACAGACAAATGTACAGACAGAAAGACAGACAGGCAGGCAGGCAGGTAGGCAGGCAGGCAGGCAGGCAGGCAGGCAGACAGACAGACAGACAGACAGACAGACAGACAGACAGACAGACAGACAGACAGACAGACAGACAGACAGACAGACAGACAGACAGACAGACAGACAGACAGACAGACAGACAGACAGACAGACAGACAGACAGACAGACCAAAATTATTCCGTCGAAGGTCCCCAAGAAAGACTATCGTCTTTAAAAGCTATTTATCAAAAACGACTTCCGGTTATATACAGCGGAGACTTATTTTAACAGTCCGGGTAAAGTTACAGTGCTGCACTTATACTAACACCGTGGCTTCCTTCAGTATTCCTTGAGTGTGGCTTCCTTGAATGTACCAGTAGGTCATATAACCCGGAGTCGTTTTTGGACACAATTTTTTTTCTAAAGAGTTGACTTTTTTCCATCTATTTCCCATTCAGTTATGGTCAACGTTTATAGATCTATAAACGTTGCTTATGGCAGACTGCCGTTCCGCCGCCGAGAGATGGCGCCATGTTCAGATGTCTCCAAATCCTGGAAATGATTGAGGGCGTGCGTCCACGATCGTTCGTAATAGTAACTGTTGGGGTCTTACATTCCAAAACAACGATATGCTCACTAGGAACGCCGCAGTGGAGGGCGCCGGAAATTTCGACCATTTGTGGATATTTAACGCGCTCCTAAATCTAAGCGTATGTCCTCCAGAGCTCTGCCTCCATTGGGCCGCCTTTGCGGGGATTCGATCCCGCGACTTTTGCATCAAGAGCCAAGCAGCGTATAACTACTGGACGATCACGGCAGGCCTTGGTCGTCCCTGCGGGCAAAGCTCAGTTGGAAGGACCTCACTTGTTCGAACCGTGTACACATATATAGGTTACGCAGCCGTCACTGCATATCATGTTCATACTTTATGGCTTTTTTTTTCATTTATTCGCTGCACACAGCAGAGGTGGGTCCAGCAATTCATTTTCGGGGGGGGGGGGGGGGGGCGGGTGGTCGCCTGAGGTAACACCGGAGAGGGGGGCGTGTTCATGACATCTTGTTTTTTCGAGCAGGAAAACCCCTACATAGCATAAAAACTGTTATTGTGTCAAAGTGCAGTGCTTTTACTCATTTGTCCTAATTGGGGCTAGGAGATGAACTACAAACACTGCAGTGAGGAATGGAGGCGCGATCGACCATACCGCCCCTCCTCTCTCGATATCAACCATTGGCAGACAGTGCCGTCTTCTGGCGATGCAACCAGGAACCCTATAAAACAGATGCATCTTATGAAATTATAGGGTTACATAGAATCATAGCCCATTTTGTACAAGTTGTACAGCATTGTACTTTCGGATCGGGATTTGATTTCCGGGTAATTCCTTCCGCTGTAAATTCAGGCCTGATTCACCGGTGTTCATCCTGCGCAGGAGGACACCCATTCTGAAGGCGGCCAAGTGGCCCGAATACGAGACACTGCGACGCACCATCATGAAGCTGGGTCCCAAGGAAGTGATCGCGCAGCCAGACCCTAAGAGGCAGCGGTGCCGGGCACTTCGAGACTCGGGCGCCGCGCCTTCGTTGCCCTGAGGGACGTTACGAAGTCTGCCTCCGAAACCCCGAGACGATCGGCGAGTGCTGCGAATATCAGAGGCGATATATGATGATCGACGCGCGCTATACTTTGCGTCGACCCAGCAACCGTTCGGAGACTGGACGCGCGCGTCTTTGCGTGGATAATGAATGCGTTAGTATTGATGTTGTGCTTTCGTTGTGCCTGAATCGGTTCTGTTATGCACGGGCTGCAGGAGCACCACCAGAATTACCAGAATCCTGGCCATATGATAATAGGATTCGTGGTGCGGTTTTGGCCTTTGTCGTAGCTTTAGGTGACGACAGAGGGGAGGGGAGGGGGTCGAGCAGAGCTCTTTCAGCTGCGTACGGGAGTGGGCAGAAGGCTGCATGCGTTTTACTGATGCAGCCGAGCAGGATCCAGACAACGGCTACAAGGAACGCTCTGCGTACCAAGGAGTTCGTCGTGTGGCGGAGGACACGTAAGAAGAAAGCTAAGACATTGGCTAGCGCAACGAGGAAATACGACAACCACAACCAACCTTCTGCACTCCCTTCTGCAACGAACGACAACAGCTACGCAGCTGAGAGAGATCTGCTCTAGAGAACAGAGGAAGTGGGTAGGAGGCTGCGTTTCACCACAAAATAATTGTGTGAAACTCTATGCGTGTTACTAACCTCATCGTCCTCCCGCAAAGAATTTCTGGCTACGCTACTGGTCTTTCACGATCCTCATATCCACCATTTTCCACACCCCGTGGCGCACGAGACTGTGAAGGGGCCCTGGAACACCTCTCCGAGTTATAATGAAACGGTCTCTTCACAAATAGTATGTCACGATGTGTTTCTTTTTTTTCTTTGTTTGGAATCCGTCAAGTACGCTAGCATTTGTCGCACACTTCAAGCACTTTCTTTCCCTCTCTCCCCGTATCTGCGAGCGCCCTGAAAGCTACGCGGGAAGTGGGGAGATGATCGAGGGGTCAAGAAGAAGCGGGCGTCACGATCTTCAGCAATTTATTTCCATTTTTTTTTTGAACACCCGCCTTGCTTTCTGTGTGATCGCAAGCGCGATCGCGGACATGTGACGGCATCTTTCGGTGACCACGTTAACTAAGCAGCTCGCGATGCTCATATCGGCCAATGGCCGTGACTTCGGGTATATGGCGCGGTCGTTTGAGTATATGTCATTTTTCTAGAGTACGGGGAGCGACTTCTAGCATTTTGGCTCGCGTGTTCTCATGAGCCTCGACTACCGATCAGGGGCGTTTTAAGACCATGCTACAAATGTGCTGCAATGCACCTTTAAGCATATGCCACACTACACATAAATTGGCAGCAGCAAGCACAGGACCGGGTTAACTGGCGGAACATGGGAGAGGCCTTTGTCCTGCAGTGGACGTAGTCAGGCTGATGATGATGATGATGACACTACACAGCCAATTAATTCTCGCCTTTCTTCACGGTGTTACTGAAAACGTAAACAAATTGAATAGAGTACAGCCCATTGTCACCTTCCTTCTCAGTGTTCCTGAAACCGCATGAAAACGTATCGGACGATGCATACACACGGCCACGGAGCCTCAGTGAATCGACTCTAGTCGGCCGATTTGTTAGCGGAGTTATTTCCCCCGCTTTCTCGTAGATACCGTATTGTAGCCTCGGTACCTTGTCATATTCACGTGACGAACTCATTGCTCCGACTGCGCGTTCAGAGCTCACTGTCGGAAAGCCAGCTTTCACGACGAAACTCGCACGGCGAACATCGGCGAAACGGCGCAATTCGAACGACAACTATATATGAAGGAAGAGTGGACACAACGCGAGCACTAGCTGGTGCGTTAGTCCGCCATTAAACAGACCATTGTCGGAATAGTCAGTGCTCGAATGCCGTCGCGAGTCCATCTTCGCACGGTAAATCAGTCAAGACCTTATGAACTTTTTGCATGGTAGTGGCCTACTGAATAGGATATAAGCACCATCGCTCTTGTTCATTTTATTTTTCGCGCGTCTAGTTCTTGCTCACCTATTGCCTTTAGCGCATACCCACTGTGGGGGATTGGGCAAGAATTGAGTGCGTTTATAAAATATTGTGCAGCTTTAGAATAATGGAGATTATATAATTGAAAGACTACCGATGACATAGGAAATTGTGGTGCTTAGTCTAGTGCGTATAATTATTTAAATAAAGAAAATAATTTATTCCTAAATTAGAGCAATACTCACATTTTTATACGTATATAATGTTGTAAACACTTTTATCTCCACGTTTCTTCTCGTCTTTCTTTTCTCTCCCCTTAATGCAGGGTAGCAAACAGGAGGCTACAATTCTGCTTGACCTCCCGGCCTTTCTCTTAATTTTATTTTCTCTCTTTTTTTGTTCAAGCTTTGCCGCGTGTCGCAGGAATAAAATTATCGTTGTGGCCGGCTCGCAATCAGTCACCGCCCAAGCAACGCTGGCGCCAAGAAAATGCGTCCTAGCCTGGAGGAAGACAAGTCCGCCCAAGCAACGCTAGCGCCGAGGAATTCAGTTCTAGCCCTGAGTAAGACAAGTCCGCCCAAGCAACGCTATAGCGCCAAGGAAATCAGTCCTTGCCTGGAGGAAGACAGGTCCGCCCAAGCAACGCTAGCGCCAAGGAAATCAGTCCTAGCCGGGAGGAAGACAAGTCCGCCCAAGCAACGCTAGCGCCAAGGAAATCAGTCCTAGCCGGGAGGAAGACAAGTCCGCCCAAGCAACGCTATAGCGCCAAGGAAATCAGTCCTAGTCTGGAAGAAGTCCGCCCAAGCAACGCTAGCGCCAAGAAAATCAGTCCTAGCTTAAAGGAAGACATGTCCGCCCAAGCAACGCTAGCGCCAACGAAATCAGTCCTAGCCGGGAGGAAGACAAGTCCGCCCAAGCAACGCTATAGCGCCAAGGAAATCAGTCCTAGTCTGGAAGAAGTCCGCCCAAGCAACGCTAGCGCCAACGAAATCAGTCCTAGCCTGGAGGAAAACAACTCGACTTGTACAACGAAACGTCTGCTCGCGGGCACAGCTTCAATCCTGTCGTTTTTTTTGTTTGTTTTTTCACACACGGAACATGACGAAACATGATTAGTAGTAGACCCGTAGCCGGGGAGAAGGGAGTGCCCCCCCCCCCCCCACCTAGAAGTTCAGACGGCGGAAAGTGTTTTAGCACGGACAAATAATAGCGGTGTTTTTCAAGGCCTTCAACAATATATTGCCCTCCCCACCGCCGAAAAAAAAGCGGAAAAAGGCTATATGCAATTAAAGGGATAACCGCACTTTAATTGCGTATGTAGCCAGAAATTCTTTTTCGAGTGGGAGGACATCCTTGATTTCGGGGGAGACACCTCATTAAAATGGGCATTTTTATCTATCTATATGCAGTGGGGAAAAAATCGGGGGACCCTAAAGCTAATTAGGAGACCCTAAGGGCCTGGTGTGCCACCCCCTGGCTAGCGACGTTGGTATTGTAAATGAGTAGGCCTGCTTCACTTTATGTGAGAAAAAAAATGTTTTTTTTTCTCAAGAGGAACCGCCATAGAGACTTTTTCTCAAGAGGAACCGCCAAGAGGAACCCGCCATAGAGACTTCAAACTATGTCACAATCTACTCCCTCTTCGCACTGCCCTCCTCTTTCTCCCCCTTTTTTTTTGTTTCGTCTCTTTTCTATTGTATTGGCTTGTTTCTGTCCCTTCCTGTCTTTCCGCCTGTTTCTTCCTTCCTCGCTGACCAGAATCTAAAAGCGAATGTCGTGCAGAATAAATCACGGAATTAGCACCGTTAGCGGCTCAGGTTCTCCTTCAGGGAAGGGGGGGGGGGGGAGCGAAGGTTCGTCGCAGGCCCCCTCCCCCTCCGAATTATGTCAACACATCGGCTGACTTTGGGGCCATGGTGCACTCCCTTTCGAGTCACAGAGACCCCCCTCTTTCTTCAATGTCAATGTGCACGGCCGCTTTTCATCTGGTGGCCGTGGTATGCATATGGGGCTGAATTTGCGTAACTAGCCCCCCCCCCCCCCCCTGCAACCACCGTGCGCGCGTCTATGCGGAGCACTGACGCACTGTGAACCAACATTTCTGGCTAGTGAACCAAAGTGAGTGTGCGGGTAGTTCCGATATAGCTATAGGGCGGTAATATCGCGGCTTCTTCTCCACATTTCTGCTTCAGAAGAGGTCGCCACGGACAAGTGGCCATCAACGATCAACTTGAAAATCTCACCTTTCTTTCATCAACAAATCTGTATCCTCCTCCTCTGTTGTAGCCACCTGCTGTAGAAGCGTTCAGTGGTGCCAACGTGGTGCTCCCGTAGAGAGGGAGAGAGAGAAACAACTTTATTGACGGCATAGCAAGGTCGGTAAACTTAATTTACCGGTGGTTGGAAGGGTGGTGGCCAAAAGCTTGCCACGACCGTTTCGGCCCGGTTAACCGCTTCTGCCTGAAGACGGTAGTCAGATGACGACAGGAGCGACTCCCACGCCTCGAGGGAGGAGGTTTCTCCCGTTGAAAGATGACCAAAAATAACTATACAAATTTGCGGAATTGTGTAATTTTTAGTTTTGCGGTGAGTTTCCGCGCCACAATAGATCGAAAAGGCAGAATCGTCCTATTTTTTCCCCTTTCGTGTAAGCGTTAATATACGTTGTGATAACAACCCGGCGAGGCACTTTTGCGAGTGAACATAAATGACAAGAGATCGCACTTATCTTCGATGAGCTTATTGTCGCCCGCCCGCCATTCTGACGATCGTGATAAACACGTTTTTTTTTTCGGGTGCAGGACGTTATCGCATTGCCGCAAATTAAATTTCCCGCAAGTGTATCTTTATTCGCGGCTTAAAACTGCTGTCGCCGCCTGTTGAGCGAGATTGTATGTAAACAAACGATCGACGTGGGTTAGTCAAACCTACATTTATAAATACATCTAACAGCGAACATTCATCTTTATTTTATTTGTATTCTTACTGTTTATATTAATAAGCTTGGCACAAAACGCCGTGGATGGCCGTGGAGACGAAAAGTACACGATGTATCAGGTTTTTCTTCGACTCGCTCACCTTCTTCCGCCATGAGCGCTGCCTGACACACGCGAGGTTTGTCTCACTTCTTGCTGAAATAAGATGACTGCCGCTTAAATTTCGAGTCACAACGCGTGACTATGTTCTCAAACATGCGTCGATGTGCTGCACTTGCTTTTTCCGAGCGAACGAATGAGCCTAGTGCGCTACCTTTCGCGCCGCAGTCATAGAGAAGTAAAGCCGCAGTGGTAGAAAGCGACGCCTGTGCCAGTGTGTTTTTTTCTCGTCTTTGATTGTCGCTTTCTCTCTTACCCTTCTTCCTTTTCTTCTCCCCCTTGGCCGCATCAAATTTTTAGCCGGTTGCGTGAAAGATGCGAGGCAGCATGTCGTTATCGTGGCAACCGCAAGAAGATGGACTCCGGCAAATCCTCCAGCTACTGAAGGAATCCCAGTCACCGGACACCGCTACCCAGCGTGCCGTGCAGCAGGTACTTGCGACGATTTCTGCTGGCGCTCGGTCGAAGCGGCCGTGCGCCTCGGTGTCGGGCTCGCGCATGCACCCGCATGAGTTAGGCCTAGTCGACCGCCGTAACCCATCCCGCCGGCCCGCACCGATCAATGGGCACTTTTGAAATGCTCGCCGCACGAGCGCCAGAACCTTCCGATGTCGTGGGCTCGTCCCCGAACAAACGCTTGCCGCAAGAAAAAGAAAAGCTGGTCCACGCTTTCGTTTACAGTCAGAACGCGGAGCGTAGTTGCATTTTTTTTTTTCTTCTCGTTTTTGCGTGCTAGGCAATAATCTAATCTTCACACCATTGATCGTGCTTGCGCGTCGTCTTTTTCGCTACTTGTGTCCAGCGCGTTGCGGGTTCGAATAAGTTCCTTTCTTGCGGCTTAATTCAGCTTAGTTAAGCCGGTCAAGAAGTCGCTGCCGTGTTGAGGCGAGGTGTTTCGAATCTCTTCCCCCGTTGCCGGCTTCGATCAGTTCATGAATGGCCGAAAAGACCGGAGAAAGTACGGTGAAGGCCGCACTGTGACGTGAAGCCGGTTCCAAGCGTCCGCTAATGACCGCAGTGGTCTGTCGATGAGGTTCGGTTGTAGCACTCCGCGAAGCTTTCCCGGCGAGCACATTCATTTCGGTACGTTTGTCGCGCCCAAGACGTGTGCCCTGACTCCGTTTTCCCCGCGTTGCGTTGGGGTTTGTCGGGGCGCGTGTTGAAACTGAGCGTAACCTTGCCCATTCTCGAAACTGCGGGTCTGAGCGGTGCGTCCGGGAAGCCTAGTTGGTAGTTTAGTGCGACGCCGGTGAGAACATTTCGAGCGTTCGGGAAAAGTGTAGTTGACTCCCAGCGATGAACAAATGTCACCGCTTTCTCACGTGTCGCACCTTTATGAAATTTTATTGCCGCTCTCGCAGCCGTAGCCTTTATCGAGAGTGAACTAGAACGCGTTTGAACTGCCTCGTTAAGTGCAGTCTGGGAACGCCAGTTTGGAACGCATTAAATCAAGATCCCACGCCCAGCGAGGCCAACTGCCTCGCTTGAAATGTTGTTGAGCTAATTGAATAACTTGTAAGTTTACAACTGGCTTGAAGTATAAGCAGTCATTGGAAGTAGCAATAAGCAGTTTCAGGCGAACCTGACCTCCTCATGTGCAGGGCAGCTACATTGTGGATGGGCAACACACTAATGCATTCGGTTACAGTAAACTTTAGCAGTGATCATTGCATGCGAGCGCAAGCAAAAACGTTTATGAAGTAGCTTCGTGAAATGAAACGTGTGACGAGTTGTGATGAGGTTCCCGGTGGTACAAGTTGCCATGAGTACAGAAAGCATAGAGCCGATATTGTACTTCACTTCTACATTCGTGGTGTTATGTATTCGTCTGATCCTGGTATAAATGTGAGTTTGCAGTGGTGATTACAGAAACTGCTATGCATTGATGGTAATGATTTGATTTCATCACGACTTGGCATTTGAAGGTTGCCTGCTCTGAAGTCCTCAATGAACACTTCGAAGAGGCCCTGCAGTGCTCTTTCAGTATGGTGAAAAAATGCTGCTTATTATTGGCAGTCAAGGCTCCTGAGAAAATGTGAGCCAGTCATTATAGGGCAGCATACAGCCTGAAATCTACAATTAATTTTAGGAAATCCTTCAGTCTTTTCTCTACAAACGATGCCATATACCCACATTTTTGTACCATATAGTAAATGTCCATGACCATTGACTGTATTAACATCTGAGGTGTATCAGTACTGTGGTGGCATGGGCTCTCACAATGATATTGAAAGTAAACCGCGCATTGGAGGAAAAAAGGAAAATGCTTTAGGTCATGACGTGCACTCACGAAGGGATGCATCATCTTGCCCCTTTGTCATCCCCCTCCCTGCTTAGCTTCAGCACGCTCACTGGTACGAGAGGAGACATTGTGTGAGGGGACGCTGAAGAGAAATAAGATTTATCTTATGTTGGGGAAATTGTTCGTTCACGATCTGGAAATCTTACCACTTGCTGCGAGAATGCCAGGAAAACAAGCAAAAAGGAATTGCTGGTGGCAACCCCACCCTGAAGTTTTTTTCGAAATGCTAGTCGCCATGATGGCATGGATTTTTGTCTACTGGCGGCCGCATAGTTCATAAGAAGGTCGTGAAACATTTTCTGAAAATTTTCAACTATGTGGGCATTCAGAATTTTGCCTGTTCATTCAGTAATACTATACCTCAACTTGTTTCATTGTCTGGGTTCACTTAATAGCTGTAAAAGCACGATTTCGATTCCCCAGCCCGCATTCCTCTCGACTCTACAGCTGGGGTTACTTTAAGTAGGCCAATGAAAAGTCTGTCTCATCAACAAAACATGGCGATGCAGCTACGTTTGCTGCATTGTTGATTTTCGTAGCATAATACCAGTTTGACTGCAACCACTGTAAAGAGGTGGTTTTCACTTTGATAAGCTGTGGCACTGAAGATACACATGCAATATTGGCATAGCGTGGACTAAGCCTCCCATAGCACACCGTAAAACACAACCTAGTGCAACCAGTAAGAAAAAACAGGGATGCTGCACAAAGCGTGCAATGTACTTGAAAGTGGAACTGAACAGGTTGCTGTACTTGCACAGTATGCAACAGAGTGCAAGAATTGCTGTGCTGTTTTAATGAGCTGTGTTATTTGAATTACTTGTTTAATGAAGCCATTAGACAGCTACTTGGAAAAGTGCCCCAATGCCCCTTTAATAATGCTGATTCCCAAAACTCATTTAGTGTGTTAAGAGACTACAGATAATTTTACATTCATACCGAATATTGTGAATGGTTTCTGTTTGCTGCTCAGTCTTGCTTCATGCTGAGATCACTGCTGGGTTTAGTGTAGCTACAGGCTTGTACGCACGGTATTGGTTCTAGACATACTATCCTTGCTAAGGTGAAAATTCTAGGCATGGTGTCATTGCTATAAATTGCATAGAATAATTCTCCTCAAAAAGGTCGTGCAACACTTTCACGGTGTTAAAAAAAAAAAGACGCTGCTGTTCGGTAGTTAAGGCTCCCGAGAACACGCAAGCCAATCATTGTGGCGCAGCACGCATTCCCGAATTCACAGCTATTTCACAATGTCTTCTAAATATTGTTCCCTCTTTTGCCTACAAATGATGCCATATACCCCAATGACTTTGCCATGTACCCAAATTCGCGACCTTTGCCTGATTTGAGCATCATCAGCGGCATAGTTACCGAAGCTATTGTGTTTCTGCGCGTTTCAGGAAAAAAAAAAAAGCCCATGGTCATGTACGCATGTGATGTAATTTTCTTCCCCTGTGCCATCCCCACCTGCTTAGCTTCCAGTGCATTCATGGGAGTGAGAAAATAGAGAAAGAAATTACAGCGTGCATTAAATCTCTTAACTGTGCCCGTACTTCACTGAATCTAAACATTTTTACGGCGGTAGATTCGTGCAACAATTAACACAGTAATGAAGCCATTCTATAGGTACTTGTAGAAGTGTTGTAGGGCCCTTTTGAAGTGTATGCAACGAATAACTAATATGAAGCATTTACAGAACGACACTCAGACAAAAATAAGTTGTGAAAATTGGGAAACTGTGGCAGCTCGCGTTTGATATTTGCAAAAATTGTCTGCCAATTTTTTTCGGGCATAACTAGGGCAGGCTTGTAGGGTAGGGCAGGCTTGTAGGGTAGTTCAGTGCATATGGAACATTTGGCAGGTTAAATGGCATTTAATAGGCATTTAATATTACTTGATCTTTCTCTGCACACAATCAAGAAACCTTGTGGAATGCTTGTTTGCATCGGTAACAGTGTTCTTGCTGTTATTGTAAGAGGCCTGCATGCGTTGATTAATAAGATGTTTCACAAAAAAAACCTTGTGTAGACGGCTTGCAGTAAAGTGTATGTTACAACTGCGATCTATATAAAGGGCCGTGGGGGGTTCTGAAAATAAACTTGACCTGATGACCTGCCATTCTGTTTGTTTATATATAAAGTCATTATAGAGCTTGCTGTGAGAAGAGCACTTGAGAATAGCTTTCATTGTTTGTTTCACAGTTATTACACCAGAAGGGATGTGCGATGTTTATACCTTTGTTACATTGCCAGCTTAACAGCAGTTTAACTTGAAAGTGTTTGCAATAAGCACCAGTCAAAATCTTGTGTTAAATGTCCTGTTCATGTATAAGGTATGTTACCACTGCCGAAAAAAATAACTTTACAAGTTTTAGTCTGAAAGTTGAAGTGTTATTTTAGTATGTTAAAAATAATGTATTTAGAATAAGATTAACAGATTTTCTAATTGTATTTTATGTACATACCGTAATTGGTTTGTTTGTACAGACCGTAATTGATCTGTTTGTACAGAGTGCAATAAGCTGTAAGCTGAAAAGAATTCTAACGGGAAAACTGAAAGAGGCTATTTCTTTCTGCTGCAATCAGCTTTCGCACTATTGCCCTAAGTGTAGAAACTTGGGGAGCCGTTCTCACTTATCCTGTTACATTGCTGGGGTGATCGTATAAGTAAATAACAAGCCAAACTTCATGCATAAATATTTATGCAAGGGAGTTAGTTCTCACTGCTCGCATAACTCTAGATATATAAAGAAAAGGTTAAGAGATCATTATTTTCAGAGATATTAATGTACAGCTAAGGTAATGGAAAAACATGCACTACATCTGAACTTTTATCACATTCATAGCTTGGGCCTTCAAAAAAAAAAAACGTGGATTCTTTTTTTGCATGTGCAGGAGTGCATTATTATTATAATTATTATTATTATTATTTTCTTGCTTGTTTAGTGCACCAGTTAGGCTAAATGCACAGAATTCTTGTAACGATCTAGGAGCATTCATTTGTCTGGTAGCCAAATTTGAGGGCTTACTGTGGCGCACTTATCTTACTCTTACTGTGGCGCACTTACTGTGGCGCACATCTTACTGTGGCGCACTTATCTTGTGCATGTGCACCTTAATTTCTCTAAGTAGGGTGCTGCTGTTGATAATACTGTTGTTTCATACGTTGCCATACAATGAGCTTTCACTCTCACGCAAATCGTCAACCTGGCAGCATTTGCTAAACAATCTGGAACAAAACTGTTAATCCAGTTGTACAAGAAAAAAAAAAATGTTTAACGGTAGTGGAGATGTAGGTGCACCGTGAGCAAGTTTCAGATTGGAATTCATTCTGGAATAAGTTTTACTTGAATACAACAAAAGTGGTCTTAACTATTTCTGCTATAGTGCAAAAAAAGAAATATTTAGCAGAAAATAAGTATTCTGGAATAAGTTTTACTTGAATACAACAAAAGTGGTCTTAACTATTTCTGCTATAGTGCAAAAAAAAATATTTAGCAGAAAATAAGTAAATAACAGTACAGTTGTAATACAAACACTAGAAGAAGACGCTAACCATGCAGAGGTACATGGAAGTGAGTGTCTTGAAACCAGCATTGTGGCGATGTAACTCATCTTTGTCGGGGTTACAGTTGCTGCACGTTGAAGACAAGTTCATTAGCCGAAACATCAGCTCCAGTGACATGCTTCATTAGATTATTTCACACGATTGCAGTTGTAGGCATGTTTTCATGCTTTGTTCAAACCCTGTTGTGACGCAGATGTTGCTTTTGCCAAGATGTGGGCTCTTTGTCATATTACCCCATTGCACTGCCAGTCTCGTGACATGCGAATTTTGGGTTTTCTGTCTCCCTTCTCTGCAGAAACTTGAGGAGTTGAACAAGTACCCCGACTTCAACAACTACCTCATATTTGTCCTCACAAAGTTGAAATCTGAGGGTGAGTTGGCAGATTTCTGATCTCGCGTTTTTTTTTGTTTACATTTGTGGTGCTAAACCTTTACCACCTTCCGTCTGTTTTGGTCCGAATTGAAAAGACTCAAACCTCAAGAAAAAGTAGTTTACTTACTCTTTTACGCATAGTGCATAATATAGTTGAAAAATTCCTGTGAATCAACTTAAAAAAAAAAAAAAAAAACTTGTCCAGCACTGCCTTACCACGGACTGCGGTGACCATGTTGCATCATTCGGCCCCGCCTGACAACTGGCAGCAAAGGGTTAATGGTTTATTAACTTTACACTTAGTTTCATGGAAATGGAGCTCTTCACGAATTCAAGTGAAGTCAGCAAGTTCTCTGAAGAAGATGTTGATTCGGCATTGCCCTCTGGGATGAGTAGGCACAAATGCTGTGCTCTAGCCATGATAACAATTAAGTGTTTAACTCAGCCTCCTTGTGAGACTCTCTGCAACTTGTTTTGTTTAATTGGGATATCTCAAAAGGAGGATGTTTTGAACTAGAAGTGCTTGAACAGTGAAGTTTCTAGATTAGATGCTGAATATTTTTCACACTTTAAAAACCTAATCTAAAGACGAAATCTGATAAGAACATCCCAACTTAGTAGTAGTGTTTAGAAAGATGCCTGTTGTTTCATCTTAGCAGCTCGTAAACAAATAGCACTTTGATATGATTACATTGTTTTGTTTACTGTATCTACCAGTGCTTGCCCATTCTATTTGTGGATATAATATTGACTCATTAGGAAGCAGTTTTTGAGATAGAGTGGTTTTTAAAAATTAATTAGGGGGCATTTTATGTCCCAAAACCACAACATGATAATGAGGGAAACCTTAATGGAGGGCTTTAGAAATTTCGACTGCCACAGTTTTTTTTAACGTGCTCCTAAATCTTAAGTCAGTTGGCCCTAGCATTTCGCCTCCCATCAAAGTGCAGCTGCGGCGGCTGAGATTCGATCCTGCAACATTCGGGTCTGCAGTCGAGCGCCATAACCGCTATACCGTCGTGGCCGGTGTTTGCAAAAGTCAAGAATTCAATGTAGCTTGCTACACTGTTTCTTCATTGGACACTTCGGTGTTGTGCAGATGAGCCAACCAGGTCCCTGAGCGGTCTGATCTTGAAGAACAACGTGAAGGCCCACTTTGACAAGTTCCCGCGAGAGGTTGGCGACTTCATTAAGGCAGAATGCCTGGAGAGCGTGGGCGACCACTCGCCCCTCATCCGTGCCACAGTTGGCATCCTCATCACCACCATCGCCTCCAAAGGCGAGCTCACCCAGTGGCCCGAACTACTGCCCCGCCTGTGCCAGCTGCTCGACTCCGAGGACTACAATGTCTGCGAGGTGGGCTTGCTCGCATTACAACCGCTGTTGCAGGCAGCTTTGTAGGCTGTGATCGAAATGAAGGGAGCTGTGCGGATTAGAGAGCAGATAGAGTTAGCAGAGATTCTCGTGGCCCTAAAAAGAAAGAGTGGACCTAGGCAGCTAATGCAGTGCATAAAATGGATGTCTGGCAGTCACTGAGGGTAATGGAATGGGCTTTGCCACGCATGCTTAATCCTCTATTTGTTATCATTATTTTTTTAATTGCAACATACTTGTTTTTTAAGGCATAATATTTTTGCGAGTATGTTTGTTAAATGTGCGCCGTTAGGCCGGTGTTGTGTATGAAGTAATGTCTTGTGGAATGTGTTGTCATGTATCCAGCATTTGTAACTGGCTGTGTCGCTGTAGAGAAGGCAGGCTTTAAGGAGGTGACGGGAGCAATCTGGCTGCTGCCCTTTACATGTTCATATAAAGTGGTATGCATCTGCTTGCATCGCTGAAGTGGGACAATACGAAAACACATCACCAACTCGTAAATGTGTTCAATTCCATGATAACATAACGGCCAGTGTAAGGGTGTTCGTAGGCCACCTCTGCCCAAAGCTTCCTAAGCACAACTTCCTCCACCCTAGTAAAGTGAGGGGTAAGAGAGCAGACACACGGTGGAATGAAGCGCGTGTATCCTGCCGGAGAACATTTTTACCGGTATGGAGTAAGTTTAGGGGCTGAGGTGGAAGGGGAATGTGCTGGAAGGTCAATGTCTGGAGGGCAGTGCGTCTGCTGGTCAGCAGCAATGTTGTGTGGGTTCGCAGCATGGCCTTGAAACCAGTGTACCTTTATGCAAGTAGCTGTATTATGGTTCAGCTTATGAATCACCTGGCAGATCTCCATCACCTTGTGTACTTTCTTGAGCTCCTTAATAGCTCCTAACGAATCAGTGTATACATCAGTCTGCTTAATTGTAGGCAGCTTAGAAGGTGGCATCTTGGATTGTATCATGTATGGCTTGAAGTTCCATCACAAGAGGAGTGGCCTCCGCAGATGGATAACACTGGTGGCCACTGACAAAATTATGCGTAGTACTCGGGAATGATGTCCTACTGCCGTCTTGTAGGATAGCAGCATCTGTGTATAGTTTGCAGGTATTTGCATGGGGCCTCGATGATGGAGCGTTCGTCAGTTGTAGATGATTTATCGGAGCGCCGTAACTTTGTTGTCTTATTAGATGTGATGGTGATCAATTTCCAGGGAAGCATAGCCTCGGGCTGGTTGTCAATGCGAGAGCCACGTTGAAAGTCAGCATGCAACGCAGCAACAACTGGCACAAGTTGCCTTTTGATTTCACGAGCTTTTGTGCGTGAGTGTGTGTGTAAATTTGAGTGATTAGGTTTCACCCCATAAAAATACCACCACTCGTCATAAAACACAGCGCAATGTTTAGGAACTTCACGATTGTTTCGGACTGTTTCGTAATGATTTCGTGCAAACCACGAGCAGTTGAGTTTATTTTAGGTCTAGCATTGGGAGGGGGGGGCACCAGCGGCAATGCTGGAAGGTTCACTTAGCATAAAAGTCGACACAATTCCCAGATGGGCAGATTACAAACATAAAGTGGGGTGGTGATATTAAAACGTTCGTAGGCACAAACTGGAATTGGCTTAAGACTGAGTAAATGAGAGCTTGTTAGGACATGCCTTCATTTTACAAACAGTTGACGTAGGTTTGGCTGATGGTGGTGATTAGTGTTTGGTGTCGATTAGCTTTGCCAATGTGGCGTTGCTGAATGTGAAGAAAGAATTATACACCAGCTTATGATCGCAGCCCTGATAAGCTGAAAAGAAAATAGATGAAACTACTACAGAGTGCATAGTACAGCGGAGAACTTGCATGCATAAAACTAATTGGGGGAACAAGTCCCTGTAAGGTAATATTGTGGTGCATGAAATATTGTCTATTAAGGGCTGAGAGGTTCCCTTGAGTCATCATGTCATGTTAATAGCATTGATTTGATCAATTGTTTCTACATGATTTATGTTATATTAGTTCAAGTGAGGTTTTAAGCTTTCACTTAAGTGGAACCTTTCTTATATGACTTACAGAGGACCACGCAAAGCCGTTCCATAATCCGGGCATTGTATAAATGAAAAAAAAAAGAAAACTATCGGTCATATTTTGCACTCAGGAAAATTTGGACGACGCCCGATTCGAGTAATAGTGGTTTTTGTTTCTCTAGGACAGAATGTGAAAGTCTTCGTAAGGTGTGGGGTCGGCATAAAACTATGTCGTATAACAAGGTTTTAATAAATTTCTTCTATGGGAATATCGCCGGTACCAATCAAACCAATTCGTCGTAAGAAGCGGGTCGTTGGGTTACATGGGACATATAATTGAAGTTATACTCTATTTATTGCTTTAGTATGTGATAGTGCGCCAAGTTGAAAACTTCGTTAACTCTGTCAAAGTTGTTCGAAACACTGTTGTGAACTGTTCGAAGCTCAAACGAATTGAGGGCTCATGAATACTGTCACAGCTAGTAGCACCAACACAGTTTTCTGTGAGCTTAGTTTGTTTTTGCCGGATCAGTCAATGGTGCAGTGAATTTCCCTTGGAATTTGTCTGTGCTGCCTCACGTCATTCGTTCTTGTCTTGATTAATGCAGGGTTCTTTCGGAGCCCTGCAGAAGATCTGCGAGGATTCGGCCGAGATGCTGGACACAGATGCATTGAACCGGCCCCTCAACGTGCTGGTGCCGAAGTTCCTCCAGTTCTTCCGGCACACCAGCC
The DNA here is from genome assembly GCF_013339725.1 of Rhipicephalus microplus. Lineage (NCBI taxonomy): Eukaryota > Metazoa > Arthropoda > Arachnida > Ixodida > Ixodidae > Rhipicephalus > Rhipicephalus microplus. Next base: position 111,264,425 of record NC_051175.1, read on the forward strand.
CTCGGATCCGGTCACACGCCATCGCCTGCATCAACCAGTTCATTGTCAACCGCACACAGGCCCTGATGCTCCACATTGACTCCTTTATCGAGGTGTGTTCTGCTGCTTCCTGTGGAAGCTTTCTTTGGTAGACATCATTCGTCGTTGTTTTTGTAAAGCTTCTTTTCGTGGGACGTGGTTACACAAGTCGATTCCGACGACTTTAAAAGGCAAGGTGGGACAAAGAAGAGATTGCATTAAGCTAGCCGGAGCAGCTGTTGGTCGTTTTCGCCGTTAACGGACACAGAAGGCGACATACTTAGCGACGGCTGAAGAAAGGCCCGGCCATAAATGACGACTTCATACCTTGTCATAAGTCTTGTGATAGCCTAGATGACCGGCGGTTGGATCATCATGAAAATCCGGTTGGATCATCATGAAAATCTTCTAGAACTTCAAGTTGCAGAGAATGTGGGATGACGGATACCCACTTGTTGCCATCGATGTGGTAAATGTAGCAGTATAAAGCGTCACTGAGTAGCTTAAATTGTTTAAGTTGTTGACAAAGTCAGGCGTTTGGAGGAGTAGTAGAGCCGGTCATGCGGTCAACAATGGTGCGGCAGTATGGATCGACATGCTGTTGTGAAACAAGCACGGACTTGGTGCCGGGTGATAAACTTAGTGCTGTGATTGGAGCGGTAGTGCCGTTTTGGAGTAGCGATGGTGAGTGGCCTCCGCTGTGGCAAAGGACAGCGCGATAGAGCATCGGCATCTTGATGCTTCTCCCCAGATCTGTAGGCGACATTGAAATCGTACTGCTGCAAGCGAAGCACCCAACGACTGAGGCGACGCAATAATTTTTTAAGTAATGAAAGCCAGCATAGGGCGCTATGGTTGGTAACGACGGTAAAGTGACCGTCTGAGGAGATATGGTCGAAATCTTTGCACTGCCGAAACAACAGCAAGGCACTCCTGCTAGTTAACCTCCCTACCTTCGTTTTTTTCTTTTTCTTCTCTCTCTCTCTGTCTCTCTAGTCTTTAAGTTATAGATTTTGTTGAACAAGTAATGTGGCTGGACCCGACATTTTGACTGCAAAACATTGGGTCAGGCGACATTACTTGTTGAACAAAATCTATAACTTGGACATTTTTTTTTACAAAATGTATCACATTTTTTATCTATGCTGATTCCACTGTATTGCTTGATAACTTAGGTTAAATTTCTTCATGAACCAAGTTCAACGACCCCACTCAAGTTACACTGGTTTTCTGCTAGCTGTGAGGACTCTTAGAAACGGTAAAAAATCATTTTGAAATTTTTACTTTCATCAAAGTCAACATGCATAGCGAGGTAGTTCCTTCAGAAGTGCTACGAAGGAACTTTAGACTACAAAAATGCTTAATTTATCATTAGTTCGGTATTTGCGGTCTCCTCTTTCTTGATAGTGCACAGAAAAGACAGAAGTATGTCGCGTCTTCAAATGGGAACATCGTGTCACCAAGGTATAACAAATGCAATGTAGTACCTGACTTGGTGCAAAAAATTTAACTTTTTTACTGGCCCTTCTGGTTTTGTAACTTTGTGCCTTGTCTTTTGAATGAATTCATTCTTTCTTTATCTTTTTCTACGATAGAACTTGTTCCACCTCGCCTCGGACGAAGACTCTGAAGTCCGCAAGAATGTGTGCCGTGCTCTAGTCATGCTTTTGGAGGTTCGCATGGACCGTCTCATTCCCCATATACACAACATCATCGAGGTAAATATTGGTCCGCCAATCTCTCAACCTGCTTCTGGATGTCCTTAGGTGACTCTTCGTAGACAAATATACTGTATTTTCTTGCGTGTAACCTGCATGAAAGAAAGCTTTGTATATTTGGAGCCAACTGGAAGAAAAAAAAATGCAAATTCTGGTCTTTCAAAGGTGCCTTCATGACATTGCTTCACGGCTGGGCAATGAAGCTAGCTCTGCAGGAAAATGTAAGGATCCTTTTTAAAATGTGTTTCACAAATTGTTTTATAGGGTGTGGGTTTTACGTGAGAAGATAGGGTATGCTGGCTCTTGTTTCAGCTGGCACACAGTGATGACACAGATGTCTTCGATGCCAACATGACGGCCTTGGAACGAATCGTACTGTCTGATGGTGTGCCGGATTTATGTGGCAGTGAATGCTGGGTCTTTATCGAATGATTAAACGTGTTACAGTATCACCTCATTTTACAGACCTCCATAATGAAGACAATTTCGGTCTGGTGTAAAAGTACGTAAAATCCAAACAGACTTTTATGTTAACACTGACTCGGTCTGCTATAACCAGTGAGAGTAAGAGTCATATACAGATTTATTCGCAATAGGACATAAAAAAACACGATTTTTTTAAAATCGCATTTTCGGTTTCTGTAGCCCTTTTTCTTTCTTATTCCGAAATATGTTCACTGAAAACTACGTAGATGTGCTGTAAAAAGTTTTTGCACCTGCCGAGGTGGCAAAAATTATTGTGGAAATCATTTAAAAAAAGCATTTTTTTTTCTAAATTTTATATTTTCGCAATGGCAGAACTGCCCACCACCATTTTGGGCTCGTAAAAGTATTTCGTAAAGAGCATTCTGTGTTCGAAACATGGTTCAAAAAACAGACCTCTGAAATTCATTTCGAGGCCTCTGATTGGCTGCTTCTACAGTGTTCTAGTACGCCTTGCTGGTCCAATGCTTGTTCCGGGATATGCATCTGGGATATCATTGTCTGCTTCTTTTGCGTTGTGAGGTCGTGGCTGTCTAAAATTTCGCTACTTAGTGACATATCACTCGTTCTCTTTTCATGGGTCGGCAATAATTTAGGGTACAATTATGCCTTATTTAAAGGGGGAAGATACTATCAAATGCCAACTTCTTTCTTCATTGAGATATCTGAAAGAAATTTTCAGGGCATTCTCTAAACAAAAGCATCGAAACTACTACAGTAGAGTCTGGATTATTCGAACTCGAAGGGGCCCAAAAATTTTTTCGAATTAATGAAAACTAAATGAACGGAGGGCTCACCATGCAGTGGCGCATGTGCATTGAGCTAACACACGGGGGGAAGTTTCAGAAGACTTACATTCATTTACAAATCACAGGACATCGTCATTATTTGAAGCAATTGGTGATGCACGTCTGCACACGTTTGTCTTGCAGCGAGTCAATTTCGCACGCAGCTTGCAAAACATTTCTACTTCGCCTTCAGCATTCTCCTGGCAAAAGAAGTTGCGCGCGGCAATGTTCAGCGCCGACACTCTCCAAAGACAATGACAACAACGACTGCGTCTCCGCTATGCAGCCGCAGCGTGGCCAGCACGTGACGAGAAAGGAGGAGCATCTCCACGTGGGAAGAAGCAGATCGGCATTTGAGAAACAATACTCTACGGCAGTTTTTTTTTTCTCTCTCTTTCTCTTCGCTCGCGTCGTTGAAAGAAGGTGTACGTGGCAGTGGGCAGGCACGGGAAAGGGGGGAGGCGTGGCACCAATGTGTGACGTCCCCGCAAACGTGAACTGGAACCCGGGTCTTTCAAGATGTTTACGTCCATTACCCACGCCACGACAAAAAGAAAAACGCCTGGGGTAACGAATGCGCATTTCGGAGTGGAGTTCCTGGGAAAAGTTCTGGCGGCGGTTTAGTGGTCCCACCGCGCAAACACCAGGACCGTGTGGCGGCTTCTTGTCTACGAACACTACAGTGGCGATGCACAAAGCGCGCCCTTCCGATTTATGGCATGAGGGCAGCGGAGCACCTTTTGTTTTGGTTCTGTACATGCGACTCAGCTGCAGCGCGTGTGCCAGGCCAGGCCTGACCTCACATTTCGTCAGCCTCCGCGGCTTCCAGGCTCATTACTGCGTTCTGCCCGGATGACCATCTGCGGCATTGAAGGACGAAGTGGCGACGATTGCAAAGAATTGTGCGGGAGACACCGGGTTGGTGGGGTTGAAACTCGATCTGGTCGTCGGGCACCGGAAACTGGGGACTTTTCAGAGCAGCACTCTAAACTCCGCACGTCTGCCATTACAGATGGCGTGCTATGTCTGAGGGTTAGGACTCCTGGTCGCCCATAATTCACGTGTCATCAAACAGCTCGCCGTTTCGGAGTTCGTACATTATTTGTTTTACTTTGCTTGAGAAAAAGCTTTCTGCTGGTGTGAGCTGCGGGGGTGGTCGTCGAGGCTGGCGCACACCGACTGACAGAGAAATATGTCGCATTAACAGTGGCAATTGGTTAGGTGCCACGGAGGGGCGGAGTCGGGTCCTATGAAAAGGGACTGCGATCGAAGAGATGGTGCAATGAGATCGAGATGGTGGAAAGGCGGAATGAAAAAAGAAGATACTGCGGTGCGATAAGATAGCGATGAGAGTCGATGAGATGATGACTGGGGCAAAGACAGCAAGATGATGGAAATTTAGGAATAGGAGACAAGGAAGCGAGCGATTGGGACATTGTGAAAGAGGCTAAGATGGAAGTGACTGTGACAGACGATGAAGGTGACAATGACGAAGACGATGAAGACCTTGACGAATTGGACAGTGACCCCTGGAGGAAGTGAGCCCAGACTCGAACAGCCAGCTCCGAGGCCCCTGAGAACATGCACTTTTCATGAGATGAACTTCCTGTATTTTATTCAGATGAGCTTTGCAGGAAGGGAGGCAGCACGTTGAGACATGGTGTGGTTTTGTTAATTGGTGACTTCATCATTTGTGTTGTCGCGTGTTTCCTTCATATTGTCATACTCTTGTTTGTTGCCGTTACTTTGCTCATGTATCCTGTGTCGCACGTCGCAAGTGTTTTTTTTCATGTGTTATTAATTTGGTGCAGCAGATTTGTTGTATGCGGGCAGCATGTGTGATTGCCGTTTGCTATTGGTGGTAAATTAAATGCATCATTAATTAATTAAGTGCGAAAATGTCGTAGCGTCTCTTACTTCCCGACCCCAGCACGAATCCCTGCGTGTGGAAGAACTGGTTGAGACTCATAGCCAAGAGGGAACTGAGAAAAGGGGTTGAGTGGTCTTCCCTTTCTTTGGCGGTCGGCGGTGTAGTGGGGACGTCTCAGGCGCACGAGAGAGAGCCAACACTCCGCGGCAGCTTTTTTTTCCTCTCTCTTTGCGCACGGCTTTGAGAGGAGAAGGGTCTTTACTTGCAGAGACGGGAAAGGGAGAAGTGTCGTCGCAGATCGGCATTTGAGAGAGAGCAAACATTCCACCGCAGCCTTTCCTTTCCTTTTCTTTTCCTTTGCGCGCAGCGTTGAGGTGTTGGGGTTGCCGCCGTGGGATTGGGCATGGTGCTGAGAGCATTTTCGGAGCGCGGTATGTTCGAAATAATCGTCGCAAGTGCTTGCGCGTTCCAATTACAGGATGCTTTTGCTCATTGGAATATGCATAGATCTGACGGGACCTCAGCGCGAGTTTAAATTAACCGGAAGTTCGAATTAAGCGTGTTCGCATTGATGAGATTCGACTGTACAAAATTTTTTGATGTTATGCTCGCTGGTCATATGTAATGGCGGTATGTTAGAATAGTGCACATGGTTCCCTTAATCCATGCCTGGAGAACTTTCAAAAGGTGCTGGAACTGTGAAATTAACTATTGTTTTTCCCAGATTGATACCTCCAGGCGTGACAGGGTTTTTTTTTTTTTTTTTTTGAATTTGCTTGTCAAATAGCTTTAGCAGACTTAATGAGTGCCTATCATTGCGCACCAAGGGGAAAGCAGCAGATGCGCTTTTCCGTTTCGGCCAATGGCGAAGCGTGTCGAAGCAACATGGCGGACGCGGCCAATCGGAGGCCTTGTGATGACCTTCAGACAATTGCTTTTTGCACGCTTGTTTTTAAAGAAAGGAGCCAGCTGAGGCGCGAATTTTCAGCATGGAAAAACGCTCTTTTCTACAAGCTAAAAGCAATGGCACTCGGTTGCGCCGTTGCGGAGCTACGATTTCTTTTTTTAATTTGGTTAATATTTGTGGTAATTCTCGCCACTTTGGCTAGTGCAACAAATATTTAGAAGCACTTCTAGGTGGTTTTCAGTTAAGATGTTTAGGAATTTGAGAGGGCGTCAGAAAATGAAGATTCAATTTTTAGAAATGAAATTTTTATTATTTGAGATATTTCAAGGAAATTAGGTGTGTATGTGTTTCTTCCTCCTGTTTTTTAAAATGTATTTAGTTTTATTGTACCTCAAGTATTTTGCAATTTATGATAAAACAAATGAAGTCTAATTAGGTCATTTCTTACGGGTGATCAAGGCACTTTTCCTCGATATCTTTTGGTTCAGTTTAAGATGCAGCTGTAGCCAAAGATCCGCCATGTAGAGCTACGCTATTTATATTGATGCTTGATATCCATCATCATATGAAAATTTTTAATTGTATTGATGCTCCATAATTTTGAAATGTAATTCACTCGCTTTATTGTTCACAAAATTAACCTTAAAAAATAGCATTACTCCACAGTTTGATTCCTTACGAGTTTAACAGTATAACATTTATTAAAATTGGCTAACAAAAACGTAATGAAAAGTTCCGTAAGGCTAGTCAGGCTGGCAAAAAATGTGAAACTGAGAAAATGGCATGTGAAGTATTGGCACTCGCTGCAAAAATTTTTATAAGGAATATTCCACAATAAATTTTATTTAGATGTTTTCTATCTATTCCCCTGCTAAACTAAACAGAAAGTGACTTATTTCATCCAAGGAATCGTTAAAAAAAATTCCATGTGGAAAGCAAGATCTGAGCCCCAGCATGGCAAGTGGTTGAAGGGGAGGGGGCTCCTGAAAAGATCATGGTGTACGAGACTAAAGCCACTGCTTCCTTGTAAAATTAATGAGAACGCAATTCGCAATAAATAACTGCGAAATCAAGCGGACGCACCTTCACCCTTCACTCAATCGCCTTCGTAACCGGAGCTTTTTGTTCTACTGGCTCGTGTCAGTTTTTTTTCTTCTTCCACGACGACAAAACTTTACGCACAAACTCAATTACATTGTAGCGGGTTTCGACTCTTTCTCGATTCCTTGCTACAGTGGCTGCATTTTTATGTGGGCACAGTGCAGAAATGCTTATGTACTTAGATGTACTTGTGTACTTTGTACTTATGTGTGCTTATGTGTGCTTATGTACATGTGTACATTGTAATCGGGTTTAGGATTTCTACTACAAATGATCCCGATTCTTCTGCAAGTATCAGAGAAGTGGAATGAAATAGTCCAGGTATGCAGATAAGCTAAGCTGGCCGCTCTCGAGTGTTGAATACCACTCTTCAGAAGGAACCCTCATTGTAAGTATTCGTGTCTTTTTTGCTCTCTCCTCTGTGAACAGTACATGCTGATGCGCACACAAGATACGGATGAAGGGGTTGCGCTAGAGGCGTGCGAGTTTTGGCTGTCGCTGGCTGAGCAGCCCATCTGTCGAGAGGTGCTGGCGCCGCACCTGTCGCGCCTCGTGCCCATCCTTGTCCGGGGAATGAAGTACTCGGAGATTGACATCATCCTGCTCAAGGTGAGACTCGCCTACTCGATCTGAAACACCTGTCGCCTCTCTTGAATTTCTCTTAAAAGCTTGCGAATCTGGGACGGCTTAGCATTTTGTAAATGGGGTGTCAGGTTATAGGGAAAGTCCAATAACTTTCGTTCATCAGGCTCCAAATCTTCATAGAACTTTCATCATAAAAAATGAAATTTCTGGGCTAAGTCAAATTTAGCCTTCTAAAATGCAATTCATTAATATTATTATTAATAAAGTACTTTTTGAGATAATTCATTACGAAAAGTCGATATGCCCAACTTTTCTACTGTTTTATAGTATTGAATTTCTTAGAAAAATTCAAATGGGCATGTTTTAGAACAGATGAAAATCTAGAACAGATGAAACTAGACCATAGCTGTAACTTTAGCTCTTTTCATATAAAGGTTATTGCCATCTGTGACAATGGTGGTTTGGAACCCAAGAATTTTTGTCAAAATACTGTCTTGTTGGACATGTTTTTTTTTTATGCTCTATTGTGTGCAGATGCTCATGAGCTTTCATTTGCAAAAATAATCAATGAAATCAATCGGTATCTTCCAGTGAAGATTTACAGTGACTCACAAGTCACGGGACCGAATCCCGGCTGCGGCGCAGCATTTCAGATTGAGGCGGAAATGTTGTAGGCCTATGTGCTCATATTTGGATGCAATTCAAAGAACCCCAGGTAGTCTAAATTTCCGGAGCCCTCCACTACGGCGTCTCTCATAATCATTTGGTGGTTTTGGGACGCGGAACCCCACATATCAAAGATTTACAGTGAGCGAATCTTGCTAGCAGTGAAGTGTTATAAGTAAGTTTAGTTGGCAAAGTTTTGATTATCGATCTCCATACCCTCTCCTGTTATTCCAATGATGGTGAAAGAATGCCAGGTACACTTGCTTTGAGGAAGCGTTTGCGGAAAAGTTCCCGAACCTAGCTAAACCAGCTGTTTTAAATCTCGGGTGAACATTATCATCACCATCATCATCAGCCTGACTTCTGCACTGCAGGACAAAGGCCTCTCCTTAGGTCAGATTTATGCCCACATGCATGATGACACAAACATTATTTGATGCCAAAATGATGGCTCTAATGAATCGTACTGTCTGAAATGTGGGGCAGAACTCTTCAGGAATAGATGGAAGAAAGCAAATGCCGTTTCACTTACCAAGTGCTTTTTTTTTTTTTCCTCTTCCTTCTTTCTGTTGGCTCGTTTCTGCAGGGAGACGTGGAAGAGGACGAGATGATTCCCGATCGTGAAGAAGACATCCGACCCAGGTTTCACAAGTCCAAAACGCACAGTCAAAAGCACATGGACGATAACATCGATGTGAGTGAATCCTTTCTCTGTCGGTCTCTTCCTGTGCATATGGGATTGCTGCCTAGTAGATCTTGTCATAGTCGCCGTGGGACTTTCTGGACTCCAAAAATTTGTACTTTTTGGATGTTTTGAACTTCATAAGTGCACCGTCAAGGTTCCCAGTGCATAAATGACTCGCGACCAATTTTTCGGACAAATTTGTGCCCTAATGTTTGATTTTTCGGACTAAATCGCTCGTTTCGAGCCATGCTGCTTGATTTTGAGAGCGGCCATGTTGGACTTTCCACTGGCTGGCTCAAGTTTGGCATCCTGTGGCCAGTCTTGATGCCTTCAAAATTGGGAGCACACACGATCTTCCTGTTTTGTAGACTGTATTCGATCTTCCTTGACCTGCAAAATGTTTTAGAGATGCGTATTTTCTTTTTCAGCCTGCCCCATTGCCATGCTGGTGGGTTGTGTGTGTGTGTGTGCACGCACACGCGCTTTGCCTGCAGGAATATGAGGCATCCTATATTGGATGATCAGTGCTTTTCTTTTTTTTCTAAATCATTTAATTCGTTATTTTCTCTCTTGTGTCATACATGTTCATTTCTTATCTCCGCTGTCCTTTTCTACCTTAGGTAATAATCTCTGTCTAAACATTGCTGATCTTCTTGATCTATTTTCTTTAGGAGGACTCTGTGTCAGATGACGGCCTTGATGATGACAACACGCTATCTGACTGGAACCTGCGTGAGTGTAGTGCCACAGGCATTTTCATGGCCACTGTCGAAGACATGCTGTAAACAGTCATCTTAGTTAACAGTGCAAAAGGACAGACAAAATAGGGTACTGTTAGCCATGAACTTGATCCAGCTCACCAATATTTTATCTCTTAGATGTGATTGTCATCAAATGTTATTCCCTGGTTCTTACGGCAGTATTTCTCTGCCGACAAGGTTGGCACAGGGGTATGTGTGTGCTTGGTCGCAATTTTGACACTCCCATGAACAATATGATTCTTATTGAATTGGCGTCCAAATTTATTGCGCACTGAAGTATTTTGTACTCCTTTTGCATTCTTTTGTGTGCTTAGTGGCAGCCGCATTTTAAAGAGGCCAAAAAGGAAAAAAAAAAAACCTATATTCTGAGGGGGTTCGTAGTAGCATATGTGTGTTTGGCAGATAGGTCGCATTTAGGTTTAACAGCCGCTGAGCGGTAGGTGGTGCAGTGCAAGTTTGTAAAAGTAGTTGAATAAATGTAAACGGTTTTTCGCTTTGCCCACCGTGTCTGCTGTCTCCGTGTGTTCAGAGAGGGGCGTTCTCCTTTCGAGACTTGACAGTGTGTAAATTTGAATACATATTAAACCCCAAGTGACTGAAATGAAAATGGGGTGTTGGCCAGGGGGCTTTTTATGTACAGCCTAATGAAACCATCAGCCAAGCAAACTATAGGGACAACACGCGTTGTCAACTGCAAATATAAATGTAGAAAAATTATACAGGACGACAAGACAACTTGCCGCCAGCAGGCACTGAACCCACAACCTTCAGACAATTCGTCTGATGCTCTAGCAATTGAGCTACAGTGGTAGTCGCCCTCTCTTCCACTTTATTGGACAGCAATACCCAATAATGTGTACCTGATGTGCTCCATATTATTGGGTTAAAATACCCATTAAAGTGAGCAGGACGATCCCAGCTGTAGTTCAATGAACCGTTTTAATAATTGGGAAGCAAGCTTTTACGCTGCAGTGAAATCTCGGTAAAGCGAAGTTCAGGGAGCCATGGCAATTCGTTTGTTATTTTGAAAGGCCGTTATAGTGAAAGCCCAAAAGTTAACCATAAATACAGATTTTCTATGGACCAAAATGACTTAACGGTGGGTCCTCAAACTCGTTTTTCGCGAGAAAAAACAAATGCACCAGTGAACACTAAAAAATGCACGTTTACCAGCTCATTTACATTCCTGTGGTCCGATCCATTTTCTCGCTGAGCGAAAACTGCTTCCGCCTTTTCGTCAGAAGCAGAGATGAACTCATTGTAGTAGCACTGCAGCGCGAACGCCGACTTGTTTTGCGGATGCGATAAGTAATCACCGAAAGAAGATGAATTTGACTGACAAGGCCACTTGGAGCCCATGTAGAAGTGACAAAGATAAGAAAAACCTGAAGCGTATAGCTGTCATCGCCTCTTCCGAAGAAAAAAAGCGCTAAAAAAGAAAATACCTTGCCCTCCCGTGTTGCCCTCACCCCTCGCCTCAGCGCTTGTAAACCTGCAGCGTCTGCGTTTCAACAAAAAGAAAGAAAAGAAAGTCGTTCTTTTGTTTCTTCCCCCTCCCCACCGTCGCGCGTGGTCCGAGAAACAAGGCGTCCGTTTGCTGTGTCGTCTGCTTGCGTACCACTCTGGTGGTCGCTAGGGATTCGAGAACACGAGTTCGCTGTACTGAGGCCTTGCTCGGTATTCTGAAGTACGTAGTTGTGAAATAATTTTACATTGAAACTATTAGCAGTCGCCGTGGGATTTTTTATACATTCGTTAACGTGGGGTTCGCTCTACCAAGATTTTGCTGTATGCAGATGAGCCCCAGCAAGTTCATCTAGGACGTCGTCTCGATTTGAAGCAAGGCAGGTGCCTCGATTAGTAGTGCAAATACGCAGCGAAGGGAAGTGTAGTTGCGGATTATGAAAAAGGTTCACCGGTAGAACACTGGACATGTTATGTGAAGGTTGCATGTTCAGTCCGTGCTCGCGGCAAGTTGTCTTCACATTTGTATTGACAATTGAAGACCACCGAAGATACCCCCACACTCTCGTCTGCGTGTAATCGCATTGTGATTTTTCCACACAAAGATGTCAAGGAGGCGGTTTCACTCGATGCAGGGAAGTGCTCGGCCGCCGCCCTGGACGTGCTGGCAAACGTGTTCCATGAGGAGCTCCTCGGGGTGCTGCTGCCGATCCTGAAGGAGACGCTGTTCCACCAAGGCTGGGAGATCAAGGAGTCTGCCATCTTGGCATTGGGTGCCATCGCCGAGGGCTGCATGGTGGGCATGGTGCCACACCTGCCCGAGCTGATCCCTTACCTGATCGGCTGCCTGGGCGACAAGAAGGCGCTGGTGCGCTCCATCACCTGCTGGACACTGAGCCGTTACTCCCACTGGGTGGTCAGCCAGCCGCACGACCTGTACCTGCAGCCCCTGATGACCGAGCTGCTCAAGCGGGTGCTGGACGCCAACAAGCGCGTGCAGGAGGCAGCTTGCAGCGCCTTTGCCACCCTCGAGGAAGAGGCCTGCACCGAGCTGGTGCCGTACCTGAGCTTCATCCTGGAGACGCTCGTCTTTGCCTTCAGCAAATACCAGGTAATTTGGCTCACTCTCGTGTTTCATGGCGGCTGCTGTGGCTCGCCAGTTACTGTGCTCGTTTGCTGACCCAAAGGGCATACGTTTAATCCTGGCTGCAGCAATTGCATTTCTGTGGAGGTGAAATGCTAGCAAGTGTACTGTGTCTGTTAGGTCTGTGGCCGCCTTGTATAACACTGTACTTCCTTTTTGTATAACACTGTACTTCAGGATTGCAACAATATTTAAGGGGAGAGCCTACCTCGAAAACCGAACTTTCTTATTTTTAAAATATCTTGGTGAAAATTTTAGGGTATATTCACTACATTAAAACTAGAAAAACTGCAAAGTTCCATGAAATTGTGTTGAGAGGTTCTAGAGTTACTGATGTCTAACTGGGTGGTTCACTTGTGTGGGTGAGGAAGGGCCGGAAGAAATCCCAGGACATACCAGAAGGCTGCAGATATTTGTGGTCATCCCTGGATAGATATCCCAGAATGCTAAAGAGCCGTTATTTGTTTTTTTTTTTTTTTTTTTTCAATTTTCCCCCCAAAAAATTTTTTGCAACTTTGAATTTGATGTAGCCAGTAGGCATGAGATTTATCAAAAATGAATTGTTTATCAAAAATTGATGGCACCAATTTTCAAAAAAAAAAAAGAGAAGCTTGTTACACTCTGGCAAAATCATCCAGGTGCAGAATAAATGAAACTGCACACAAATATGACAAGCACTTCTTGAGAAATTGCTTTCCTCAGCACCACAACTAGCTAAAAAAGAAAACGAGCTTGGAAAGTTCAGCACATGCTTTCCTCAAAAAGCTCTAGCAGAGGAGTAGCTTGAAATGTTGTTGTGTACTCTTTTCCTCTTTTGTCTTCCCTCCATCTTCTGTAAGTGCCATTTGCAATTTTTTTTTTTTTCCTACGTAGGGCGTCTCTTTCAAAAGCCGGCTGCATCAGTTCAAATTTTTTTCTGCGTTGCTGGCGTAGATTCGAGTTCAGCGCGAATGGCGTCTCCACATCTCGCATTCTCATCAATTTCTTTCTTAGTTAGGAAATGTGTCCGCAGATCAAGGGTCGACAGCCCATGCACGGTATTGGCCCCGATGCAAACAAAGTGCTGGGTCTGGCGATCTCAGCAACACTCTGTGTCACGCTCGACTGTCCTGATTCAGAGCACGTGCTGGATCCGGTGATCTCGGACACGCTTGACACATTCGCGGCTCCAGGTACACACAGTTTGTCCAATTCTAGACTGGTGCCAGCTGACAGCACAGTTTTGCCGCCGCAAGCATCTATGCACTGGGAACTTGCAGCAGAAAAGCGGAAGTTCGATTCTCGTTGAAGCCGCAAACGCGCTTCCACGCTCCGAACTAGCGCACCGTTATCGGCTTCCTTGCTGGCATCACGCACAGCAACAAAGATAAAGGGCACAGAACTTGTGCGAAGAAAATAAAAAGAAGAGAAACTGATCAAAAAATACAACGCAATGCAAAAAGCGGCTCGTAAGCAAACGTCTATCGAGGCAAACGGAGCAGAAAGCAACAGCGAGACGAGCGTGCCAGACGTGCCCTCGCCGAGGAGGACCGCCCTTGCTTCCAGCGCAGCTGCCAATCGCAGGCACGTTTTCGCCCGCGAGATATGAATGAGCTGCTCTAGCCAATCAGTGCTCCGCATCAGATCTTGGGGAAACGCAGATAGCATCTCAACCACGCTGTTGACACCATTTTGAAAGGCAGCAAACAAGAAAGAAAGAATGCACGCTCAGAACAAGACCAAGATGGTGCGAGACGGCCGCATGGTCTTGGAATGGCGCTTGCGTGAAGTTGGGTTTCATTTTGGCTTTTGCGCATTTTGGCCGCAGCAGTGGCCTCGAAAATAGCATATTTTTTTTGCACTTAGGGGTTGAATTAGGCTCTGATATTTACTGAATATGTAGTTTATGTGACATACCATATTTACTCGATTCTACCGCGCCCTCGATTGTAACGCGCACCCGATTTCCACCGCAAAAAAAAAAAAAAAACGTAAGACATCGATTGCAACGCGCACCCATTTTTCTCGCTGGCCTGCACGATCACGCCACTCGAAAAAACTACTCCTTTCGGGAGCGTCTTCCATTTAAATATGAGGTACGGGCGAAGATGTGCCCGTCTGACGTGTAACAGAGCATTGCCGTCACTGTAGTTTTACCGTGGACCGATGTCAGCACGCAAACTTGCTTCGCCCCCTTCTTCTCGACGGTTGTGATGCCAGGCATGTCGAAGTAAAGAGGCGTCTGGTCGGCATTCCCGATTTGCCCAAGCAGGTAGTCGTCGTTGCGCCGCAAGTTTAGGACGAACCTCTGAAAACTGCGAAGCTTTTCATCGTACTCCTCCGCAAAACTTTTCGCATATGCATGTTCCCCTTCGGAGGGAAAAGCCTTTCCTCTTCATAAAGTTAGTTAGCCAGAACCTGCTCGCTTTAAACTGGCTCCGCATTAGACATTTTTCTAAGACTAATTGCATAGCCTGCACTTGGAGCAGTTCTGCCGTCACGGGCCGCTGTGCTGCTCGCTGCTAAAGCACATTCTCGCCGAGCAGCTCTTTAATTTGCGGAAACCGACCCTGCCGTGGTCCACTGAAGTCTTTGCGTAAAGCTTTGCTGTCGAAAATCTTCTGCTTTTGTTTCCGCCGGTCCCGCACGCACGTTTCGGGAACTCCGAACGACCGCGATGCGGCCCGATTTCCATCCGTTTTTGCACACGCGGTGACTTTTCTTTTAAAAGCGGCATCGTGGTGCACTCGAGTTTTTGGAGTTGGCCATTCCACGCCGTCGATGCTAATGCACTACTAGATGACGAACTCCTCAGCACACGTACGAAGTGCCGCACATAGGCAACACATAGGCAGAAATGGCCGACGCGCCATGCCAACACACGTAGGGGGCGGCCATTTTAGATTTGCCGATGGCAATAGATTGACCGTAATTTTCTTGTTCGTACTCGATTCTAACGCGCATGCGATTTATGAACTCGCTTAACCGGAAAAAAGGTGTGCGTTAGATTCGAGTAATTACGGTACAACCGAACAATATGTTTTTTCAAAAACAGACTTTTTCGCGATTGTTCGGTTTTCAACGGCCGCGTCCCCCCTTGAGCTCTTTGAACATTCGAATAAATATTATAGCACACTCGAACATCATCATAGCAAAGTTGCATCCTACACGACTCCAAAAATTTTTTATAAAAGTTTATTCCCAACACTATATCTATTGCAAGAGTATGTTTCATAAACTTCATTATAACCAATGTATCATTATATCCGGGTTTGTTATATCGAGGTTTGAGTGTATTCTAACTCGTTTTTATTTGAATTGTTGGAAATTCGAAATACAGTAGACTCTCATTAAACGGAACCTGAAGGGACTGGGAAAATGTATTCAATTTAACAGGAGTTCCGTTTACTGAGAGGTGAAGTGGGCTGCAGCATTCAAGTAAGAAATCAATCATATCAGAGGAAGTTGTTCCATTTAAGCAGCACTTCTGTTAATCAGAGTTTCATTTACTGAGAGTCTACTTGAAATGAAATACACTCAAACCTCGTTATAATGTAACAGGATATAATGAAATAATGTATATAACGAAGTAAATTAAATTCCCCCTGCAAACTCCATTGAGAACCATGCATTTGAAACCTCGTTGTAATGAACTAAAATTGACCGGCAAATGGATATAACCAACTAAATTAGTCTATCAAATAGTCTATTAAAAAAAACTACCGTAGTGTGTTAAGTATAGCGTTTTCTGGGAAGTTTGATGCTCGTTCGGCGCGGCTCTTTCAAAACTCCCGCGCCACCTTACAGCCATGCCCCGCGCGGCCGAGAGAGCCGTCCTCCTCACACAGCCAGCGGAGAAAATTTAGGAAGCGCTCAGTCACATGACCGAGAAGTGGCACCACTTTGCAAAGCGATTTCCCTCTCACTAAAAAAATATCGAGTAAAAAGGGTGTCTTTTTGTCCCACAACAATAATCGTCATCAGGCTTGCGTGCGCTTCCTTTCTTGAAAACTCTGCGCTGGCCTCTTTCCTATCGAGAATGCAATGTAACCCTTATAATGGGCATGTCGATCGTGACCAGAATGTACTGGGCGCGGGGTGATAGCGCAAGGATTGAACGCAATATAAATGACGATTATTGTTGGACAAAAAGACACCCTTTTTACTCGGTCTTTCTTTAGAGTGCTCACGGCGGCAATGACTGCGTTTCCGCTGCTACCATGGCTGCTTACTCTGCACTGAAAAAGGAGGACTCTCTGCTACAGCTTTTTTTTTTTTTTTTTTCCCCGCTCTCTGTACGCGTGGCCTTGAAAGGAGAAGGGTCTCTACGTGCAGAAACGGAAAAGGGAGAAGCGGGAAACAGGCGCGTCGCAGATCAGCATTTGAGGGGGAGCAAACAATCCGCCACAGTCTTTTCTTTACTTTTCTTCTTTTCCTTCTTCGTGCACAACGTTGAGAGGTGCCGCCGCGGGATTGGGCATGGTGCTGAGAGCATTTTCAGGCCGCTGTATGTTCGAAATAATCGTCGCAAGCGCTTGCGCGTTCGAATTACAGGGCGTTTTTGCCCATTAGAATACATAGCTTTGACGGGACTTCAGCGTGTGTTCGAATTACCCGAAAGTTCGAATTAATGAGGTTCGATTGAGTTTATTTTCCGTGGCACGCGTGGTCGCATAGCGGTACATCGGGCCGCAAGGCGGTTTCCTTCTTTGCATGCTTATAGGTGTGCGCCCATCTTAGCATACATTGCCACAAACTGTTGTAATGTGATATAACAAAATAGCTGTGACTCCTTTTCAACTTTGTTAGAATGAGGTCTGAGTGTACACTCAAACTGCATTATAACGGTTGGGTCCTACACGAAAATAAGTTCGTTATATACGAAAATTTATTGTAAAGGTATATTTTCAGCACTTTACCTATTACAAGAGTATTTTTAGTTTACTTGGTTATTTCCGTTATTTTGTTATTTCTGGTTTTGCTATATCGGGGTTCGAGGAATAGGTGCATTTTAACCAGCATGCAACTTTGCTATATATGTTGTTTCACTGCAGTGGAGGTCTACTATACCATGAATACATTTTACCATATACTAACTGCCAGCTCGCCTGAATTGTCGGGGAGACTCCTGAGTTTTGACCAAATATCCCATTGTACAAATGCTGTCTTGAATCCCCCGAAAAGTAGTTGCCACAGCAGAGGCGTCCCCCTTTTTTTTTTGTGCCTCTAATCACGCACACTCCAGCCTTCCTTACTGCAACAGTTGGCGGTGCTGTGGAGGAACACTCGCCACTACACTTGTAGTTCGTCGCTGTACTGTAGAGTATGGCTAAGTATGAACCGCGCATCTGGGCGAACACCTGTGGCCATGAGGCGCGCTTGCCACCACACCAAAGGCAGGCAAGGGGAAAAAATACAACTTTTTCTTTTGTCTGTCTGGGCCCCCGCATTTTGTGCGCTAGGCCTATGCCTCCTGCCCAGGCGTCAGTTGTGTTTGTTACATGATTGTGAGGGTTGTGTGTTTCCCAGTGTTCAGTTTGAAAGCTAATGGCTGTGTCAAAAAGCAAAGGAGTACGTGCAAGTGTTTCTGGAGTTGTGCACACAGCCGAGTTCTGTGACTTTGTAGAAAGGTGACAAGTATGAATTCTGTGCCACATGTTCCTGCAATGCAAGTGTTTCGCGTGGCAGCAAGCCCAACGTTACATGTGCACATAGCTTCGCAGAAGCATCAGAACTATGTTTACGCTAAAAGAGCTGCAAAGACCGTTCGCGAGATTTTTCGTGCAGCGCTACTTGGCGTTAAACATTAGTGATAACACGGGACCGTGTTAAAGAGGACCGTGATCGTGGACGTATTAAAACAACTGCCATTGTCTAGGACAGTGGTCCTCAGCCATGGATGTGTTGTGGACTGGTGGAAGTGATAAGGGACCCCTTGCAGCAGAGGGGGGGTACGTAGGTAAATTAAAACACAACTGGAGCATGAAACGGGTGCCTTTTATTGCTACCAAAAACATCACTTTATTTTGGACAGTTCATCAATACGTGGCACTGTCATGCATAAAGAAAAATGTGGGTGAGGCTTTCGTGGATAATAGTAATGGCCTCCCTAGGGTTCGTCTAAGAAATTTCCACTGGTCTAGGAAATTGCTGCATATGTCGAAAACACAATGGTGAAAGCTCTGAAATGCTGTGCTTTCGCATTCACAGTGGATGGAAACAATGACGGCAGGCTGCAAATGTCTGTTTCAGTAAATTCTCTTTATACTTTGTTTGCTTTGTGATGTTTGATGAAAGTTCGCAGGCATTGTTGACAGAAGTGTTTTTTTTTTTACATTTATGCAGCACAAGAATCTTCTAATACTGTACGATGCCATAGGGACCTTGGCGGATTCTGTCGGGCATCATCTCAACAAACCTGTAAGAATCTTATCCCTTGGAATTGTATGCCTGTACTTCGATGATGTCTTGCTGCATGGCTTCCCTTGCAGTGAGGTGGGCTGCTTATAAACCAGATAACTGTGCATTCTTGGCATAATTTTGTCGAGTGAATTACGTTTGATTGGATAAAGCAAAAATAAATGAAAGGGTGGTTGCTGGCACTGATTGCTCATCTCGTTTTTCAGGAGTACATCAACCTGCTGATGCCACCGTTAATAGAGAAGTGGAATGTCCTGAAGGATGACGATAAAGATCTCTTTCCTCTACTAGAGGTAATTATGCTGGATACGTTCCTATGGCATTCTTCGTCTGTTTCTTTCATTTATAGTGCTAAAATCTGCTTCCACTTTTATCTTGATGTGATGATGACATTCTTCAAACTGAGCTGCTTTCTGGCTCTGATTTTCTTATGAATCGTACTGTCTGACATGTCGTAATAGGCAAGCTTAGGCAACTCACGGGCTCTGTTGATAACAATTACTTCTCTTACACTGCGTGATGCAAGAACTCACTGCTTGTATTGCCACCCAAAACCACGCAAGCTTTGTTGATCCACCCTGGTACAGTATTGCTGCATTGGGACAAGTCACTGCTGAGGGAAAAAAATGTACACCCTCCAGATTTTTTAACCTACATGCGCTAACGACAACCGCTGAGTCGATGAGTGCCTTAGCGCAGCGGCAAAATCAACTATAACACGCTCAAACCTCAATATAATGAACCTGGATATAACGAAATATTGGTTATATAATGCAGTAAATTAAATATCGTCTTGCATTTGATATAGTGTTGGAAATAAGCCTTTATAAGGAATTTTCGGATGTAACGAAGTTATTTCTATGCAAGATTCAACTTTGTTATTATGAGTTTGTAGTGAATGCTTTGTATGACGAGCAGTCCTGTAACAGTCTGAAGAGCATGTAGTCTTATGTGAGCCTGTTCAGGCCCTGCCTGAATTACCGAGGCGCTGAAGCCGATCGCTGTTGCGACGAAAGAAATAGTCCTGCTCCAACACCTGGCTATGTTCTCTAAAGGCAGAATCATGGCTGTCCAGCTTATGACATCACTTTTGTATTCATAACATGTGGTACAGGCTTTTGTGCAACGGCCTTGGAGATGGAAATGCTGTAGACTTCTAAAAGACTTCCAAAGTTGTATCCAACTACACTCATACCTCGATATAACAAAGTACGTGAAGAACAATCTTGTAACATATACATTGTATTAGGAATAAACCTTTGGCGAATTTTCGGATACAACGAAATTATTTGTGTATAAGATGCAACTTTTTATAATGGGGTTTGAGTGTACAGGTTCACAGAATTGGGAGGTTGTACATAGAGTTGTCATGGTTGCCTATGTTCTCTCGACATCACCAACCTGGTGGTTGCGCATTTGTTGTTGGTGCACTGGGCTCTTGGGTGTTGACTGTTCTGTGCTGTTTTGGGCTATCGCGCAGTGTTTGTCTAGTGTGGCCACTGCCCTCCAGTCCGGGTTCCTGCCATACTGTGAACCTGTTTTCAGGAGGTGCGTCTCCCTGGTGGAGCAGACGCTGAATCAAAACATGGTGAGTCTTCAAGGCATTTCTGTTTGCTTTGTGCCTTTTTATATGACATATTTTGTAATGGGAGGATTATTTAGGAATGTTTATGCACAAACAGAGAAGGGGGAGGAAAAATAAACACAAAAGGAAAACAGCTTTGCTAGACATATCTGTTGTCTGGCATTTATGTTTATGTGTGCATTAAAAAGTTTGAAAGCTTCTGTAGTAGTGGCTTATATGCACTGAGTGTACTAAATTTCGAAATGTAACATATATTACAGGTTATCACTTGCATTCTACCAAAAGTCAAATCCTGCTACTACTCAAAATTGTTTCCAATAATTTTGAACCTTAAAAAAAAAGACATTGGCACAGGCCTTGTGTACATTTTTTTTTTTTTTTAAGTTGTGTAAGATATAGTTTTGTCAGGACAAATATGTCCATTTTTCTGTGTACCGTGCGATATAGACTGTTCGAATGCAATTCAAAATCGTTGTACCCAATTATTATTCACTTCAAGCTTAAAATTTATCACAGTCAAACTGCTTTATTAGCCGGGTGTCTGCCAACCTGGAAAACCTGGAAAAGTCGGGAATTTGTATCTTTCTGGAAAAATTGGGGAATTTCTAGAAAATCTGGCGGGGTCATGGAGACTGACAGCAGTCTGTGTGATCGTCACAAAAATAGACATTACCATTGATGCAAGCGTAAAAAGCCACTCTTTCGGCTGCAAAAGAGCAAGAAGATGCAGGAAAAAAAAAAAGTGCATAACCATTGCTTCTAAGTGTAGGCGGGAAAGGATACACCTACCAAAGGAATATACGGTTTACTGATCTTTCAATACCTTCTACGGGACCCTTGTTCACAATAATAGCTATAAGAAAGGCACAGGGTACTTAAATCATCATGGAAAACCTTAAAAAGTGAGGGAATTTCGAAAAAGCAAATCGGTAGACACCCTGATAAGAGGCATGCTCCGGGCAGCAATTTTTGTCTTTTATATGAGATGTCTCTTATAAGCAGGGTACCTCTTATGCATTTTCTTGTCTACCTGTATTTTACTGTTGGCACACTAGTGTCTCTTATACCCGTTCGTCTCTTATGAAGGGCTTCAACTGCATTTGCACTAGCCTGATCCGGTGCTTTCTTGGCCGCTACTGAACAAAGAACCACATGTGTGTACGTTTCGCCTCAAGAGGCTAAAGTGGAGTGCTAAGTGTGCGTGTGAACACGTTTACAAAAGCTTGTTCACTGTGCTGAGGTTGTCCATGACTTGTGCACGAAATGCAGGCCAACGCAGCCCATCCTGACCAGTTTGAGGCCCCCGACAAGGACTTTGTCATAGTGGCCCTGGATCTTCTGAGTGGACTGGCCGAAGGCCTGGACGGTCACATGGAGAGCCTCGTCATGTCCTCCAACATCATGCAGCTGCTCTACCAGTGCATGCAGGTGCTGCGTCTGCTACGCAAACACTCGCATTCACTTGAGCCAGACATAGTTTTGCCGTGTAGGAATGTCAAATATTGGTTCCTTTTATGTCACCTCTTGCATATCAAGGCTATATCGAACTATGCCATGGTTCAGTCAAGTTTTTGTTGTAGTTTACGTTAATTGCTTATAAATTAAGTCGGATTCCTGTGACAACTTAGTGGAAGCCATCGTCATCTTTTTAGTCTGTCAACTGGGCTTACACCACCCCTTTTCCAGCTCTCTGCACCATAGAGGGGCATTGCCTGCGGGACTAAGCCACTGTTGACCTAGTGGCAAGTGTCATATGATCACATCATAGGGTGACACTACATTGTCATGATTTTTTGCATCACTTGGGGGGGGTGTCGACACTGATTGTCACTTTTCGTATTTGATGAGGCATTTAAAGCTTCCACCTGAATAATAATTTCCGCCAATGTTAGGGGGGGGGGGGGTATAAAAACAATTGTCGACTTGTCTAGGTTCTCGCGTTCCAAGTGATGCAAAAACACTGAAGCGCTGTGTGAAAATACATCAAGCACTGTGTGGCAACACCAGAACCATTATCATGCAGAGCTTGGGCATGGTTCTTAAAAGTAACGCAGCGAGAAAAATTACTTCTTAGTACGCATTCAGTATGACCATGCATTTTTACGTATCTGCCTGTTTTGTGCGTGTTGCAGGACTTGATGCCTGAAGTGCGACAGAGCTCCTTCGCACTGCTCGGTGACCTGACAAAGGCTTGCTTCCAGCACGTGAATCCCTGCATTTGTAAGTCCGCCATGAAGATCCTCTTGAAATTGATCTAGACACGCCGCGGCAATCCATTGCTGACTTGAAGGTTGCAGGGTCGAATCCCGGCTGCAGCAGCTGCATTTCTGATCGAGGTGGAAATGCTTGAGGCCTATGTGCTTAAATTTAGGTGCCTAATAAGGAAGGGGGGGGGGAAATCGGAGAAGAGTTTCTTCGTCTTTAGTAGTAGGGCAATAAATAGACATGTTCGTTGGGAAGTGCTCAGAATGGCTATGAAAATATGAAAACAAACATCTTTTTTTTTTATGCTTTAAAGTCGTGTCAGTACTCCTTTAAACAATGCATATGTTTACCAGGACCCAGAGGACAAAATTAAGAGGTTCAGTTTTCCATATTACAGTGAAATCTCGGTAGAACGAACCCCATATTAACGAACTTTTCTGGTTAACAAACTTTTAAAAATCCCATGCCGACTGCTAGTAGTTCCGATGTAAAAGTGTTTCACTACTATGTACTTCAGCATACCGACCTTTTCAAAATACCGAGCGTTAATTTACTTCTGCGTGATATTAACGCCTCAGTACAGCAAACTTGTTCTGAAATTCGTCGCGACCACTGGAGCGGTACGCAACAGACGTCAAAGCGAACAGACGCCTTGCTTTTCTGAAGACGCGACGGTGCAGAGGGGGGAGAAAAAAACGAAGGGGCGACTTTTTTTTGTTGAAACGCCAACGCTGCAGGTTTACAAGCACAGAGACAAGGGGCGAGGGCAACACGGGAGGTCAAAGTCAGCGAGGCAAAGTGGGAATTGCAGAGCAGGAAGCATGGGTGTGGAAAATCTGAAACGGCAAGGGAGCATAAAACAAAGTTCAAGGAATTTTCTTTTTTATCACTTTTATTCCTTTGGAAGAGGCCGCCGCAACGCTTCTGGTTTTTCTTCTTTACTTGTACATGTGATCTAAGAGGCCTCGTTTGTCAGTTGTGTTCATCTCTTTTCGGCGATTACTCATCGCTTTTACAAAGTAAGTTGGCGTTCCAGCTGCGGCGCTACTACAAACGAGTTCATCTCTGCTTGCGATGAATAAGCGGAAGCAGTGTTCGCTAAGAGAAAAAGTGGATGTTCTTCGGCAACTGGAAGGCAGAAAGCGAGCTGTTGTGACCAAAGAACCGAATCGCATCACAGGAACGTGGATGAGCTGGAGGCCTTCGCGCTACAAAGTTTGTGCTGCACGCTTAGCAAAAAAAAAAAACACACACACACACACACACAGGCTTCTTTTAAGTACCGTATTTACTCGCGTAATCCTCGCACTCGCATAATTCTCGCACCCCCCACATCGGCCAACAAAAATGCGATTTCTTTTTTTTTTTTCTCGTGTAATTATCGCACCCCCGAAAACTGCTGTAATAATGTCTGCTCTTTCCAGCCACTGATGATGATAGCGCATGCCATCTGGCGCCATCTCTTAAGCATCAAGCGTACTATTGTACAAGATTCAATCCAATTCAAGCCAAGCCGAAGTGGCTAGTGCGCATTGCGGCGTGTTTTGTATGTTGCGTCGGTAAGCTTGGCAAGTTAAGAGGTGATACTGAAGCTGTATGGCTGCTTTTTTCTTTCTCTGCTCTTATTGTTGAGATAAGTTTTAATTAGTACTTCTTAAAGCTTGCTGTTAGTTGCTGGTGTGAGAATCTCGATTTGTGGCCACTTCGTTTTCTTTTTCGCTCTGTACGTTTTCGTAGAGAGTTTTCCCCGCGTAATTCTCGCACCCCCAACATTTCATCGGTTTTCCGACAAAACAAAGTGCTAGGATTATGCGAGTAAATGCAGTAAACGTGCATTTTATGGTGTTCACTTGTGCATGCGTTTTTTGTCATGAAAAACGAATTCAAGGGCCCACCGTTGTAAACGTAAGTCGCTTTGGTCGGTGGAAACTATGTGTTCATGGGTAATTTTTGGGCTTTCACTATAACGACCTTTCTAAATAACGAACAAAATGCCGCAGCCCCCTGAAGTTCGTTTAACCGAGATTTCACTGTAACAAGTGCCACATTAATGATTTGAGCAAATTATGTGGCCATCTGGTAAAAATATTTTAGCATGTTCTGCACTTGAGGGATTGTAGATAGAGCCTGCGGTGAGGGAGAACATTTCACAAAAACTACTGTGGCTGTATTCATTCTGTTTGCAAGTGCAACTGCTGCAGTTCAGCCCTTCAAGTCTTTCAGTGTGCCATAATTTGATAAACTAAGACTAGTAGTTTACATTCCTAGTCTTAGTTCTGTAAAGAAGAAAGAAATTTAAAAAGTGAGGGTAAATGGAACCGTTATAAGCTAAACGTCCCATTTACGGTGTGTTTTAGTTTTAATTGAGTTTACAAATCTCGCCTGGGGTTCAGAAATGGTTCACCTACAAACATTTCTGTGTGCGATTTGAACGGTTTTGTTATCAAAGGGACAGGCATAATCAGGTAAGCAGAAGCAGATTTAAGTAGCTTGCTTGTGAAGTAGCATAGTGCCCAAGTCTTTTTGGACTTATCGTGTCGCCTCCTTTGCAGCCGACTTTCTTCCCATTCTCGGTCAGAATCTGAACCCAGAGATTATATCTGTGTGCAATAATGCAACATGGGCCATTGGCGAGATCTCTGTCAAACTTGGTGAGTAGTCGGCTCCTTTGTAGTGTGGGGCGCTGTAATTTATCTTTTGTGGATATATTACTGCTCCGAATGTCCGAACGAATATTGTGGTTTTTGAATTTGCTTCAATATAAATATAAAATTTCTGAAATTTCAAAGTGTGCGAGACAAATAGTAGTAGACATGTTTTACCACATGCAAGTGACCTAGAAAGGTGGTTTCGCTGCAGCACGGAGCAGCTGTGCCGTGAAACTGCCAATGCAGGGGAAATTTACACTGCCGTGAAGTTGCACAAAGTTATGCAGGCATGTTTCTCATACCCAGATTTTTTTTTTTTTTCAATTTAAAAGTGTGTTATATGGGCTAAGGATGGAAAATTTTAAAATGTAACACATTTCAGAATGTAAGTTGCTAAGCACTCTGCTGTAGTTTGCCACCTAAGTCATCATTCGCACCCATACTTCTTAGCGTGCCTGTGAATGCCTCAGCATCGTACATCTCTCCACTGTGACAAGTGTTGAACTTGAAAGCTTGCTTCTTTTGTTCTTTTCTTCTTTTTACTAGCAGCCTCTGGTAAGCAAATTTCACTGGCACCACTATTGCCGCTTGCTTCTGGGTTGGTTTTCGTTAACGTCTGCCCTATTCTTGCTTTTGAGTATTTGGTGGTTGTAGTGGGCTTGAGATTTATTATTCATTTATTTATTTACAGAATACTGCAGGCTCATATCAGAGCCTATGCAGGAGTGGGAACAAGCATTTGTACAAAAAAAAATCACAATCAGTATTCAACGCGCACATTGTACACACGAAATTAATACTCTCATACAAACAAGTACGCATAGCAATTTGACCACCTCATTTCGGACTGTCTCCCTTGCTTAAGTGGAAAACAGTCATCTCATGATCCTGTCACAGGGCATCAATAATGTCATTCGCAGCGAAAGAGGTCATGCGTATATACCATTTTTGTTGCGGTGACATGAGCATGGCAATTGAGATTTGCAGCTGATGTTTGTTCATAGAATGTGTTTCTCGAACCCACGCCTGCCATACTTTTTTTAATCCTGACAGCAGGGGCTTGGCAAGTGAGAACAATAACCAGTAAAAGGAACCATTTCAATAATATTAATGTACTAATCATGTTTAGACGTAGCGGGGTGTGGAATTAGCACTACTGTGTCAGCGCACAAATAAGGGGGCAGTCGATGCCCTAGCTCTCGTCTGCGTCCGCGAAGCAGCGCGTTTTGCCAGCAATAGTTCTGCCTTTCACGAAAGACCGTGAAAACGTGTAAATCAGAAGCATGACCTGGAATGTAAAGTTATCACAGTCGCCGGCCAACAGATGTCGCTGTGAATAGTTTTTTGGCAGACACTGTGAAATCCTAGGTCTCAATAACATTCGTTGCGAATATCATTTGTGATTTACTGTGAGCGACGCTGAATGTGTCTTGTGGCAGGGGTGGTTGTCTCGGAGAAACACATCTTAGTTGCCTTTTTGTGCCATGTTTGTCGTGCAGGCAGGGACATGAAGCCATACATCCCCATGGTGCTATCTCAGTTGGTGACCATCATCAACCGTCCCAACACGCCAAAAACATTGCTGGAGAACACCGGTACAGTGTGTTTGCATGTGCAGCTGCAGTAGTAGTGCTAGTAATGCTTTGGGATAGTTACCTACTGTTCTTTCTTTATTGTTGCAGGTGTAAACTTGCTAGTCCAGTGCATGGCATCTGTTTTGTAGTCTGGTTCTGGATTTTATGTCTAGCTGGCAGTGAGCTTTAGAAGCACAGAAAGTAAAACCCATGTAAAAAGGAAATCTTGGCTGCGCTGGCCTTTTGTGGGACAGCATGTTGGCCATATTCTTACAGACACCGAAATCTAGCAGCATGAAAGGCAAGGCCATTGTTATGGCACATTGAGCTGCATGGGAACATGTTGGGAGGCCATTGACCTAACTCACAAGGCTGTGAAGTTTGCATTAATGGCAATTAGCTAAAGTTGAGGTTTTTAATTGCTTGAATTTCTCAAGACTGGTTAAGCTTTCTGGCATTCTACGGTTCAGTGCCATTGATGATGCATTGAGCAATGTTGCTAGTCCCATCTGAAGTGCTTGCATGGATTGGTTGGGGAATAAAGTCACAAGTTGACAGCATAAGGAACTCTCGCTGATCATAGCGTATTGGGGCATGCTTTATCTCTAGCATCAACTGGCGTAAATATGGTCAACGTCTTAGTGCAACTTGGGCTTCAAGTTGTGTGGCAGGATTTGCAACAATGGCGCACGTTAAAGAACCCCAGGTGGTCTAAATTTCCGGAGCCCTCCACTACGGCGTCTCTCATAATCATATACAGTCGCCGACCGATTTTTCGGACCTGGCGGGGACCGAAAAAAAGTACGAAAAATCGAACAGTCCGAAAAATTCGTTTTTGCCAAAAATCTGAAGTTTATTGCATCAGGCAGGTTTAAAAAAGTCCTTGATGCTGCCTTGTCTCAAACTACGCTTGGAGGCAATTTGGTTTGCCCGTATTTGCGCCAAGGTGACATCGTCGCTGTAAACGCTCGACAAAATTGTCACCGCGTTGGCGATCTCCGACGGCTGCGGGCGGTCGTCGTTGTCATCCGACGACAACGACGACCGCCATCCGGCGTCGACCGTCATCCAGCGACATCTAGCTGCGAACGTCCACTCTCTATTAGCTTGATTATGGCAGCTTTCTTCTCCATCGTCAGGGTCGTATACTTCCCACGCTTCTTCACACCACCTGGCTCCCGCGATGGCACAGATAGCGGAGCCATGGCACTGAGAACACAAAATTCAATGCCGCAGATAGCCGCTGCGAAGCACACAACGTCTCGACGCTACGCGACACAACACGTGCAGAATGGCGACTGAAAAACGCTGCAACGACAATAAAAGAATCCTTTTTTCGCCTCCTCCCCGTGCGATGTGATGACGATAGTGCTGACCGAAGACGAAAAAACGGCATCCATCACCGCGTCTTTTAAAAAGCAAACACGGCCTCCGAAACTTAAAATATGGCGTGCGCATTCCAGTCTCGGAGGCAGGAAAAGCATCTGAAGACCAAGCTTAGCCAAGCCGACGGAAAATCCAACATGGCGGCGTTCACAATGGCTTGGGGCGTGGCACAAAACAAGCGATTTAGTCCGAAAAATCGAACTTTCAGGGGCAAATTCGCCCGAAAAATCGGTCGAAACAATGCATTAGCTCTATGGGATCCCTGACGGTGCATTTATGAAGTCCGGAATATCCAACAAGTCCGAATTTTTGGAGTCCGGAAAATCGGTCGGCGACTGTAGTGGTTTTGGGACGTTAAACCCCACATATCAATCAAGGATTTGCAACAAGTGCAGCTTTGAGCTGGCATTACAGTTGAACATCGCTATAACAGGGTCGTGTCTGAGAGGAAAATAGCTTTGCAGTATCTGAAAATTAGTTATAAACATTGTTATAAACCCTCTAAATTTGTTATAAACACTGTACCAAAAGCAAGGTTATTCATTTACTTTATTATAACTGTTTTTGTTATACTGAGCTTTTACTAACTTAAATACTTTCGTGTCCTTCCTCGTTTCATTCAGTAGCTAGGCATTCATTTTGTGCAACGTTGTCATCCTGGTAACAATCTGAGAGATGTTTTTTGCTGAACTTTTTCAAACTGCCACAAGTTCAGTAGCAGCTTTCGGGCCTCCATACGCACCGACCTGTAATCCGACCTGTTAAGCTGTAATCACACGACTGGGCAAAAGCCGTAAACCAGCGGAGTAGTGGTACCCATTGAGCTGAACTGTATTACACTTGGCTACGCTTTGGCCTGCAATGTTGTTGGGTACCATAAAGCACTTGACTATAAGTTTGCTCCCTGTATCAATTGTGCAGGATTAATTTGCGTATCGTTGGTGCCGAAGCCGTTTCATCTAGCTAAACTCAAATCCCACCTGCATGTGCTTGTTGCCACGACTCTCTGCCCCTGTTGTTGGTACCGTCCATGTCTTATTGGCAATGCACACTTTTAGGTGACCTACACTCATGCTCACATCTGACGTGTGTGGCTTTTTGCTATCTTTTAATGCAGACAGCTAGGTTATGCTGTACTTCAAATCCGCACGCAAACCTTTACTGTGTTATCTTCAAGGGTGCTGTGAACTGGGAAATGTTGGGGGTTTACTACGTTAGTGAATATAAAATATTAGGCCGGTGGTGATGGACGTTCCACTTGTAGTGATCACGATGACAGTTCTATTAGCGTCAAACCTCATTGTAATTGTAATTTGTTAGATATGGAGAAAAAAACTTTTTCAGATGTTTCTTGCCTTTACGAGGTATAACGAATTGATTTCGTCGTTAAAATAGCAACATAAATTTCTGCAGTGTTCCAAATTTGTTTCTCTTAGTAATAGAGCATGGAACTGAAGACTCTGCTTGCCTGCCTGTGTACCACTCGGTGCAGCAGATATTCCTGGATATTCTTATTTCACACAAAGAAATTAGTTATATTATTTAAGGATACTATATCAAAGTGTCTGAATAGTTTCAGGAGATAGTTTGTCTTCCTCAGTATTAACTTGAAAGGGCTCATTATAGCCATGTAATTTTACGCGGTCAGCATGCTGGAAACTGTCGTTACAGATGACTCTGGAATATTTTGACATGGCAGCCACTAAATGCGTGTTAGGCCTAACAGTGGCCAAGCAGAGACTATGCCTTTAAAAACAATAGCACAGGAAGCATCGTTCGAGGCACAATTATATTGAAGCTGAACTAAAACAGTAGGGAACCTCCCCGGAATCATGAAATTTCTTGCAGCCCCGGTGCACTTGTACAATATCTGGTAGTACTTCTTCGGTCTGTACAGTAAAGTGAAGGTCAATTCACAATTTCGTTTAAAGTTTGCAACTGCAGAGGGCAAGGCTGATTCATCGCACAAACTAGCAGCCATAATTATTACAGGAAGCACATTACAGTAGATTCTCAGTAAATGGAAATCTGTTAAACGGAACTATTACCTCTGTAATGCTTGGTTTCGGGCTTGTATTCTGCACCAATGTTCACCTCTCAGTAAACGAAACCCCTGTTAAATAGAACATATTTTCCCGGTCCCTTCAGGTTTCGTTTAAGGAGGGTCTGCTGTATTGTGACCCGACATACACAATTTATGCAGTGAAACCCCTGTTAAATAGAACATATTTTCCCGGTCCCTTCAGGTTTCGTTTAAGGAGGGTCTGCTGTATTGTGACCCGACATACACAATTTATGCAGTGGCGTACAAAGCCCGTGGTATGTTGCAAATCCATTTTCTGTGTGCTTCACGTTAGTCTAAAGCTGTCTATAACTTGAAAAAACTTTTAGGCAACAACTGTGAATGATACTGCAAGAGTGGGCATAAATTTCACTAATAAATTTCTCGCCATGAAAGTAGCCATCCGGAACCGCACTCACTCATCAACACTCTACACCCAGTTCAAACCGTTCTCTTCATCAATCCTCTGTGCCGTTTGCTATTTCTCATTTGTTTGTTATTTTCACTCTTTATTATGGTTGGGTGCGCTCTGTGTACCTCGTTACGTGCAACAATCTCTCTCTTTCTCGTTTGTCTTGATTGCCGACTTGTTTAAACGATTATGTATACGTATAATTTTTTTAGCCTGTGTGTGGGGCGCACCTGGCGTGGTGTGGACCGTTGTTTTTAATTGATTGAAACATTGTTGCCAATGATTTTTTGCGAGTGTCGCTGTGTTTGTTTGTTTGTTTATAGGTTGTCTTTGCTTTTTTCCTTTTTTCTCCTTTTTTTCTTCCCCACCCATTTCCCTCCACCCATCTACCGCCCAACTTCCTGGACTACCCTCCCGGCCTACCTCCCTCCACCTGCCATGGACGTCTTCCCTCCACCCCTCCTCCACCTGCACCTCATTTACACCTCAACCATCACCACCACCACTGCGTCTGTTGTTTCGTTGCCTGCATCTTCCCGTACCACCGGTCCCGTTGCTTTAAAAAAAAAAAAAACACCCCGGATCACCAACCTACGCTGCCGCTGCCAACCTCCCCTCTTCCTTCGGACCTCCTCTTCAAACATGTAGCCATTACGATCGGGCGCCTTGGTTACGTTTGCCCCGAAGAAGTGGCACCCATGTTACAGCAGTTTATACGCCCGTGGTGTGTAAATCCCCTTTTTTTAATTTGTTTCTCTAGTATGTCGTATCTTTTTGATCTGCCTCTCTGTCGGGTCTGTTGAACGTTTTTTGCCTTTCATTTTTATGATTAGTTTTCTTGACTTGCAGTTGGTTGTTTTCTTTTTTGCAGTTGCCATGCTGTTTATGGTTTATTGCTCTCACTTTGTAGAGGTAGAAAGTCTTTCCCATCTGGTGGTGTATGCGTGCGTTGCTTCGCTGATTGTGTATATTTTTATTCATTTTGGTCCCCCCACCTGGAGCGTTGAGGCAGCACTGTATTTGAATTGGTTGACAAATGTTCTGGTAACTTTGTGTGGCATGGCAATGGCCAGCTGTCTCACAATAGAACAATGCTTTGCGTGTGCATTATGCTCTTCAGCACTTTTCTAACACGTGGCTGACCTTCAGTGAGATCGTTAGTGCGGCATGTAGCACTCTCTTGTGGGTGCAGTAACTATGCAGCTCGCGAGACTCAACTCTGCCAGTGGCCACGGGTCATTTGAGTATATGTCATCATTGGTATGGATAAACTGGACTTTGAGAATTAAGAGTAAATTCCAGGCCACTTGCTGCACTGTTATTTTCGGCTCTCATGCTCTCGGGAGCCTTGAATATCGATCAATAGCATTTTCGGACCATGCTGTAAAAGTTGAGTGGGTCGGGGAACAAGCATGTCTTAAAGGGCCCGTAAACCACCCAGAAGTCGAAATTCAGTTATGGTGGGGAAATTGTGACAACAAATGCGGAGCTGTGAGAATTTTTCGAAACAGCTGTAATAAAAGGGTTAGGCGCGTTCAATTGTCGAAACCGCAGCGATCCCTCTTTTCGCTATTTTCTTCGCTACCCTCCATGGTATACTCTCCCGAACCGCTTTGACCTCTCGCCGAGCGCCCCTCCCAATCTCGTGTGGCATACGTCATCGCTGACGCACTGCTTGAAACACAGTCTACTTTCAGTTGCCGCGAATTCGTCAGCTGCGTTGTAGCTGTGCGCTTGTTGGCGAACCGCGGCTGCCATGCCTATACGAAACATGCCGGCATGGGCCCTGCGTTGTGCGCACGTCTTTAATGGACCGCCAACGCAATGGACCTGTACGGGTACATGCTGTGCCAGACCAACCTTCGCACAAGATAATGAGCCGCTGCCAGCGCGGATAGTTGCTTGCAGATTGGATGGAAGTCGTGGGCTCTTTCTTGACCAATCACAGCATATTTTGATCGGCTCGTCAGAGATATTCGAACGGTGCATCACGTGGAAGCACGAAAGACCTGGAAAGGAGCAGGAATTGTTTCTTGGAATTCGTGGCGTGCCGGTGGCTTGTAGCACTGCCGCGTGTAGAGTCGTTGATCACGCGAATCGCAGGTTTACTGAATGTTTGAAAAAATATCGGAGGTGTTTTAGTGGCTCTTCAAGGACAATTTAGTCGAAATCGAGAAATGGGCATAGGCGGGGCATTTAGCACCTAGGCAAGGTAACCTGTAGCATCTCCAGTAACTGACTGAATTCCAGGAAAAGGCAAGTGTGGGAGAGGGGCACAGAAGTTCAGGTGGGCAGATGACATTAAGAACATTGTGGGAATGGTGTATCAGCAGCTAGCACAGAATTGGGGAGATAGGCGAAACTAGACTGAGGCCTTTGGCCTGCAATGGGTGTGGTCGGGATGGTATGATAATGACTACGTGATACAGTGGTTCGGTGGCCGCTGCATTTTCTAGATGCCAGGTTGGATACCCTGAATGCTGGAGATGTGCTAAATTGGTACATGCAGGAATGCTTATGTGATTGGTTAAGGAGTGATTCAGGTGAGAATGGCTGAAAGCTGCAAATAATTTGGTACTAAATAGTACTCACTACAAAATACAATTTTTTGCCCAAGGTACCAGGAATGCTTGGGAACACAGTGGTGTAGAATGCACATGCTTACATTCATGTATATATGGACCATCTGTATGTTGACCACAGTCATGCTCTTTCTGCAGACACAGGAAACTATGGCAAATGCGTGCATCAAATCGCCATCTTCCCACGGCTTGGAACAAAAATCAGCCGCTTAACTACCCAAATCATGTTGCATTTCATAAACTTAACATCACAGCACTTCCTTCAGCTTCATCATTGCAAACTATGGTGGGGAAGGTGCCACCGTTTGATGCTACTTGACAGTTTCAAGCTACAAATTTTTCTCGGCAGCCAACGAAGTTGCCCAAGACTGTTCTACTTTTTAAACATCTACATATGGGGGACACAATTAATGCATGAGTTGGCGCTTATCAGGAACTACACCATGGGTGCATTGCTAGTTCCGTATTTTAGGAGGTGCCGGCCACTTTGGGGGGGGGGGGGGGGGGACCAGTTTAGTACGCTGTAGTAGGTTGAACATTTTTTTTATTATTTTCACAAATTTTCACCGAAACAACAGTGTTTCTGATGCTGTGCCAAGCATTCTGCTTCCGCAGAGTCCCACAAAAGTGAAACGAAGCCCTAGCACACTTGCTCAAGATTTAGCATTTTGGTGACCTCGCACCCATTTCATTGGGAGGCCGTACGAGGCCTCCCACTAGCCCAACCATCTGCAAATCACTCGCTTCTAGCTGCCAAGCTGTGGTGAAATTTCCCAGTGCCTCATCCCTCAAAGCAGGCATCGTATGAAACATAGTGAATTGCCATATTGCCATAAATAACTGAGCAAAGTAACAGAGCCGCTGTAGAGTGCAGCTATAAAACTGCATAAGTTTGGTCAGTTTAAACAGGGAACAAATTTTGATGACGGTCAACTTGTCTGTGGATGTTATCATGGGACATATGTTCTGTTCATCAGCATAAAAAGCTAAAGATAAGTGATAGAAAGTTGCAATAGGTTCTGACAGTGCTGCCTGCAACGCTTCCACCATGAATGGGAAACACCGCATATATTCTTGTCCTTGTGAATTTCTCATGTGCTGCGCATTCCCTTCCCCTTTCTTTTAAGACCATTTATTGTGTGCCTTAACTTCCAAACAATCGTCTTTCCTTTTATTTTTTTTATTATTAAGAACCCCCCACATTCACATCTCGAACTTCACGCTGTATGCTATTTACTTTTATTTCTCTCTTTATTTTGCCGATATTAGTCGCTCTCCGGTTATCGCAACACTTATGGATCTGAATCTAAACAATCTACTGACCAAGTATGTTTGATTGGTGGAGATCAAAATCGTCTGTGAGAATTGGTGACAGAAATATTCTTGCTTCACTTCACCTTAAAGGCCAGCTGCAAAGAACTCTATGCTGGCTGTTTTTCACTTGGAGTGAGCTTTATGTGCCACTGAAACAACCTTGACGAGGCTGCGGGGTTGGTACTCTTATAGTTGGCGATAAGTAATGTTGCTGTTCTTAATGTTTCTGCCCTGTGCAAGTATCTGGTACCAGAAAATGTTGACACTAAAAGCAATGCATTTTGTAGCAGACTCTGGGGACTTTCATGCAAAGTCTCCCGAGAACAGTTAGACACTGCAAACTTACCTTCTGCCTTCACTTCTGCATTTAAAACATGCCCTCTAACATCGATTAAAATGCTAGTCAAATCTTGTTGGCCATACATTGTACTGTCTGTTGCATGCCAATCCTGGTGTCTGCCACTTACACGCAACTTGGTCATTAAGGACTTATCCTTCTATCACTTTAGTCATCACGAGCAAAATATAGGGTGGTATTTAAAGCGTGCATTCGTCACCAGGGCTGTTCCTAGCTGCCTCAGTGTGTGGCCTTTGGAAGCTTGTCGTTAAATTTAAGTGTGTGAGTATGAATTATTTTCTAGTGTAGCTACTCCAGGAACATTTTTTTTAATAACCCCCCCCCCCCCCCCCCCCCCCCCCAGGGACCTCAAGGCCTTGTTTGATGTTTGGAAGTTCTGACATGTTCACTAGCGCAACAGTTCTTTTATGGAGGTGCCCTAGAGCAATGGATGTGATAGGGGTATTGTCTCTTTTTACTACTATTGCTAGAAAATAGGCAAGGCTAGTTAACTCTGAGCGTGCTTAGCATGCTGTGTTTATCAACATATTACATAGAAGCACTTTTGTGTATTACAAGCACAGACTTATTTATTTCTTTGTGGATCCTGTCTTACACAAGGCAGTTATGCCTGTAAAAAAAATATCTTTTCAGACAAGCTATCTTACAGTCTTGCACAGTACGAGCCTGTGGTCAAATACAATAGTCAATGGTATCCACAACTAAAAAAAAGTCAACGTTTACCATAGCGGGGCCATAAACATGTTTATGTACACTGATGTTTTCTAAAAAATTTTCATGCAAGCCAGTTGAGACACTCTTGGCATGTTTTTCACAGCAAAATGAATCATCATTGAGGCACCGTTTTGCAAGTCATAATTTACACTAGTCAACTTTTTAAGTACATTTTTTAAATGTAATTGCTAGATGGCTTCAATGAGAACAACATTACAGCTAGATAGATGTTTGGGCATGTGTTAGTTACAGATAGGGAACCATTGTTTGTTAGCGCTTGAAGGGAAATGAGTTGGTGATTTGCCAACTCGTCTCTGATTATAAAATAAATAAAAGCGAATGCATCTGATCTGATTAAAATTGGCTGCTGCTACAAAGGGCAGGGTAGGAAGGTGTTAAGAACCTTTAAGTGGGGGTTAACATTTGTGCTGTTTGGCTCATGATTTCCAGCTGAAAACAGTGTTAGAAGACTGCAGGAAAGGAGGATAGAATCTACGGCGCTGAAGCCACAGCGCCGAGATTTTGTGTCCTTTCTTCGTCTCGTCTTCTAGTGTTGCCACTGGAAATCGGAGGGCCTCCTGAGCTCGCGTGGTATCGTAACTGACAAGTGAAAAACTCCCTCCAATACCAGTTGTGCCGAAAACGTCTGCACTCTTACTCAGCCTTCTTATCGTGCATGGCTGTGCAGACACCATGTGCACCTTCAGAAAAATGTATAGTGCAAGTTATCTATGATCTTTGAACTTCCAAAAGAAAAAAAAAAGACAGGGTAATGTTGGAGTTGTCCTTTCAGGCTAGTTGAATGAAAAAAGTAACTGCATTTTACTGGCTCTAATGCATAGCAGATGCACTTTCTTTCTTTCAAAAGAGTACCCATCAACTTGAGTCATCTTAATTTGTATGCTCACTTTTATTTGTGAAGCGTCTGAATTCATTCAAAAAAGTGCATCAAATGGCACAAAGAAATTTTGGTTACAAGCTTCAATGTTGTGGGCAAAAGTGCAGAACATTTTGAATGAGGCGGTCACTTGCGGAGAGCTGTGAAAGTGTTTGAGTGAAGAAGTGTTGATTATTTTCGGCAAAGACAGGCAAAACAGAAAGCAGTTGAACTGACATGGCCCTGCAACCCTTTGCCACAAATGTTTTCTATTCATTTCAGGTTAAGAAAATAGGTTTTCTTTTTACTCGCCTCGATGGGAGTTTGTGTGGCACTGATCACGCAAACCTCTTAAGTTGGCCGTACGACGCCTCGCACAATTTAATGATGTTTTGCTTGGGCACTAAGAGCATGACCTGTTGAGCATTCTTAGAGGTGTCTTTAATATGCAATGCAGTTGAGTAGGCCTACCGTTATTGTCTCAATATATTTGGCTACTAGCTTAAAGGGGTCCCTGCAACGCTTCAACACGGCCAAAAAATAGCACTGATCCACAGTCGGCATGTGAGCCCAATATTGTCACACCAAAAAGCAGCATAGAATTTGCAATTTTGTATCAAGAACAGAATTCCAATTTGCCGTATCCACAATGTCTCGTTGACTATGCAGTAAGCAGGTTGGGTGCTGGTAAACTATCTCTGGAGCCATGCGACAACGTTATTGTAATCTCAATTTGGAGAGTGGTCAGTGTGATCGAAGGAAAAGAAAATGGCAGAGGCGTGGCAATCTAACATCAGGGTTGCTCATCGCACCCCTGAAATCCCCCCCCAGGTATTGTTTGACGCTGCTGGCAACAAAACGAGAAGGAGATGGCGTCTGTAGTACAGCAACTTCAACTGCACTGAACAAATGTGTTAGCTGTTGTGGAAGATTCATTAGCCAGGAGTCCAATGCTATGGTCATTATTCAATATGTATAAGGTATGGCAGATAATCCTTAAATTAGCAGCTTTCTCTGGAGCCTTAATTTTTATCACAACTCAATGCTCACATCAGTTTTGCATGAAAATTAACTTTTCTTGATAGAGATCTTACAGTAGACCATCACGTGGGTTGCTTGGCCTGTCCTAACTGTTCTCTTCCTTTGTGCGGTGCTGGGTTGACTTGGTGTGTAGGTGTTCGTCGTTGCGGAACATTAGGGACAATGAAGAGAAGGACTCTGCCTTCCGCGGCATCTGCAGCATGATCAGTGTGAACCCCGGCGGAGTTGTGCACGACTTCATTTTCTTCTGCGACGCTGTCGCATCTTGGGTCAACCCGAAGGCAGACCTGAAGCAGACGTTCCACGAGGTGAGATGTTACAGGGTGGTTGGGAGGCGGAGCGGGATCTAGTAATACTCCTGAAGCCTTCCAATAACATTACGCACTCAACGCGCTATGTTACAAAAGGCATGGTGGAGTTATTCTGGAACTAACGCGGCTGCAACAATAACGCCGGACTTCGGATGGCACATGTATTAAAGCCGACGCACTTTGTCGCTGATCAGATTTCCCGCGACCAACTGTGATAGCCACTATCGGTGTACAGTGTGTACCGCTTGTACTTTTAATTTCATTGGTGCAAGTTCACCCAATGAAGAGTTTGACAGCACGACTGTCACAACCACGTGACAGTGGTTTCGTCAGAAGTGAACTTTTATTTTCCAATGTTCCTAGTATTATGTTCAGTGAAAAAAACACTTCGAACAAAAAGCGGCCTGGTGCAACTCTGTTACGAAGGTGAATGGCAGACTGTTAAGGGCGGAGCTCAAGTTTTTGGGTTGCAATCAACTGCAGCAGTACACGAGTAATGAACATGGTTTTGACGAGGCAGCAGTTTTTTTACTACATCTGAGCCTGTTTTACTGCACAGATACTCCATGGCTTCAAGAACCAGGTTGGGGAAGAGAATTGGCAGCGCTTTTCCGAACAGTTTCCACCTGCCCTGAAGGAGAGGCTTGCGACCAATTACGGCGTTTGAGAAAGGTATGGCACCTATCCACCGTATGGCATTGCGACAGGTCTTAAGTACAGAGAATTGTTAATTACAGGCCACAACTCCAACTGAGCATCTCAAAATTGGATGGGGGGGGGGGGGCAATCGACGGAAAATAAATATCAAGCAACATGTTTGATGTTAAAACAGGCATCCATCCATTCATGTAGAGTAATAGCAGTTTCCTTTGCCATAGGTGGCACAGTCATTGTTTTAGTTGAGCATTCATCTGTTATTTCGCAGGGCGCCCTCTGAGGGAAGTGTTGGAAGGCGTCGTGTGAAGAAGACACGGGAGTGGAGAAGAAAGCACACACGCGTTTTTTCTCTACTCAACCAGAGGGTAGCAACCGAAGAAGAAACCAACGTGCCCCCTTCCAAGCCGCTGCCACCGTTGTCGTGCTGGGCCCTAACCGCCTCCGCGTCGTACCGCCAGCCATCGCGTAAAGAACCGGGGAGGGGGGAGTGTCCGCGCTGTTAGTTGGGGGTTCCCTGAAGCTGAAGAGGGACAGTAAAAACAACCGTATGTTCGCGTTTAGATCTCGCGGGATGGACATCTAGAAAAATCGCGTTCGCGTACTCGTGTGATGGACATAGTAATCTCGCGTGCCTCCGAAGGGAAACGAAATATGACTGGTCTCCTCCGCCGAGACGATTTCTCTTTCGTGGTAATCTGTTCGCGTCCGGTTCGGGATAGCTTCGCGTCGCCGTATTTCCGCTAGGTCATATGGACGGGTTAACAGAAAGGTGAAAACGCGCCTTGTGTGTGCGGTGAACCTGCGGGATGGAAAAGGAAATCGGGATGTTGTGTGGACGGCAACGGCACAATCGTCATCCTAGGGAGATATCAAAGGTGCTCTACTCTGGCTGCTTGGAATGAGCAAAAAGGACGGAAGTGGTGCCACCCTGTAGGGATTGGAGGAACTGAACCCTTCCATCGGATAAAAACTGTCCGTTGCCACTAGCCGCGTCCTGTGCCCTCCAATGGACTTGTGCCGAACTTGCGTGCCGAAGCGTCAACAGTGATTCTGCAGAAGAAAGAGCATGCCAAATCTTTCTAGAGCCAATGAAATAAGTGAAACTTTTTTTTTTGCCGATCGCGAGTGTCCTATACACATTCTGTCTAGGTCGTTTTTTCATTGTAAGTTGTCGCTGCGTTTGCAGTGACTGCCGCTGTCACGTGTTGTTGCGCTATTATTTCATTATTTTTTCTTTCCGGGACAAGTCAGTAAGTTACCTCGCGGATGCAATCGATAGTCTACGCGTTGTTGGATCCCCGCTTTAAATGCGCGATAAGGGTCATATGTGCTTTTTCTTCCCTCTAGTGAGACTTTTTTTTTTCCTCATGTCGGCTACATCTTGGCTCGTTTATTTTATTGTTACGCCACGTAAAAAAACTGTTAATTCAATCCTCTCTCGCGACATTGGGGTTTCTGCCAACTTGTGTGCTAACTTTTTTCACTGTGTAACTGTAACACAGCTGTTTTTCAATTGAGCGACAGTCTGTTTTACTGTGTGTTGCTAGGATATTCTTTTCATTTTTGCCAAAGGCAGCTTTTCCTCTGTTTTTTTTTTCTTTGTTGTACTTAAGGAGACTATTTTTACTGTTTTTTGTACAGAGTTAAAAAAAAGTGACTGTCAGCTTGTTTTTTAGTGTCGAAAAAAAAAAGTTAACAAAGTTCCTCTGATTATTCTTTTTCTTAATGTACTCGTGAGCAGGAACGCGACAAGTTCTCAATGCGTGTGTCGGGGGTCCTCAGGTTACAGTTTTTTGAGCTGGTTAGTCAGTATAGCAACCTTAGGAGAGTGAAACAAATTGGTCATTTTGTTTTAACTTTATTGTTAGGTTAATATTTTTTTTACTTATACAATTTTTCTCAAAGGATCTGTGATGCTACAATTACTAGAGTGCAAGATGAGTCGTTGTTGTACAGGAAGTATTTCTTCACGTATCGCTTTTTCCATCATTTATTTTTTATGGACGACACACATAACATGGGTGGGAGCCGCGTGAATGTGTAGTAGCGAGTGCGCGTGTGACTGCGTGTCTTTTTTTCTTCTCCTTCGCGTTTTTAACTTTTTTTTTTTCATCGCCGTCGTCGACACGTCACACACACACAACTTCTTGTCATTCCTCGTGATGAAAAGCTCGTTTAAAAAATGTTTCCTGGGAAGGGGGGTGGGGGTCGCGTTTAGAAAGCGAAAACTTTGTACGGAATGGGACAGAATAAAATATCGCGTTAATCAAAAAAAAAAAAAAAAAACTGGATCGGTTTCTCGCTCGCGGCTTAGCGAAGGCACGAATCGCGTTGGCCAGCGTCTTTGGTTCCCCGTTTGTTTTTCTCGTATTTTTCCGTCGTGTGATGCCCTTCCTGAAAAAGTCCCAAGATTCCCCTTGCTTCGAATCCCAATATTCCTTTCAGTTCATTTGTACCCTGTGGCCAGAAGTGAAGCGGTGCGACTTCGTGGGTGCCTCGATTGGTTTTTTTTGTTGTTGTTGTTGTTGTTTTCCTTGTTCCTGAATTTTGGCAGAATAGCTAGCCGATGCTGTCGGTAGCAAGCACCCGGAAACTTTGTGTACTGCTGGGCTGGTCCCCGCTTCCTGTTTTTTCTTTAAACTGCATTGAATTGTTTACCTTGTTTTGTTTCCATCTCCTTCACCTGAGCGGCTTGCCTCGTAAATAGGCCCTTGATGTGGCTGCCTTTTTATTTTATTTTTCATCAAGCTATCTGCCGGCATTCCTCCGCACCTCTTGCTTATTTCTTTTGCTGGCTTAACGTCAGCAGTCATGGTCGTGTGAAGTTAAAAACTGTTGAAAAAAAAAAAGTGTTTTTCCTAGGTGTCACACCTTTCCCTCTCGTCCTCGCGGAAGTTTTTCAAGCCTCCACAGAGGGCGTCTTGTTTCCGTTAGATGTGTTTGCACACGCGTACCTGCCATTTTGAATGAGGCACCCGTCTCAAAAAGATGCTTGTCATAGTGATGACTTTTGATGGGAGCAGTTTTTTTTCTGGTTGTTGGTGTGTAGTGATGCTTATCTGTTTTCGTTATCTTTTCCCTCTCACCATTTTTATTGATGCGTAGAGAGATGTGATTTATTATTGCATGTGGCAGGACACTTGCCAGGTGTTTGTAATTCTTGCTCTGTGCCATGACAAGGGTTTCTTTTTCCCCCTTTCTCTTTCTCAACAGAGTTGAACCTATTGCAGATTTATTTTTGCATGTTTCTTGTGCGTGGAGGAAAGTTGGAGGAGATGGTTTATTATTAATGGTCATTCTGTGTGCGAAAAGGCTTTAAATATTCCTGACCATTGTTATTCAGCTACTGAAAGTGATAGCAAAATGGGATAAATATGGAACTGCCTTCTGTTATTCAGTGTTGTTAAAAACAAAAGAGATAACGACAATGACTTTGTGCTTTTTCTCTGTGTAATGTGCATGAATTTGTGTGTACCTTGGTTTTTATTCACTTCAGAACATTCACCTGAAAAAAAAATGCATGCAGTTGTTTCAAACAGGTTCTTGAGTCTGTCTGCATTATTGTAGTGTAGCCTTGGAGTGTAAATGGACTTTTGATGCTTGTTCTTAATGACCATAGTTATTTAGTCAATACAGTACAGGTAGGCGGACAACCAGATTTCAGGCAACATACCTTACAAATTTTTAAAAGCGCAGTAGAGATTACCAGGCCCCGGCGTGGTGGTCTAGTAGCTAAGGTACTCGGCTGCTAAACCGCAGGTTGCGGGATCAAATCCCGGCTGCGACGGCTGCATTTCCGATGGAGGCAGAAATGTTGTAGGCTCGTGTGCTCAGATTTGGGTGCATATAGTCGAAATTTCCGGAGCCCTCTACTATGGCGTCTCTCGTAATCATGTGGTGGTTTTGGGACGTTAAACCCCACATATCAGGTAGAGATTACCAGAACTGCATAGCTAAGCTTAAGTAATTGCACCGCAGTTCAATGTATTCTTGATATTGTCTTAATGAGACATGTAATCTGGAAATGCTATATATCTGAGCAAACCCTTAAAACTTATCTGGCTGAGCTAAGCAATGAAGCCCTGAACACGGGCGATTTCTCTATGCAGCTGCGAACGTTTTAACAAGAAACTGTTGAAGCATTCATATCACGGAAATTTTGGTGTCTGCAGGAGTGTTGGCATTGTTAGTTGTGACTGAAAACTTGGCGTTGTCCTGGAGTAAAATATTGCGATGCATGCAAGAAAGAAAAAAAAATCAAACCCATGCACCCTCTGTTGCAAGCAGGCGTTCTACCTCAGTCACACGTATTTTTTGAACTACTTTGGTACAAAAGTCCTATGCCAGAAGTGTAAAATTTCACCCAGCATTATACCGTGTGATTTGCATAACGAGTGGCTGGTTTAAGGGCCCCCCTGTTAAACAGTGCTTTGGCACAGTTATAATTATTAGCAACAGCATCAACAAATTCTGCAGCTGACAAGCCTGCGAGTCCCTATGGCTCATAATG
The DNA here is from genome assembly GCF_013339725.1 of Rhipicephalus microplus. Taxonomy (NCBI): domain Eukaryota; kingdom Metazoa; phylum Arthropoda; class Arachnida; order Ixodida; family Ixodidae; genus Rhipicephalus; species Rhipicephalus microplus. The sequence goes on from NC_051175.1 coordinate 111,307,250, forward strand.
CCATTGGGACTTTTGCCGAGTACTTCATGAATTTGCAAAATAACTACGGCATAGTGGGCACTTTGCAACTGTTCTTGCTAAAGGCATTCTAGTTTGGTTTAACACGGCTGCAGGTTGCTTTTCTCGCAGGACAGTGAGGCATGCAGCAACAAGTCTGGCTTCAGCGAGTGAGAATGCCGTGTAAATAGGACCTGAATATGCGCTATTGCGTTAGACAAGCCTCCATTGAAAATGCAGCCGCCGAAGCTGAAAGTTCATCCCGCAACTTGAACTAAACTAATAAACTGCTGCTTAAAGGCCAACTCCTGCGATTTTTAGAGGTCATTAGATCTCAATGTAATTCACTGGGTGCGTTTCATTTTCACATTTGTGCCATTGATGCGTAATTGCAAGCTTGAGAGTTTTGCCGATTCTTTTCAAATGAATTTTATAGCTTCCATCCAAACGCTCACCTCGCTTCGCAGAAATAATGGGAACATTGTGTGCAAGACAGATTTTCGCAAGGAAGAAGTGACGGAACTTATGTGCCACTGCAGGGTCAGCCAAGGAGGCTATACTAAAGCTTTTAGTATAATCTCCTTGGGGTCAGCTTGTCTGCTATGGATTGATTGTGTAGGTTCGGTCGGCGCTTCGTTGGTTGAGCATTCGATTCCCATTTTCTGTGTTGTTGGCTTGTGATGGATGGCAAGTGGTGTTGTGTTGTGGGCCGCACGCAATTCACCATAACAGCATAAGCGATTCAGACAATCGCTGTAGGCACAAACTTGAACCAGAGTTATTCCTTAAAGTGAATTGCAAAACTCGTAATAGAATAGACTCTGTATCAAAATCCACCTACGTCATTATGGGAGTGTTTATAGAATAGACTCTTTTTATGTATCAAAATCTGCACACGTCATTACGGGAGTCTTTATATTGTCGTGCCATCTGTTGATCAGGACACTCACTATTAAATGCATTATTTGCGTTTTGTGTTGCCGTATCAAGTGGCGCGGCAGACCACCAACTCTCGAAAGTTCTGGCTAACTGCGTGTTCAGGTTTCGAAACGCAGTTTCTCAGCTTGGACAGCCTCGACAAGTAGTGCCATCTGGCAGCGTTATGGAAAACCAGGCAGACAAATACGAAAGTCTGTTCTGCTTCATGGAAGGGAAACAGCAATGCTTGTTCTCCAAACGTATCCAATCGTCTCCGAATATTTTTGAACTACTTTTCTCACAGTTGTCGGGGGCGTGACTAGTGCGTCTCAAACATAAAAAAGCACCATTGCCCGGACATGGTCACAATATCCCCAGAGTTGGCCTTTAAAGATAGTTTTAGAAGCACCAGTCAAAGCCCATTCGAGATGGCTTATTACGCTATTCCTGTCCAAAAAAACTAAGCTGCATCATGTTTTTGCGGAAAGCTTATTCCACTTGCTCTCAAAATGTAAATAGATGCACACGTCTTGTCATTGGGACATTGTCCGATGCAATTACTGCTAGGACACCACCTGATGAAGTGTGTTGTACGAAAGTTGCAGAACTGCCACAGTGGCATAGTGGCTAAGACACTGCTGCTGAAGTGCTGGTCGTGGGATCGAATCTCGGCGGCATTTTCAATAGAGGCGAAAATGCTTGAGGCCCGTGTGCTTAGATTTAGGTGCACGTTAAAGAACTCCGAGCGGTTCCGTAGCCCTCCACTACGGCGTCTTATAATCATGTGGCGGTTTGGGGACATTACACTCCAAGTATTATTTACGAAAATTGCAGGGTGGTTGTTGGGTTGTACTGCTGGCATCAGGTAGACTTGTGGTTCTTGCACTTGGTGATATTGCGAAAAGGCGCACGGGAATTCACCCCCAGCCAACTGAAAGTAGAGCGTTGGCTAGAATGTTAGGAAGCCCCTAAGGTTCAAATTTGAGTTCAATAAGATAAGATATTAGAGCATAAGCTTAGTAAAGATGAGGATCAAAACTGTCAGACAGCTCAGTGCTCATTTCACCGAGAGAGTATACTGTTGTGTGTGTCTGCCGGAAGTCAACGTGGCACATGCCCACTACAGATATATTTTTCCCGGCTAGCACCATCTTATATGGAGCAATGAAATTTCCTGAAGCCTTCTCTGGCATAATGTATGCTGAAGTAGTGAAGTGAATCTGCCTATTTGTTGAACCTACGGATACCTGTTGGAAGGACCTCTCTCGGTTGGCGCTGGTCCCTGGTTCGATCCCCCGAGACTGGCTAGAGGCTAATACTCGTTTGTGTATATGCAAGTTTCGAAGAGGTAAGGATGTTGCTTTGGTGGCGGCACCGTGAGGCTAAACTGAGTTGTTACTGCATCAAAACAAAACAAAAAAAAACTAGCTTTAGTTCAAGTTTGGTGTTGGAACCGTGTGGCAAGACCGTGTCGTCGCAACACAAAAAGTATGTATAGTTTGGAAATTGGGTCAACGCCACTCTTTGCGGCCAATTTCGAAACAGAAAGGGCAGTTATTCTAACTGCATTGGTCTGGAAAACTTTGAGCAAGTGTTACTGCGATAACGACGCTTAGCTGGCCTCGCAGGCACATTTCAGATGAACTAGGTCGTTCTATTCTGGACACTCAAATTTCGGAATGGCGGCATTTTTAAGTCAATCGGTGCGTTCCCCGGCACAACCATTCACTGGCCACCCCGTATATGTAGGCAGTGAATGTTAGCGTTCTAAATATATTCGGTCATTCCGGCGGCGCCATGTAGCCGTGCTCCGAAGCGGTCACATGGTGATAAAACTGCGACGCAGTTCTGAACGCGTCTTCACGCTCTGAGACGCTGACGTAAACGCTCGCGATATCGTCTCGTCCGCCGTTTGTACTAGAGTTACTATATATGCTATATATATACTATATATATATACTGTTCTATATATGCTAAAGGTAGCATATACAGCAACTCTACCGTTTGTAGCTTCCGCTGCGCCGCCTATAGTCGTCGGAATGATGAAATAGTGCCGGACGGGAGATTTTTCCTGTGCGTTGTTGAAAAAAATGAAAATTCGCGGTATCGCCTTCATAAAAACGGACTGCGGGTGTCTGCGTCCAATCGCAGTCTTCTTGTCTCTCACTGCCCATTAGCAGCGCTTGGAATGTTCCGGTATATCACTGCGTCTCAAGTTTCTCCTGCGCAACGCCACTATGAACGCCAGCGTCGCCGCCAGTGTAAGCGCTAGCGCCTACTGCTTCGCATCGACACATGGTTCTCTTTAGCGGGAGATTGTGTAATTTTCTAACTTCTTTTTAAAGAGGAAAATTGTGTTTGTATTGGTAAATCACTATAGTGTATCCAGGGGTGGGGGGCGTGCTCTTTTTCCGGGAAAAAAAAATATATATTGCTCGGTACGCTACTTTATCGAATTACTTTTTCACGATACCGAGATCGCCACGCCTGCTGCTAGAAGAGGATCGGTGGGTGTGAAAACGCTTGAAGAGCAAATCCTGGTTGTAAGGTACGCCGCCTTAAGATTCATTCACGCACGAAACGCCGCGACGTCTGCTACAGTCCCGTGAAGTTCCTTATCGCAATAAACGATGTACAAAACCATCTTGTTCTATGGGCTCATTGAAGATGTTTTAAGAAGTTTCGTCGAGTGAATAGAGAGTTTTCGAAATAGGGTCTGCGGCGCTTTGGATACTCGCCAAAGTCCTACCTTTCTCTGTAATGCTTTTGACCTTGAGGGTCAAAAGCATTACAGAGGTTCTTGGTCAGGTCACGTTTGTCTGACAGTAACCTTTGGGGAAGGCTTTGCGGCTCCAGCTTAATTTCGTGAAATAGCGTACGAAAACCCAAACGCGGTTTGGGCTCTGCGCATGCGCAGTGGCCTTGACGCTATTCCTTTGGGGCCCCTATTCGAAAACTGCCCGATGTCGCTATGTGAAAAATACTATGTTAAATCCATGATGTCACGCGCAGCTCTTTCGGCGCGTAATTTAAAAATGTAACATTAACCTTGCTTTTCCTCTATTAAGTGTATGATAGTGAAATTAACATTTTTCAGAGCACAATCTATGTCTAAGCCGATAGCGTGTTTCACTTAAACGCCCACAACGGCAGAGCACCCTATCTCGTCATTTGACAGAGTTTGTAGACAAGGCGAAGCTAAGGTCATCAAATTCTGGTAGCCGGGTGGGGGAGATTTTCGAATTTTGCGTGTATCTACATAAACGCATGTATACAAACGAAAGCTGGACCGTAAATTATGACTAAACAGCCCTTCCCCCGCCCCTCCGAAAACAAGAGCTGGCAACGGCCCTGATAGTAGTCGCTATACTTTGTATGGTCACTCCGCGGCAACAAAACTGCAGATGTCGATTTTCGGAACCACGTTAACACTTCGAAAATAGAAGCGGCATTCAAGTAAGGCAGCTCAGTCTGAACAGGAACTGATCGCGCTGCCAATATTGCTGCCATCGCCTGCTTTCTAATGATAATTAGTGGCAGCAAAAGCGTAGGCTGAATTGGGATGCAATATTAACATGCAAACAAGAGGCTCGCAAACCTTTCAGCTGCTTTGAAAGGGACTTGTTTTCTTAATTGTCCACAGGTACAAGTTTTTATGCAGCTGCATAAAAGTACTGGTGGACCAACAATTTAGCACTAGATTGGAGGAGCCAAATGTTTTATGGATTCAGATGAATGGCAGATCTCCAGTTTCTGCTAAAACTTCAGTGGCATTGTATAAAATTGCAATGGAACAAAAAAACCCCTAAAAACAAAGGTCAATTACAGTAGTGGCAGATGCCATATCTTCAAAGGTTGGCCTTCAGGAGTAAAGAACTGGGTGTATAGAAGTACACATGAGAAATAGGTATTAAAAGACTAAGCAGATGATGAAAATAATGGTAATTAAATGTGCGGTCCAAGTCGCAAGTTCAGTAAAAGGTGAAAAAAAAAAAAAAGAGGCGTACAAGAAAGTGAAAAAAAATGTCTTTTAATACTTGATATGAAGGAGGATAGAACAGTACAGTGTCACAAGAACATGGGGTTGAACAAGAGTGGGCTTTGGCTTGAAGCTGTGGGAGAGGGGACTTAGTGATCAACCTTTGAGAAGTAGGCCTTGCTACCCTTGGGGTCGGGCTTCATGGTGTCTCCACCAGGCTTCCAGTTGGCTGGGCAAACTGGATTGAGACAAAAAATTGGGAAAATGATGAGTGCAAAGGAAGTGTGGTTCTGCACCATAATGGGCAAGAATGAGAGTGATCATGAACAGTAGTAATGTGGATAAGAACTAGGTGCTTAAGTGATCAAGAGGAATGAACAAGAACATTTTCAATCTGAATATTTATGCCAGTGAAAAGCAAAAAAAAAAAAAAAGGTGTTCAGCGAGGGAAATGTACTTGCAAAGATCTTATGTGAACAGGTGAATGAAGAACCATTACACGGCAAAAATAGAAACTTTGGTGCAGAAAGAAAGGCAACATTACTGGAGTGGCTTCCAATGGACAAAGCACGAGAGAAAGATGGACAAAATGATTCCGTAAAGCAGCGTGGTTCTCGATTATTTTAAATATGCCTAGCACAATAGGTGACAATATATCTGCAAGCACGAAGAACAACACATCTACAGTAGGACTAGAGCGGCATACCTTCTCCGTACTTGTCTGTATACTGGAAAGCCTGGACAAGCCGGAGGGTCTCGTCGACAGAGCGGCCAACAGGGAGGTCGTTGATGGTCATCTGGCGAAGAAGGCCCTTGTTGTCGATGATGAAAAGGCCACGGAAAGGAATACCCTCATCTTCCTTCAGGACACCATACGCTCTTGCGATTTTGCTGTTCTTGTCGGCCAGAAGTGGGATGTTCATTTCGCCAAGGCCACCTTCCTTGCGGGGCGTGTTGATCCATGCCAGATGGCAGAAGTGACTGTCAGTGGAGCAGGCCACCACCTCGCAGTCGATCTTGCGGAACTCTTCAGCACGGTCGCTGAAGGCGATGATCTCCGTGGGGCAGACAAAAGTGCTGAAGAGGAAAGAAAGACTGGTGTGAAGGGTCGTGCAAGAATGACTAGCAATGCCGAGAGGTAAATACAGTAGCGATTGTGGAAACTACAGAAAAATCTGCAGATCCTAGCAAGGGAAGAGAATGTGCTTAGAATCTCGAAAGCACTTCTAGGAAGTGACTCGCGATAGGCATGAATGAAAAAATGCAAGTGGTCTCTAGGTATGTAGCTCAAAAATTCGGGTGTGCAGATTCAGTGATATAGCGTATCTGGCTGATCATGTCAGGCTTTCATGTGCCGACGTTTGATGTGTGCCTTGAACTATGCTTTTGTTCCGGAGGCGCGCACATATGGACCAATGAAAAGAAAAGTATCGCTTAAGAAAAGCGCTTAAGAAAAGTATCGGCAACACTCGACAGCAGTACGCAACAGGATTACTTACAAGTCAAGCGGGTAGAAGAAGAGAACCAGGTACTTGTCCTTGTAGTCTGACAGCTTGATTTCCTTGAATTGACCATCGACTACGGCAGTACCGCAGAAGTCTGGGGCAGGCTTGGTCAGCTGAGGAAGGGACATGTCTCTGCAGAAAGAAAAACAGAAAATGCGATGTAGCAGGTCGGCGTTCGGAGCGAAGCGCAGTACCCGAGTATGCAGGACGCAGGTGCGCAACGTATGATTGACAGCAAAAACAAACACAGCGCGGCACGCAGAGCAACAGGAGGATACGAATAAATATACAAGAAAAAGTGAGAGGGGGCAGAGGATGCGGCATATACAAGGAGCGATACGGTACACGAAAGCGACACGACCGTTAAAACGATGCGACAGGAGTCTCGAAGTACGCAAAATTATCAATTAAATTAACGACAACGGCCGCCGGAGGTGTGTTACGAAAGAAAACGTACCGAGAGCGCGGACAAGTACGGCGCCGTACAACCCAAGGCGACAAGTCAGGCAAATTCTTACGACCTTGAACAATGCGACGAGGCGGTGCCAACCCGCGCATGCCGGCACATTTCATTGACCGCCGACATGAAGGAACGGAAGGACGCAAAGGGTTACAATTTCGGCACACGAAGAACAGGCATATCCTCTTCATCGAATTGAGCCGCAGCAGACAGGCACACGGCAATGTGCCAGCGAATGCAATGAGTAGGCGACATAAAGCGGTGCGGAAATCGTACCGCAGTGTGCAAGAATTCGCTGCGGAATATTCCGACGGAGATTCCGACGGGCTGGCGACAGGTAGCTGACGGCTTTCTTCTGCCGCGAGAGACGAATCATAAGAGTACAGAGGCACAATGGGCTTTCTCCCAGGCCTGCCGGCGACAAAGAACCACGCCGGCCGTATGAATGGGAATCGGGCATAGATCGGCGCGGGATGAACCCGCGCCCGCCTACACGGCAGGCAACGAAAATACGAGACAATTGGATTACTCACGTGACTTTGGTAGGTGGTATGTGCAGAGAAGAGAAACGTAGGGTAATCCACGGAGACACCGACAAAAAGAACCGCTACCCGGCTCGAAAGGAGAGCGCTATCTGCGACGAGCGGCGGCGCGTCTTTCCGTTTTTGTACTTTTTGCGCGTCGCAACGAGCGGGGAGGGAGGAAATGGCGCGTATCACGTGACAGGCGCGCAGAGCCCTTGCGCGCGTGCGTAGGGGCAGCTCTTCGTTTTTTTTTTTTTCGTTATATTCGTATTTTTTTTCCTTCGGCGCTGGGTTCACTTTCCAGAACGTTCTTTTCGCGAGCACGCGCGACAATCGGCACAACGTAAAGTGTTTATAAACAGTTGTGATAGCGAATGGAGGAAGTCTAGCAGGCGCATACGCATGAGGCGACACGATTCAGGGCGACGTTATTACTATAATTGTTAGTCACGTGTTTATTTTGTCTGTTATTTTTTTTTTTTCGTGCAGTTTCTAGGCATGATCGAATCCTGGCTTCATTTTCGATAGAGGCGAAAATGCTTTAGGTACGTGGGCTCAGGTTGATAGATGGATATGTGGGGTTTAACGTCCTAAAACCACTGATGATTAAGAGACGCCGTAGTGGAGGGCTCCGGAAATTTCGACCACCTGGGGTTCTTTAACGTGCACCCGAATCTGAGTACACGGGCCTACAACATTTCCGCCTCCGTGGGCTCAGGTTAGGATGCACGTTAAAGAGCCCCGGGTGGTCGACATTTTCGGAGTCCTCTACTACGGCGTCTCTCATAATTATATGGTGGTGGTTTTAGGACTTTAAACGCCACATATCAATCAATCTGTCAGTTTCTAGTACTCGCTCGCTTACTAGGAGGTGTGGCGTGGAGGATTCCTACTCGCGCTTTTTTTCTTGAAGGTGCGTCCGGTTGCTTTGGTGTTGCGACCATGGTTAACAATATTCTTGCACCGTGACTGCGACAGAAACCCGTAGCCAGGGGAGGAAGAGGAAACCCCCCCCCCCCCCCCAAAAAAAAAAATTGATGAAGTAAGGTGTTGATACCGAACGATAAGCTTTTTGTAGCCGCCGACCGACTGATTTTATTTAGGTTGGTCAGTCGCCGATGTTCAAAGGCGTTCAAATACCTGCAGTGTTGTGAACGGGTCTGCTAGCTTACCTTATTCTAGGCAGCGTTCTTATGTAGGTTTAACGGGAAAGAAGGCAGTAAAATAATTGTTCTGAGGCTTACAAAACAATTGTTTTCGCTCGTTTTCAGGTGACCAGCTGTGCATTAGTGCTCAAGCTCATCGGCACTGCGGGACACTGCGGAACAACGGCTGGCTGACAAGGTGAAATGTTTTACGCTGTTGCCGCGCGTTCTAGGAGATGACCAAAAGGAAAGACTCGCTTTGGCGTGCCGTCTAACTTTCTAGAACATTGGCCGTGTCGGATGGCAACGTCCGTTCGAAGAAGCCAAGAGCGTCGGAATCTTTCACGGTGCGACTACCGGGGTGCGGCAGACGAGAGGGATTTCCCTCGTGACGTCACACCGTGACGTTCCGTGATGATGTAATCACGGATCGCGGCGCCCACTTCCCCTCGCCAGGCGCCCGTCTGTATCATTTGCATTCTTGGCACCGGCGGCGGCTGAAGAGAACACGCCTAAAACCGGCTAAAAGAAGCACCTGGTCTGTTCCGAGAAAATCATCCAGTCTGCGTTACGAGTAGGAGTCGCCTGTGCAGCTGCTACTTCGCGAGCCGTCGGAGCCCTGCGATGGGGCTTATCACCTTCAATTCACGCGACTGTTTATGGTTTGTTCTTCTAAATTGCGTGCGCGCTGTCTTCCCGATCACAGCGTGGCATGACGGCTCACCGCCCCACCCGTCAAGCAGGGTGACACGGAATAACAGTTTGATATGCCAGAAACAGCATATTTTCTAACGCTTTTACCACCGCTGGCTGTGGTAGCCGCCGTGTAGGATCCATTTTAGACGTCACCTAACGAGGCGTGTATAACTTCGTGTGAGGGCTTTTTTTTTTTTTTAAGGCGATAATCTTTTTTTTTTGGGGGGGGGGGGGGAATACTCCGACGCTAAAATTTTGGTCTGCCTGTCCGTCGACTTGTCTGTTTGTCACCCGAAACGGTTTGTCTCTATCTTTTTTTTTTGTTTGCATTTGATTCCAAAATCCAACCACATAAGCAGCGCACACAAATATTGCTCTGGTATCAGCGTTCTTACTTGTGCGTAGTACCGATTAAAAATCAAATGTTGCGCATATCAGAGGCAGAACATCAACACGTCAATACACTGTGGCGTTGTAATACTATAAAAGTCATACATAAGTAATTCTAGGGAACGTAGCGTTTATTACGATAAGCTGAAAATTCAACGTTATGCTCGAAAAGGCGGGTGTTTCCCGCGCTTTGCTAACACGATACGATTCACCGAATTTCTCCCGCTGAATTCAAATAAATGTTTCATTCACTCTCTCCAGACGGAAGACTATCATCGTTCGACAGTCAAACGTACAAGTACGGGGCCATTTTTTTTTCTCGTCACATCCCCTTGACTGGCAGCCATTCGGGTAGTATTTTGAATCAAGTCTCGACGCCATTTACATCATACGGTACTATACAGTACGTCGAGAACCCTATGGCATTCATCCGCAGGTCACGGGATCGAATCCCGGCTGCGGCGGCTGCATTTCCGATGGAGGCGGAAATGTCGTAGGCCCGTGTGCTCAGATTTGGGTGCACGTTAAAGAACCCCAGGTGGTCGAAATTTCCGGAGCCCTCCACTACGGCGTCTCTCATAATCGTATGGTGGTTTTGGGACGTTGAACCCCACAAATCAATCAATCAGTCCTATGGCATTTAAGAAAACGCGACAAACACTACAAGAGCGTCGCGGGACCACGTTAAGGAGTTGCTTGAAGGAGCAATGAATTATACGATTCCCCTTTCAGTGCCAGTCACGGTGACAGATATGTGTCCTCGTCGCGATTACTCCCACGCACGAAGTGCTCAGTATAGAGGGCGCCATGACGCCGTCACGTCTAGAGTAACTGTATATACTCTAGACTAGACTAGAGTAGCTGTATAAGTTACTCTAGTGAAGTCTAGAGTGACTGTGTATATTCTAGACTTGACTAGAGTGACTGTATAAGTTACTCTATATCAAGTCTAGAGTAAGTATATATCCCCTAGACTTGACTAGAGTAACTGTATAAGTTACTCTATATAGTCAAGTCTAAAGTAATTGTACTTGACTAGAGTGACTGTATAAGTTACTCTATATCAAGTCTAGAGTAACTGTATATACCCTAGACTTGACTAGAGTAACTGTATAAGTTACTTTAGTCAAGTCTAGGTAGAGTTACTGTATATGCTACCTTTAGTTATATATGCTGCCTAAAGGTAGCATATACAGTAATTTTAGCCAAGTCCCTCGCTAGGTGTGGACGGGTCCATGAGCGTGTGCAGGGCTCCCATTCAGAGGGGGGAAGAAGGGGGGGGGGTGAAGGTTCGTCTCCATGCCCCCCTCCCTATCATGTCAATGTACACTTTAAAGAGTTTTCCGGAGGAACTGCGCAGTTACTCCGACGAGGGCTCTTTGCTCCTCCCAAAAGACGAAATGTGCGCGAAAAATTGCACATGAAACGGCGAGGAGGAGCAATTTCCTCCTTGTGGAGTAAAGCGCCCGTTTTTTTTTTTTTTCGAGTATGCTGTACATAAATATTGCCTTAACTCACCGTCGCCTTGTCCACTCCGTATATCAGCTCTGCCCAGAAGCAGCCAAACTGTGGGAATGTTCGCGCCGTGTGGAAACGACCCATCGGTACCTACACAAGCATGTTTCCTATCAGAGGACGCCGTATAGCATGGTGTGGTGCAGTGGTTAGCGTACGCTCATGCTGGGTGAGTTTGAATCCCGCGCGTTTAGTGCAAATTTTCCGAAATTTATTCCTGAATGTGATGCTTGCACATTGATTGTACATCTAATCAAATGCCTGCGTGCTCTTCGAAAGGCTGGTTAAGTCAGTATAAACCTGATTTTTATTTTGCGCAAAATGACTGTTGCTTCCTTAAAGAGTCTTCGCAGTTAGTGCCAAAATGGTGCAATGGGTGTGGCAAGTTAGTTACTCCTGTAAAGAAGCAACCCCGTACCCTTTTTCCTCTTTTACTTCTTAGAGTCTATGGAGCTAACTTAGTGCCCCTGCTCGCCCTCCCCCCTGCCCCCTCCCCCTCGTGCGTACGCCTATAGGTGGCATGGGCTACCACTCAATCAGAAAGGTACAGCCAGCATCATCCATCCTCGTTAGAGCAAGATAGACACGTATATGCTTAAACGCGCTACAGCGGCTACCCATGCGCACAGGGGTAATCACTGTAGAGGGGAGCTAACCCAGTCGGCCCTGTCTCGTCATAGTTTAAACCAGCGAATTTTTGGAAACGCCCTGATGTTGCATCCCAGTCGCTTTTCGCCTTCATTCTCGGAAAACCTGAGGACAAAAGCAGGGGTCATTTCGAGAAGCACTTCACCGCTTCATCTAATATTTTTTTCGTTTATTTTTTTCTAAACTTTCTTTTGTCGGACTTGACCGATAAGGGTGACTGGCAGGGTCAATGCAGTGATACATTGCCTCCTCAATAGGAGAGCATTGTGCACTCTTGTGACTATGCCTCTTCGGACTTGACCGATATGGGTGGCGGGCAGGGTCATGGCGGTGATACATTACTTCCTCAATAGGAAAGCTCTGTGCACTCTGCAACTACCTCTTGCAACGCCGTCAAAACGACGTCGAGGCAGTTCTTCCATCGGAAGACGTCATTAACGCCCACGACGGCCAACAGTGGAGAAATAAACCACCGGCTCGGGGGACATTACGCATGTTATGCAACGCACGATAGGCAAGCGCCGTGCGCTGTAAATTTACTCATGTCAGTCCTATGCAAGTACGGCACGGTTAGACAGTCGCGAGGCAACAAAAGGTTTTACACGTACCACTTTTTCAGGATTATAGCCAGTGCTCTTAATGTGAGCGAGCTTCAGTTGACGTGGAATACCGATATTGGCGTGTGGTATACACGAGTATTAACTGCGGTTCTGGGCAAGATCGCAATGCCGTGGAAAATTGTGGCGAGGGAATCGAGCTTGACCAGACCCCAAGGATATCTTCCCTCGAGTTTTTGTTTGCTGTAGATGTCGAGGGTCACCATTGGCGTATAGACGTGAAGGGTAGATTAACTTCCCATCCACCGCTCCTCACGAAAAATTTCAAGTTCGGGTTGTGTGTATATGTATATACGTGGGTATACACGTGCAAACACACACATTAACATTCATATAGAGAAGGTGGTTGACACCCTCATCTTCTCCGAAAATGCGTGCGTGACTCCGATGGAAGCGATGGGCCGTTAAATCGCAGTGGATTAGAAATTTACTGTTATACGCTACAATCAGTACTATATCACACCAACGAAAAGGGCGCGAAGCAGTGGCGTAAATCTAGAAAAAATCACAAGTTGGGGACGCTCATCTTGTCATGGCGTCCATCTTGCTTTTTATGACATAGCTTTTATATTTATTTATACCAAAATTCCAATCGTGCCTTGAAATTGAATTATAAAAAAAACGATTATGCGTTCTCAGCAGGCGTAAATGCATTGCTTTGTCGAGTTTTCTCTAAAGCCGGTCGCGTGGCAGTAGCGATTTGAATAGCCCCGCGCAGCTGACGGGTATTGAACGCAGATGCAAGACAAACAGGCAATAAATAAAAGTTGAATGCGTTATACTTAACTGTGCAGCAATTCAAACGCACGATGATCGAAAGATAGAGATCAAGGCAGGACACTTGCAAACACACAAAAAAGGGAGAGGGGGAGAAGACATTACTCCTCTGAGCCCTCCCCCTCCCCCCGCCCGCGTCATTAATGCCAGGGGTGCGAAGTTACGAGTAAATGCACGCATAAGACACACTAAACAAAAAAAATGTTCTATATCTATACAGTCGTTGTACAAAGAGATTGGTGTCGTTCTATATACCTTCAGGTTTAAGCATAGTGCGAGAAGGCAGCGCTCTGATTATCGCCGAGAGATTACAATACCTGAACGGTTTTTCCATTCTGTAGGCGTGTGAAGCAAGAGCGAGAATAAGAGAGAAAAAAAAAACGTTATTACAATAACTATAGTACGTACGCACATTAGACACCAGTACATATCAGTATCAGCCTCACGTACGTGAGGCTGATACTGATATGCAGTGATACTGATTTTGCGATGACGCGTAGAAAACGTTTGCGACATGCATAAAGGCCGGGCTAGTCGGTATATATTCATGATGAAATATTGGGAGAGCAAACTAAACGGGACACAAGGGAGGAGACAAACTGCGCTCGTTTGTCTCCTCCCTTGTGTCCCGTTTAGTTTGCGCTCCCAATATTTCGTTTGCGACATGAGCAGCGATACGGGTACGATTGGCTGTGCGAGTGAATAAAAAGGAAAGCGTGCAACTACAAGAGGGCGAATTGTTCCCGCGCTTATTCACCCCGCGCTTCCGAGTAAGCTTTACGAAAACAGCGACCATACCTATATCAAAGAATATGAGCCGTAGCGCCGGTGACTTCGAGAACCTGTACGTTACTGCAAGTGTGAACACCGTCACGATAGGGTTCGGGCAGATAACGCGCGGGCGCCGCGCCGTTGTGTTGATCCGTGTAACAACCGCGGCGCTAGTTGACTCTCAAAGAAGACTTCGTAGAACCCGGAAAGCACGGCACGCCGTATGATGCAATGCACGTTTCGCGAGCAACCTTGGCTCTGTGTCCTTTTGTGCCGGCCACGTAAAAGCGAGAGCCGAGGCTTTCTTTCTTTCTTTCTTTCCTTCTTTCTTTCTTTCTTTCTTTCTTTCTTTCTTTCTTTCTTTCTTTCTTTCTTTCTTTCTTTCTTTCTTTCTTTCTTTCTTTTCTCGAAGTCTCTCGCTTTCTCTCCTCTATCTCTCTTCGTTTCGATTCCTGCTGGAATGAGGTAACACTCGACGCATCACGGAAGTCCGTGACGAAGCCAGTCAAGCAGGAACGCGGCGCTTGCGCGCGTACAACGCAAAGCACGATTCACGCGCTTCTTTCTTCCTTTCTTTCTTTCTTTCTTTCTTTTTCTCTTTCTTTCTTTCTTTTTTTCTTTCTTTCTTTTCTGCTCCCTCTATTTCTTTCTTTTCGTCCCCGCTAACGCTTTCGTTTTCTCCGGGTGCGCACATTGAGTGCGTGACCTTGGGAGGCCCCTAGTGCTCTTGCAAAAGAATGAATTTGTTCTCTTGTATATTCCGCCATGTGACGTGAGCTTTTTCACCGAGACGACGCTCACATGTGTGAGGGACACACGTATACATGACGTCAGTGAGCTCGGACAAGAGGTCAATACCCGGTGCGGTCACATAGGAGTTCAAGAAAGGGAAATAAAAAGTGGAGGGTAATAGGAAGGGGGCGAGGACTAGTTACAGCGGTGCCTTCTTTTGGGAACACACGGCACAGCAGTCACAATGCGATCCGTCGAAATGACTGAATAAAAGCTTGTTAGGCACATCAATCACTGGATTTAGATATTGAATGATGTTACTGATGTAACGGTGGATAGCCTCGATTAGCCAAACCTGACCAGCTATAGTCGACATTAATACACCGCTACATTTATGGTTCGATGTTGGTTAGTGGTACTTGCGGGGAGAAGTTACTACCCCTACGCAGTCCGTGATCAGTAAGAATGAAGCGCATTGTCCTCTGAGAGGGCCACACACTTCTATAACAATTTTCAGGAAATCTTGTTTAGCCGATGTCGCTTTAGAGGGCGAGACTCCAAGTTTCAGGAAATCTGCTTCAGCCGACGTCGCCAAAATACGAAAAATACCGTTCAAGTTCGTGAGACGTACCCGAGTTTAATTTTATAGTGTGCCTTTAAACTGAGCTTAAACTGGGTCGCGTTAGCCGGAGTTGAAAGAGAAACGCTGCAGAGGTTCACTGTACCGTATGATGAAGTAGTAGGCAGGGTACCAGGAGAACACGACTTTCACCCTCTTGTCCCCTCCGTGCACGAGTCCAAAGTGCACTACTACTTCACCGTGCGGTATATGACGATCAGTCACTAGCCCAGTCACAAATGAACCTTATTGATGTTACAGACGTTCCACTCACACCAGGTCCGACGACAGTTCGGTGGTGGCCGACGAATCCGGATAGTGCATGGCGCGATGGGATGCGTTGACCGAGGGAACTTCCCTGTTGTGCAGTCGCCCCTGAGGCATCGCGTCGGGAGAGGAGTCGGTGGATCGTGCTTCTTCCGGACCGTGCTCAGCGCTGCTGCCCGACTCGGCTGCCTTGATCACCTGCGGCAGGTCGGTCAACCTGAAACAGTGATTCTCGGTTTGGCTCAAGACTTGTCGTCAAGCATGCCTCGAAACATTCAAGATATGAATAATAAAGCACGCAAAACAGATTGTACATTGTAACATCAGTTTTGGTAGTGTTGGTCGCTTAGGCCTGTCATCACTCGTGACAGATGCTGAAGCACGATCGGGTCGTAAAAGCAGCAAGTCCTAGCTGTCCAGTATGATAAGGCAGGTCAAGCCTCCTCACCCGCCGGTTTCAACGTGTAGGATATAGTCAGGATGGCTCTCCTGCCCTGTGCAGGACATTCAATAGGCTTATTTCCCCACCCTTCTTCTTTAAAGTAGCTATATATATTTTTGGAGAATTGAGGTCTGGCCCCATCAACTACAAACTCTCCGCCTTGTCTTGCGCCGTGTCTTAGTGCTCCAAGACGTCCTTTATCGCTTACAAATTGGGCTTTTTCTTTTTTTGCAAAGCACAGCAAATTACTATAGTGCTTCGCATGATAGTGCCATGCCTACCAGCCATACACTCACCGCTTGGGACCAACACTGAGAAACACCCTGGTCGGCTTGCCGAACGTAGTGGTTCTCTTCCTGTACGAGGCTCCAGCTCTGCGAGCGTGGCTCATCGCCTCCACTTCGGCCCCCTACCGACGCTATAAAGTCGTCAATGAATGACTCCGCCGAGACAGCGCGAGGGTCGCGTGATCGGACACCATCAAACACGGCGATCGTGTGTGGCCGTGCACGTTAAACAGTGGCAAAGGCTACGCCCGACATCGCCCGTGCACATACATACCTCCAGACCTCCTTCTGTGAGCCTAGATCTTATATGCGTGCGCAGCAAAATACACGCATCTACGTGTCGTTGCTTCATTGATGTATGTATACATATAGCTCGCCCTTTTCCCGTATGCCGTTGCCACAAGCTTCCGTAAGGCGCTGGCTGTAATTGACCAGCGGGGTTCGATAAGAGACCCTTCGTCTCGAAGGTCAAGGTGGCAGTGACATTGGCATCAGTGGGACAAACGTTCTTCATGTTGCTTTAGCACGCATTTATTCAGCCACGATAAATGTAATGGAGTGGGTGTGCCACTATATCTATCTATCTATCTATCTATCTATCTATCTATCTATCTATCTATCTATCTATCTATCTATCTATCTATCTATCTATCTATCTATCTATCTATCTATCTATCTATCTATCTATCTATCTATCTATCTATCTATCTATCTATCTATCTATCTATCTATCTATCTATCTATCTATCTATCTATCTATCTATCTATCTATCTATCTATCTATCTATCTATCTATCTATCTATAAACGTTAAAGCTATATTTTTCGACGAAATTAGTACCCATATTGGCTTTCGTCCATGCCGTGCGTGCCTCGTTTCGTGGACGTACAATGGTGATGACTACACTTGAACAACGAGCGATCTTTTTTGCAAACAAAGTGCATTGTCCTGAACTATCGAGCAGTTTTCTTGTTCCTGGCATCTACTGAAGGCTTGCAAAAATGCTTCAGCTCTTCTCCTCAGTAGAATGGAAAGTTCGGCTAGTTGGAATGCTTGCATAATTGACGCAGCGCCACAGACAAAAACGAAGGACATAACAGCGCTCGTACTCTGCACTATAGCGCTCGTCCTTTGCACTTATATGTTCTTTTCGTCTTGGTCCATGGCACTGTGTCAATCATGCATGCCATCTTCTCAGCTTTTTAGGTGGTTTTAGGCCTCGCCATTTAGGATAACTTCTTTAAAATACAGGTCGGTGCCTATTAACTTTATTTTCATTGTCTTTTATTTCAAATATGATGCTTGAGAGCGGAAGGAGGACCTGATACCGCACTGCAATAGTCGCAAGGAAACTGACAGACAGACAGGCAGGAAATATATATAGGCACTCGACTCTTTCCATTCGATTTTGCACTACAGTATATATTCCCTTCAGTGAGCGCCAATTCGCCCAAGAACAAGCGCCTGTGGAGCGAAAGCACGGTAACAAAGGTACTAGGCCACAAATGAAGCAGACTCAATGCGACCATGTTCATTGTTTTGCTCACAAATGTTTGCGCAGCGCTATAGTTTAATGAATCTGGCTCAGTTTAATTCAAACAGTTGCAGCGTTTGGTTCATTTTTTACTATATAGCAACATCTTTCTCGAGTCCGTGTTTCAATAAGTAACTAACCCACTGATTAGAATTTTTTTTAATGTCAAATACATTTGGGCGTACTGTATACGCTCTCAAAAAACTTAGGCTTCGGTTTCTGCATTTGGAACTTTTAGAAAATGAGTGCCACACGTGTGTGTGTGTGTGTGTGTGTGTGTGTGTGGTGTGTGTGTGTGTGTGTGTGTGTGTGTGTGTGTATGCGTGTGTGTGTGCGTGCGTGCGCGTGTGCGCGTGCGTGTGTGTGTGTGTGTTTTACGCGGGCGTCAAGCGGACGAACAAACAACAAAACACGACATTTTAGTGCCAACGTCTAGGTTGGGGTCCGCGTCCGCCTAGATGGATCAGTGACGGGGGCGCTGGCTGCTCACCCAAAGGTAGCGGATTTGATCCCGACCGCGGCGGTGTTCTGTGCTATGTTAGGGCACGCTCAAATAACATCAGATGGTCGAAATTTCCGGAGCCCTTCACTTCAGCGTCACTGTAATCAAAATAGTGATTTTCAGACGCAAAATCCCACACATTTAAAAATACTAGGTCGGGATCCGGCCTTCGCCAGACATTGAAACTTACGTTGCACGCGTTGTGGCGCGGATGTAATATATTCATATGGCATGCGCATACAACTTTTACAAGCATTCATCTGTGTAATGCTATATTCAGGGAGCAGATTTCGCATTTTTATCTTCTTTCTGCGCAAACTTTTAAGCGGACCACTTATCAGCAAGGACGGAGTTGGCATATGGCGGTACTTTTGCGCAGGCGCATTTATCTGACAAGTACAGGCGGTGCCTTATCAGGCGTGTTTAAGGAAGGCCTGTCCCGTGCCGATCGTGTGGAGTTACTTGTCCCCGCTTTATCGGCAAATCTTATCGAGATGATGTAACGACTTTCGCTGCCGCTTGTCGAAGGTTATCAGAGAAGCGGGCTGTCGAAATACTTCGAACCGCACCTCCAATCGATAGAGATTCTCATTATCCTGTCATGTTCGATCACAATTGTAAGTGGTAAACCACTCGGTACTGTTGAAGTCTTTCAAGTGTGATTAGCATTGTATTTGGCTAGCATGACTTGCTTTGGATAAGTGATCGACTTTCGGGTATGACGTCGTACATACGCTGTTTCAGTCCATGTAAGTTGTAATAATGAATATTAATAATTGTTGGGGTTTAACGTCCAAGAAATAAGATTTGGCCATGAGAGATTCCGTAATCGACGGCTTCGGAAACTTCAACCACGTGAAGTGCTTTTAACACGTGCACGTTTACATCGAAGCACACGTGACTCAATCATTTTCGCCTCCATCGAAAATGCAGCTGCCGCAGCCGGCATTCGATCCCGCTACCTGCGGGTCAGCAGTGGATTACCATAGCCACTAGACCACCATATATGGGCGTGCGTCCGCTATACAAGTTTTAATTGAGCATTTAAAACTATAAGAAAACAGCGTGATTTGCCTACAAAGCCGCAAAGCTTTCTTTCTTTCTTTCTTTCTTTCTTTCTTTCTTTCTTTCTTTCTTTCTTTCTTTCTTTCTTTCTTTCTTTCTTTTTGTACTGGGTAAATACAAATATGGGACATATTCTTCGACTGTATGCTCTCACCTCGGTTTCAGAGAGTATGTGACTGCTGAAGTCACACAAAATGGGAGTTGTATGAAACTCCCATTTTATAGGTGTAGTATTCTGCCATTAGGGATTGCGCATACTGTGTTTATCGTCCATAAGTGTGTACGAGTATTAAAAAAACAAAAAAAAACAAGGAGATAAGAGGTGGGCGGGGGGGAGCAACTTACGAACACAGGACAAATTCTCTTGGAAACAGTATCCAAGGTCACAACGTCCACGTAGTCACCGTTGCCAATTTGCCTGCTATCTTTCAAGGTGCTTGGCGCAAACTGAAAACGTGCTCCGACGCTGCTATGCAACGAGAGAACCTACATGCTCCCCGTGTAATTTTTCTCATTCGTTACTTGACATAGCCTATTTGCGTATCGGGACAGCGTTGCGCAACTTTTCCGAACCTTACGAGGCATGCATAATGTGATGCGGAGGTGGTAAATGGTGTAAGGGTAAGGGGGATTTGAAGGCCTTGTTTCTATTGCTCTGGCTGTTACTATAACAGGGATGCTCCAACTATATATACAGTGCTGTTGCGTCAATGGACGATATAGTGCGTAGGTTAGCACGAACGCAACAACGTAAACGGTGCGGATACGTTGGCTGGCTTTATGGCATAAGGTTGCTTAGTGCAGAAATAATAATAATAATAATAATAATAATAATAATAATAATAATAATAATAATAATAATAATAATAATAATAATAATAATAATAATAATGTATGGTCGCCCATTCGATGTCGTCACCGACCATTATGCACTATGCTGGCTGTCATCATTGAAGGATCCCTCAGGCCGTCTCGCCTGTTGGGCTCTTCCGCGTACAACATCCGTGATGATGATGATGATGATGATGAAAAAATAAAAACAATAAGGTATTGAACATTTCTGCGCAAGCTCCGTGAGGCGTCAAGCATCCATGCATTATGCTTCGTTCATATCGGAAATTTGTATATTCGATTTGAGCAAGAAAAAGAAGTTTAATGTTATTAATGATGTTTTCGTTATGGATAGACACCAACATGCGCAATTGCGTACCCCATCAAGATTAGCCATAACAAGATTAGACAGTGTATATGTCTGACACCTTTGGGTAGCCCTAAGTTTGCCACGTAAGTAACTTTCTTTAAATGGTCCCGCTAACTCCATTTAGGGTTCCACTATACTCTCCGACGCGTGTAGATTATCTTCAAAGAGAATTCAAGTGCATGTTTAAGCAAGTAATATCTCGCAAGATAAAGTTTAAAATAAAGGATCTTTTTTTAGAGTGCAAGGTTTGTCGACTATGTCAACAACATGAACCAAAGCACCGCGCGATATGGGTACATTGAACCTCGTACTGCTGCCCTGACATCAACGAATGTGTGTAAGTTAGCCGTGAAGCCATAACAAAATAAGTAAAAAAACTGAACAGCTTTTATTTCCTGTGCTAATGATACCCGTTTAAGTTAGACGTAAGTGACTCGATTGACTTCTAAAATGTGCACCTGCCGATCTAAAATTGCTTTTACAATTTTTTTTTTCTTTCGTGCAGCTATAGCACAAGAGACACAGATAAAGTGAACAGGATGAGAGACAGCTATAACAGCTGGTTGTCCTAATATAGCACAGTCAGAATGCGAGCACTGGCTAACAACTGGTTGTCCCTGCTGTACACTAAACGACTCTCCCCTTCCCCAACGGAAGAAAAGAAATGCATCATGTCAGACCCCCGACATCCTGTATCATCGTTCCTTCTGTATGGTTGCAGAACACGAGCATTCTGAAATGTTTCGGGTTATACTTCTGATATCTGAACGCTCTCGACAATGCTAGCTGTGCGAATGGGACTTAGGAAAAAAATGTGGGAGAGAGCACAGATCGATTTCACTGAAGCAGAAAGCGGAGTAGGTATCGACCTCAACAAGTGATCAGCGCTTTAGTAATGCTGATTGATTGATATGTGGGGTTTAACGTCCCAAAACCACCATATGATTATGAGAGACGCCGTAGTGAAGGGCTCCGGAAATTTCGACTACCTGGGGTTCTTTAACGTGTGCCCAAATACGAGCACATGGGCCTACAGTATTTTCGCCTCCATCGAAAATGCAGCCGCCGCAGCCGGGATTCGATCCCGCGACCTGCGGGTCAGCAGCCGAGTACCTTAGCCACTAGACCACCGTGGCGGGGCGCTTTAGTCATGCGTATGGTGCAAACCAGTTGAACAGTCGTGGTTTCGGCGCAGCGGTCAAATCAAAGGTGCAGCCACGCCGTATTATATCCTGCGCTACAAGTCACGGTGAAGCTAGTGCTGAAGTGGCGATGAACTCGTGCAGCACGACGTCAAATCGAGTGCAGAAGTGCACTTGGCGCGACCACTCGCCAAATCCAGGACCAAAGCCACTCTTGAAATAGTGCAGCAAGTGCAGCTGAATCGAGGAGACAACTGTCAGCCCCTGTCCATGCAGTTATCATGAGCATACCACGCTTCTCTCGACTATACGCATGAAAAAGAGTGGCGTGGTCCCTAAAGTCTTTGATATGCCTCATCAAACGGGAAATTTACCAACCGGAAGCGGCTGTGCCACGGCGTCGGAGACGAGAATGATGCAAGATATAACCATGACTTGATGACGTCGTCAGGGCGTCACATATAACAAAATTTTGTAACGTAATCACGACGGTACAAATTGTTTTGTGGCGGTCCCTTATGCATTTGCCTGAAACCACTGTAAGGCGAAAGCCGTCTTATTTTTGTGCTCAATCGATTACATCCCATGTCGCAAAATCTTGCATATCTCAACGTGGCTTTTCGCACTGCCTCGGAGATCAGCTTACCTTTGACCTAGTGCGCCGCCTCGGTGGTCTAGTGGCTAAGGTACTAGGCTGCTGACCCGCAGGTCGCGGGATCGAATCCCGGCTGCGGCGGCTGCATTTTCGATGGAGGCGAAAATGCTCTAGGCCCGTGTGCTCAGATTATAGGGTGCACGTTACAGGTGGTCGAAATTTCCGGAGTCCTCCACTATATACGGCGTCTCTCATAATCATATGGTGTTTTGGGGACGTTAAACCCCACATATCAATTATCTTTAACCTGGCGACTAGAGCATGTCATGACGTCATCAAATGACGTTAATGTGACGTTAAGCGACGTCATGATGAAGTCATGAATTCTGGCAACCCGTCGCGTCATGACGGCGGGATTAAGTGGCGTACACACATAATTTTTTTTTTTTGCTGTTGTTGTCACTTTTTGGTCACCTAAAGTTGTTGCTTGGGCGTGTTGGTACGACATATTGGAAGGAAACAGCGTGAAAGACGAGCAACCAGGCAAAGAAGGCTCTGTATATGTATGTGTCCTTATTTACCTCGTTTCTAGTCTTTTGCACTGTTTACTTCCATTGCTAAGGCACCTAAGCGTTTCACCTGAAAGAAAACAAAGGGGGCAAACCCGCATCCGCACTTGTCCAACAATCTGCCGTGTAGATTCGGAGTGGTAAGCAACGCCCCCTATGTGCCTACTTGCTCTGCAGGGCTCCCACGACGTAGTGAGCCGAGGCGCGGTAGCAGGCGGAGCCCATGCGGCGGCGGACGCACAACAACACTCAGGCAAAGCGATCGGGCGCCACCACACGCAACCAGCTGCTTCCGTTTCTGACAGGCGCGCGTGAGATACATGCCGGCAGCGAAGGGTCGCGCAACGCGCCGTTTGTACTCACCCTATAAATATAGGTCGGCGGTGCGAAGGTAGGCGGGGAGGGTAGCCGGCTCGAAGCTGTGACCCGGGGTCCTGCTAATCAATGCCGCCGCTGCAAGTGGCTGCGTGCTGGGACACGTAGGCTCGGAGCTCGAGGGGGGTGCTGGTCCGTGTCGGCGCTCTCGGCGTCCTTGCTCCTGTCGACGTGCGTGTGGCACGATGAATGGGTGGGGTGGAGAGGGGGGTGCACGAGTCGAATACCCTGACGTGGCATGCACGAGTAACAAAGGTGATGATGATGCCTGTCTTATATTCTCTTAGCAGGTATTCACTGTGAGGGATAGTCCACGAACAGTGGGTGGTACTATTAAAGAGAAAGTAATAATAGGGCAGTATTGAACAATGAAAGGAGAAATATTGCAACACGAAACGCCGCGTGGTCTCTTGGGCGATGCGTGCGGGTGATGGACGAAGTAAACGAAGTTACCTTCTTCTTCTACTTCTTGGCATTTTCTCGCACTTGTTACGCTACATTTAGAAGTGACCAGTAGCGGCGGCGGGGCCTATATATACCCAGAAAAGTTCTGCGAGGGGAGTGGTTTTAAGGAACGGAAAGTCCAACTATACATAGTTATATGATTGCCCTCTATTTAAAATAGTGTTCAATCAAAACTAAAAGATATCACTGAGGCTGACGTAGCCCCGAAAACACCACTTTATAAGTTACACTCGATTTTAAAAAAATACAAGGTTACAGCGGAACCTCTATGAAATTAACAATTACAAGGGTTACAATGTGACTGCTATCTGTATCCGCTACAATGTACCTTATCTATGTATCAGTTGCAATGTATCGCTCCAAGTTATCCGTTACAAAGTAAAGCATAAACACGATTTCGTGCACGGATAGTAAGAGTTATTAGGTTAAGAGTCTATACTTCATGCATTTTTTGCGTGCGTTTGTACGTGCGCATGTAAAATGCAAAATTGAAAGTTCGGGAAGAGGGAGGAGGGCGTTAACCCCTCTTCTTCCAACCGCCTGTACCATTGGACGGCGACAACCCGAAGAAATCCTGTGAGAAACACCACCCAAGACGTCATCGTGGCGTCACTGGTCACCGAGATTTGTTACACCAACATGACGGCACACCACGGGCCATCATGTGATGACGTCATACGTGGCATCACTGCTAGCAGTTTCCTAAAATTAACTAGAGGGCACTTGGCGCTGCGATCGTTCAGCGAACATGGGAATGATGGGTAGTACACGGATTTGCCTAGTCGTCGTGCTTGCAGGCTTCGAAAGCTGTTGTGGCTTCGTTTATTTCAGTGTTTTGGTTTTGTTTCGAAAAAAAAAAAAAAGAACAAACCGTTTTGAACTTCGTGACCCTATTTCAACTGGTGAACCTAAATGGTTAAAGTTGTGTAGTGCAACTGCTTAACCATTGCTCATTGTCGTTTCGCGACAAAGCAGCTTCAAGCCACGCGAAGCCAAGCGGAGCCGAAAGTAAGAAAATTAGGCAAATCCATGTGCTACTCATCATTCCCATGTTCGCTGAAGTGCCGTGCGTTGCAGGTCCAATTGACACTAGCGCCAGAGTTCCCTCTAGTGCATAAGTAGGAAACCATATGGCCACTAGGTCACACCTTAGGCCGATCACGGAGGCCATGCAAAACCACGCTGGGTGCGAAAAGCTTTTGGGGTAGAAGGGACCAATGTAAACTGCTGTCAAAGAAAACATTAACGGCTTTCGCCTTAGAGTAGTCGGAGGCGAATGCATACGGGGCCCGGTGACTTTTTTTGTCTTGCAGAGTAAACTTGAAGCTGAAAGAAAAAAGCAGATCCCACGCCTTGTGAGAATCAGTTTAACACGAAACAGCCGGCCAGTGCCCTTCTAAGCTGCCTTTTCTTTGGATTTGAGCCGAGCGTTAGGAAGTGAATCGACCTGTTCTTGTTTAGAAACTTCGACTACATTGGCGTTTAAAAAATAATTCATGGTCTGACGTGACGTCAAACCTCACGCTTGAGCACAGGCGTCAGTATACATTGTCAAAACCTAGCACACTTTACGGTGTGATGATGAGAATAGTATACGTACTACCACAGTCCTTCAATTCTTTTTGAATGACTTTGATAAAAGCATACTCTGAAAACTCTAGTTTGGTCAATTGCACCACTATAGATTTGTTAAGAGATGTGAAAGTCAATGTCGAAAGTTTCACTTTCGAAGTTCCCACCGAAAATTCGGTGGTGACGTCACAGATTTGAAACCGTTTCTTTCGTATTTGGCCTGCAATTGCTCAACCAAATTAGCTGAAACTTGGTGGGTTGAGTTTCTGACTACCTCAGAAGACAATGTACCTCATTTTTACCGATAAGGGAGTACGTATGCCCCAGTAGGCACCATCAAAATTTATGACGTCACGACAACTGGTGGCGGGATAGAAGGCGTCGCAACCCGCACTTTCTGCGTGTTTCCTCCCTTACTAAGCGTCTTCTCACAGCAAGCGGGATTTTCTTGGCGTCTTGAAAAGGCAATTTATAATACGAGAAAAAAAAAATGACCGCGTGTCTGTGCGCTTCGCTGCAAATGACATCGAAAGACCATAGTATTCTGTCCGGAGGCGCTGCATGAGATGTTCCGCCATCTGGCAGTAATAAAAAAAAAGCACAAGTTTTTTTTAGAATGTAGAGCCATTGGTAGGTGGCAGCACCAAAGAGTTTGAGTTAAAGGCCCTGATTTTTTTTTTTTTTTTAGCGAAGCGTAGGAAACACGCACTTTTCATTTATAGATTCGCGTTGTCAGCGCAGCGTAATAAACACTTTGGTGCTTAGAATTACGTATCTATGCATTTTATAAATAAAGATACACACTGTCTAACACTTAAGTATTGACGTAGCGCTTGAAATATGCGTAATATATTGCTTTTTGACAGACATCGTTCACAAGTATAAACGCATCCACCAAATAAGGATGGGTGGACTTTGAGTACGGACTTAAACTTTTGCCGACTGGCTGAATCGCTGTACAGGCCGACAGACATATAGACCGAAATTTTTGCGTTGAAGTATCCCAAGAAAGACTATCGTCTGTAAAAATAAAATTATATCGAGTGTCATTTAATGCAATACGTTAGCCTACGTTATTGCAACTCTAATTGTCACCGTTGCTCTGTAATTCAACTGAAACGGTCAACTCATCGAGTGCTTCTTTAGTTGCGCTGCAGCCAGTTAGAACGGAATAGATTTCCGCGGTTTTCGCGCGGTGGTCGGTCAATGCGGTGGCGAAGTGATTTCCGCGCTTCGCGCCCCCTGTGGCGTGGATGGATGGATGGATGGATGCTATGAGCGTCCCCTTTATAACGGGGTGGTGACAAGTATGCCACCAGGCTCGACAAAAAAAAAAAAAAAAAAACCTTTTTTCTTTTTTTTATGTTGGCCTAATGCCTCTACTTCGATAAATTCTATCTTAATGGAAAAAAGGTAAATTTTCAGCTTAAGTTCTCTGCCATTTACGGCACACTGTCCATATTTTATTTTTCCAATATTTATTTTTGTCCTTTCTCTCTAATTTTCTGCCACCAATACTCTAACCGTCTCTATATGCGTGCACCGTAAACACGGCGCCCTCTGCTGCCGGCGAATCGATGGCGACGACCTTCCCTCGTTTCCTGGGTAGCGAACAGGTAAACAGAGGCGCCAGCTCCTGTTTTAATTAATACGTCGCCGAGATCACGTACTGTGGTCATTCTTTAATAATAATAATAATAATAATAATAATAATAATAATAATAATAATAATAATAATAATAATAATAATAATAATAATAATAATAATAATAATAATAGATAGATAGATAGATAGATAGATATATAGATAGATAGATAGATAGATAGATAGATAGATAGATAGATAGATAGATAGATAGATAGATAGATAGATAGATAGATAGATAGATAGATAGATAGATAGATAGATAGATAGATAGCAACAGCATGTCATGTGACATGACTTCACTTAACCTAACGTCGCACGATGAATCATTACATGGCATGGCCGCTAGGGCAAAGATGGACCGATCTCAGAGGCAATGTAAAAGAAAGAACGCTTGCATGCCTCTCATCCCAGAGGCATTGCATACCACGTTGGGTGCAGAAATCTTTCGGATGAGTTGGGGGTTCATGCAATGAACTCAGAAGAAAAAAAAATATGACTTTCTTGTTCGAGTCGTCTCAGGCAGATGCGTAAGGAAGTATGTGAGTTTTTCCACAGGCCACGACATATAAACTTCTAGGATTTAAAGGTGTCCTGCTACACTTTTTCAAGTAGCACGGAATGATTTCACTAAAAGAGCTTATTACCTCGCGAATTCACCGCTGCAATTTTTTTTAGAATTTGTTCAGTAGGAACGGAGTTCGTAAGATTTGTCGCGTGCTACAATTGCATTCTCTCTTCTCTCGTCCCGATTATAGGGCAGGAAGCTAAGTAGGGAGGTATATCACGGGGAAAGAAAATACGTCACGCGTGCCTCCTAACCTTCAGCGCTTTTTTTTTCTTCGAATACGTGGCTTTTCGGTGTGATCGCGCGCGCACGCGTGGACAAGTAGCGGCATCCCACGGCGCCATTAGTAATGACCTGCAATGACCGAGTGGTCATGCTCATCTATCAGCCAATGGCTGGTACAGCGGCTGTGACGAGTCACTTTTGAGCTTGTTCTGTCATTTGTATAGATAAGAGAAATCAATTTTTAGTCGGCTTTGAGTATTTACTGTGAATTCCATGCCGCGTACTGCGCTATAATATTCAGTTCGCGTGTTCTCGTAAGCCTCGAGTACTGATCGGGAGCGTTTTCTGACCATGACCAAACAGTGTCGCAGGGCCCCTTTAAGTGTGCGACCATAGATGATTAAGTCTAGGTTGCATTTCTCGACGCGACCAGGCACGTCGACCATTACTGACTTTTATGGACCAAATTTAAATGGACCTGGGGACATGTTTATAGACTCTTTCTGTCATGTTTACTTATGCTTGTCTAAGTATTCTTCATTTTTCTTCAATGTTTATATATTTACTTCTCTCTCTCTTCTTTCCTATTTCATTCGGTTTTTTATTTTATGTCTTAATTCCCTTCTCCCGAAATAGCAGGCAGGCGTTCTGCTCTTTCAGGTGGAAATTGCTAGCTTCCTCTCCCTATTTTCCCTGTGTCCTTGTGTATGCTAATCAAATAATAATAATAATAATAATAATAATAATAATAATAATAATAATAATAATAATAATAATAATAATAATAATAATAATACATATTCTCTTTTCGATATAAACTTGTAAGGAAACCTCGTTGTTCTCGGGAGAACTGAAACGAGTTTTTGTATTGTTGCTCTGAATAAAAGGACCAGTCTCGAGAACGCTAACGAGTGTATCGTGGTTGTTCAGAAAACTCAATATAACTTTAATATGGCGTCCTTCCTTGAAAAAAATCACTTTTAGTTTCGATGTCGTGGAGAGTGGTATACACAGCGTGACGTGAGCTGCCACGTGAGTACAGCAAATCGTGGCGCACTTGCAGCACAGTGTAGCCTCGCTCTTAGTTGTACGTCTCGCATCTAAACAACGGAGGGTGTAACTTAGACAAGCAATTTCGGCCGCATCCAGGCCGCGTCTGTTGCGGTGGAGGAGGAAAGGAGGAAGGTTAGATAGTTCCCAGAACGGCTGGCTACCCTGAGCTGGGGAAGGGGGTAAGGGGAATAAAGGATTGATGATTGATTGATTGATTGATTGATTTATTGATTGATTTGTGGGGTTTAACGTCCCAAAACCACCATATGATTATGAGGGACGCCGTAGTGGAGGGCTCCGGAAATTTTGACCACCTGGGGTTCTTTAACGTGGACCCAAGTCTGAGCACACGGGCCTGCAACATTTCCGTCTCCATCGGAAATGCAGCCGCCGCAGCCGGGATACGAACCCGCGACCTGCGGGTATGGGAATAAAGGATGGAGCTGCCATTATACTGTGGGTGGGCTGTCTCTTGCGGTGAGGCTGTCTGGCAGATGCGGGGCGACGAAAACTTTGACATCAAACTAAAATATGCTATGCGTATTTGCTGGCTCCGGTGTACGGAGAACGTTAGCACTATACATGCCAGGGAAACGAAAGATGTCTCCCTTGCGATGCGACAAAATTGTGACAGTGCTCCTTTGATCGAGGACCGAACTGGTGGCGGCATTTCGAATCGCATGGCATATACGGGACTCCTCCGAGCGAAACACTGAGAAAATGCGGGGTTTCCATAGACGTGTATCGACCGAGCGACGACTTTCCTTTTATCGACGACGTGATCGATAATCGTCATTTCTGTCTTTATATTTCCGTAGCGAACTTCCACCTCCGGTCCCTTCTGCCCCCTGTTCCCTGAACCGTCTTTCCTACAAGGACACGGGATCGATGTTCTTGCGTGTATAGGCACATTTCGGCCGATTGGATGTGTTCTCCGTCGGTCACCCAACCGTCCATGTATCAACTGTGCGACAGGTTATATACATCGATAGTCGCCCCCGTGGGCTTTCGCCAACGTTAGGACAACGTGTGAGGCCATATCCACTTTGTTAAAGAGACACTAAATAGAGAGAGAGAGAGAGAGAGAGAGAGAGAGAGAGAGAGAGAGAGAGAGAGAGAGGAAGAAAAGAAAAAAAAAACCGCAGATCCCGCGCATTCTACTTGAAATCCAATGTTATGTGAAGCAGAACGTAATTAGTGGGCTATACCGCATTCTTTTTAGTTTGATTTGGGTCAAGCGTTGCGAGTCGGATCGTCTTCTTTCTGCGTTTTTTAGTATATAGTTATGGGCATATCGTGGACAGGCCCGTCGCGACAAAATTTGTCATCGCCGTTCCTGGATTGATACTGCCACACACACTATACTTTCTACGTTTGATGTCCATGGCGTATCGCACGTGTATATACACTGCCTTGCGCAGTCCGCGCCAGAATGTCTTAGACAAGATAGTTTTCGGCTTGAGCGCACAAGCGCGAACAGCTCAGTTTATTCTGGTACAAACTCGGCCACCAGAGATACGGCGTTCGAACATTTTCGACGACGCCTGAGTGAATTCCGACGTGTGTTACCGCGGATCAGATTATCGACAGCCGACGCTCTCAATTCGCCGCTATCATTGTGTGGTGTGTTTTGCTGTAGTCTTGACTTTCTGTTTTTCGGCCACAAGTTCGCCCAAATACGTAGTTTCCTCTTGGACGCGCAGCCTTGGTCCACGTCACCACCACTTGACAAAAAAAAAAAAAAAAATCACCTGTGACTCATACCCACATTCCGTGGGCCGTGGTATGCGGGTATGTACCACACGAAGGAAAAGGGGTTTCGTGACGTAACCGACAAGTATATCTCCCGCTATTCATGTAATGACCCGTTCATCGTATTCGTCATACATTATATAGTGTGCTCCCATGCAAAATATTAACATGTGTCAAGGAAACGACTACAGGAGAGCGGACAGGTGTACAGGCGGACAGAGGTGCGTTATATTGTAAATATGAATGTGTTTAAATCTAGGAAAAGCCATTTTCGGATGTGTAGAAATGTTGCATGCAGTACCGGTCTTTTATTGAAATGGTGTAATACGCTGTATAATATAATCTTCGAACTTACCCTTTTTAATTCGCTCTTTCTGTTTCTGAGATAAAAAAAAAACATTAAAAGTATATGCAACCAGCGCTTGCACAATGCACTGTGTAATTCAGGTACTATCCTTATTCGTGACCTGACAAACAGACGTCGTGTATACTTCATTGTGTTCTTTCGTGCATAACACGGTTACTGAAATAACGCATATTCACTCGCATATGAGTCTCGCCGTGTATACCGGCGCATGTTTCAATTACTTGTTCATTAAGTTGCTAGCGGACGAAAACGCCGCCGGCATCGCACGCGAAACCACTTCAAACAATGGGCGAGTTTTTTTTTTTTTTTTTTTCGTCCAGGAAACTGACTCGCGTCACGCCTCGTGCAGCTCGGTGAGCGCGTCGGTTTTGTTGTCGGCGCACGTAATACTCACTTGGTGGCGCGACCGCATCTTGGAGGCGCGCCTCCGTGACAGCACACACCCCCGCTCTGTCATTAGACATTGTCTCCGATCGAGGGTCGTATACATGACACCGAGGTCGAGGGACACGACATCGGGCAACGTGTCACGGAAGTCATCATGCGAGTGCGCTCATGTTGCAGGGCTGTGTAACTATGTATATAGGCCGCTGGCATAGTCAGAGGGGCGGAGGGGTTCAAACCCTCCCTTCCCACCGAAATTATCATTTTGCATCTTTACATATTGTGACGGTTCTAGGAAAATAAGAGTATGCATATGTGTTCACACGAGATTGGGGTATATGAAAGTTGCTGTAATAGTCACTTCATAGGTTCTGGACAGGTCGCAGAACGAGGTACTGTGCTCCATCAAAGTTAAATGTATTTTGAGAAAGCAAAAACAAGAATTTTATTCTGGCTACACGACGGTGTTCTAAAAAAGTGGGTAAGTTTAGTTGTTATAGCATCTCTTTCATAGAATTAGTTCGAGAGCATCTTGAAAGAATAAATCTAGCCGCTCTTGTTTGTACTCGCTCAACTTGATTGATTGATATGTGGCGTTTAACGTCCCAAAACCACCATATGATTGTGAGAGACGCCGTAGTCGAGGGCTCCGGAAATTTTTACCACCTGGGGTTCTTTAAAGTGCACCCAAGTCTGAGCACATCGGCCTACAAAATTTTCTCCTCCATCGAAAATGCAGCCACCACAGCCGGGATTCTATCCCGCTACCTGCCGGTGAGCAACTCGCTCAACTTAATTGATTAGTCCTTTCTGATAAGGGTCCCATATGATACTTGCATATTCTACTTTAGGTCTTACTTTGGCTTTGGCACCGTAACAATATTCAACGTAAGCAAGAACATTCACAAAAGAAAAGTACGGTTAAAGCCCCCTCCCCTCGGAAAAATGTTCATGTGCGAACACCGGAGTTCATTCTTGTACAAACGCAGCGACCATGCAGTGGTAATGCTCGAGTGTTTGCTGCTGCGTGTATAAATGCCGACCCTGTATAGACTACGGCGTCCATCAGAATAGTGCCGCGGTTTGAGGACGTAAAGCCCCAACAATTGATATTATTAATGAGACAGTATATATATGGCTGGCAAACAAACGGTCTCTTGAAGGAGTTCTGTGCATATGGAGCATCTCCTTGCTTGTTCCTGATCTGCTAGCTGGTTGTGATTTTAATGCCGAGAACACGCGAACGTAAATGTTCTTCAGTATGAAACCCGGAAGAAAAAGAAAGGTTGAAAGGCTATTGATTTCCGAAAAGTCTTCCGTATCCAATCGGCTCGCATGCGGCACTAAGTTTGTATTCGATTTGTTTTCCGAAATTTCTGCTCCCACACTTTTGATACTTCTTGCGCTTGTAGTGGCAGCATTGTAATGAAAGGGGGCGCATATCGCTTATTTTGTTCACTTCGGTGGGTTGCGAAATGAGAACGCGCGCTGCAGCGCCCCAATAGTGTGCAGCAACGTCAAGTCGTTATTGCGTCATCCACTTAGTTCCCGCCGCGTCGGCATGCCTGCCCTGTTTCTCTTTAACGGTTATTCATACACGGAAGCCAATACCTCAAAAAGAACGACAACAGATAAATACTCGTGACAACTCAGTCATTCAAATGACATTGAATGAACACAGTCCGGGTCATAAAACAGCGAGCGGGCAACAACAATAAATATCAATACTTACAATTATGCAACCAATTCGAGCCAGCACTGACTGCATAGTATTAGCCAATTAACTAGTACTAGCTAACTTAAGCAGTCAGTACCAGCCACAGTTTTGCCGATGTAATCGTGTGCTGGCGATTGTCAGTGTAGTATGTGAGTGAATATGAATGTAATTATAAAAAAGTCAATGTATTGCCTACGAGATTAGACTATGCTTTTTCGGCAGTCGTTGGAGATTGACACACGTACCGTCACAGAAAGTACGTATATAAAATAGGTCTGGGAATGCACTATCAAATTTGGTGGATGACCGTCAATTTGGCGATGTGAGTGTTTGAGTAAAGTCAGTGTGATGGCGGGTGATAGACAACATAGGTAATGTTCACGAGTGTTGGTAGTGTGCAAGCAAATACGGCAGTTGAATCCTCCGGAATTTGAGAGACAGCTGACAGACTGAACGTTACTAAAATATTAATGTAAAGTAGGCTTAACTGCACCGTTTTCGAGAGTGGTCAGCACTTCTATAGTCAGAAATGAGGTATCGTATAGTACGCTACAGAACGTACGTGTAACTAATAAAATAAAACTTTTGAAAAAAAAAACAAAAAAAAAATATTGTAGCAGAGCGTGGTTTCGATCCACGGACCTCTGGGTTATGGGCCCAGCACGCTTCCACTGCGCCACTCTGCTGCACGAACGACTGCGCGGAACATAGTCGTGGCAATCAGTGCAAGATAGCA
The DNA here is from genome assembly GCF_013339725.1 of Rhipicephalus microplus. Lineage (NCBI taxonomy): Eukaryota > Metazoa > Arthropoda > Arachnida > Ixodida > Ixodidae > Rhipicephalus > Rhipicephalus microplus. The sequence goes on from NC_051175.1 coordinate 111,341,006, forward strand.
TTGATCCTGTACTGGCGCGGAATTTGAACGGACACGTTGTTTACAGAGATCTGGCGTGGACGGTGGCACGGAGAAAAGCAACTGTCCCCTCTGCTCCCCCCCCCCTCCCACCCTGCTTGCTGCATGTCTCCCCCCTTGCCCCTCTAAAGCAAACACACAATGCATAAGTCCCCCCCCTCACAGCTTACTCGAAGGAACTCACTTGTCGTGGGCGCCTCTTCCTCATTGAAGCAAAAACACACACAGAAACACACACTCACATAAACGCACTGTGTCTGAGCAGAGGCAACACCTGGATTTTCATTTTTTTTCTTTGCTTGGTGGGAGGTGAGGCACTCACGGCACGTGAGTTTCTTCAGCGAGGTAGGAAGCCTGGCAACAAATGCGTTTTATTTCGACTATGCGTGTTCTTGAAGGGAAGGGGGCAGGCAGGAATTTGGGGTGGGATGGGGAAGAGGCTCCGGAACCGGGGGGGGGGGGGGGGCAGTGGGGGCCGTCGCCCCCACAGGTTCGAAACCGGAGGGGGGTGGGGGCATGCCTGCCCGCTAACAGCAGCTGCTACAATCCCATTTCCCTTTTTCTCGCCTTAGCAAAACAGGAGACGTTTATTAACGCCGTTTATATATATATATATATATATATATATATATATATATATATATATATATATATATATATATATATATATATATATATATTAAAATAGAGGTGTTGTACGTCGAGAAAGGTTCAGACGCAGCTTGACAAAATGAGCTTTAACAGGCAGGTCTGGCTAATGGCGAACGGCGTGCGCGAGCTACTACTGCAGCCACCGATCATCATCGTCTTCTTCGTTGCCAGCAGAGCGTCCGTTACTCAGATTCATTAATTCATTACAATTACTCCCCGCGAAATAAGGAGCCATCCTGGCGACCTATGGACAAGTAAACACGGGAGGGTCGTAGCAGGGCTTAAGTCTCGAGACGTGGACAATTTCCTGGCCACGACGACGTTGGTCAGAAGATGGTTCCAGTGGCTCGATGAGGTAATTCACCGGTGACGTTTTTTGTAGCACACGATATGGGCCGTGATACCTGGGGACCAACTTGGTAGAAAGGCCAGGTGTAGCAGAGGGAACATGCAGCCAGACGAGTGAATCTGGATCGTAGGAAGTGGTGTTATTTGATGCGTCATGGTGGTGCTTTTGGCGTCCTTGGTCTTGGGTTGTGAATGCTCTTGCCAGTTGGCGGCATTCCTCAGCGTATGTAGCGGCTTGAGACAAAGTCGTGGACTCTGAGGAGTCAGGTTTGTACGAAAGAATGGTGTCCATAGTGCAAGAAGGTTCGCGTCCGTAAAGGAGGAAAAAAGGAGAGAACCCTGTAGTGCTTTGAATGGCGGTATTATAAGCGAACGTGATAAACGGGAGCACTCGGTCCCAATTGGAGTGGTCTGACGAGATATACATAGACAGCATGTCACCAAGGGTGCGGTTGAAGCGCTCTGTCATTCCATTGGTCTGAGGATGATAGGCGCTTGTAGTGCGGTGAACGACGTGGCACTCACGCAGCAATGCTGTGATGACGTCTGACAAGAATACGCGACCACGATCGCTCAGTAACTCCCGAGGTGCTCCATGACGTAATACGATGTTGTGAAGAACGAAAGTCGCAACGTCTTTTGCTGTAGACGAGGGAAGGGATGAAGTTTCGGCATACCGCGTGAGATGGTCGACGGCAACTATGATCCAGCGGTTACCGTCAGTAGTGTTGGGAAGGGGGCCATAGATATCAATGCCGACGCGGTCGAATGGTCGAGATGGGCATGGTAAGGGTAGCAAGGTACCGCTGGCGTGACAAGGGGGAGTTTTTCGTCTCTGGCACGTCGAGCAGGCCCGAACGTATTGTCGTATAAAACGGTACATGCCACGCCAGTAATATCGGAGACGTATGCGAGAATAAGTCTTCAGGAAACCTGCGTGTCCACATTGGGGGTCGTCATGAAACGTGGAACAAATTTCGGATCGCAGATGACGTGGAATCACGAGTAGCCACTGACGCCCACCGGGTGCGTAGTTGCGTCGGTACAGCACGTCGTCGCGAGTGGCGAAGTGCTCCACTTGCCGACGCAACGTGCGAGAAGGGGGGGAAGCCGTCCGCCCAACCAGGATGTCTACACTCTTAAAAAAAAGTTAGTAAAAAGGTAGTAACTGCAAGCGAACAGGTAGTAACGACAACGGTTACTACCTTTCCTGAACCGTTCCTAGCTTCTTCCTACCTATTTACTACTTACATTAGTAAACAGTTGCAACCTAACTGCAATAGGGTAGCAACTGCAGCTGTTACTACCTCTCTTGAATTTTTACTACCTCTTTGCTACCTATTTACTACATACATTAGTAAGCAGTTACTAGCTGCATGCAAAGAAGTATAGTAGCTGCAACGTTTACTACCTCACTTGAGGTATTACTAACTTTTTCGTATTCTTGTTAGTAAAGAGTTGAAATGTTGAGTAGTTGAGTTGAAGGTATTGAAATACAAATTCTATACTTGATCACGGTCTCTCTCTTCACCAAGCCCAGGGGTGGTTCATGACCCTTATATATATATATATATATATATATATATATATATATATATATATATATATATATATATATATATATATATATATATATATATATATATATATATATATATATATATATATATATATATATATATATATATATATATATATATATATATATATATATATATAATTCGAAGGTCGTTATTCGAAGGTCGCAGGTTCGGTCCCTGCCCACGGCAAAGTTATTTTTTCACCCACTTTTCTTTCTTCACGTTTACATTACAATTTGGTCTAATACCTTTCCCTATACTTTCCTCTTGGCATTATTGTCTGTTAGATCTCATTATTATTGTGTCAAAACACGCAAACACGAGCCCTTAATTATACACTTCTTTCCCTTATATATATATATATATATATATATATATATATATATATATATATATATATATATATATATATATATATATATATAGGCACCATGTGTAAAAAACAGAAAATATTCTATAGGTGTAAATTTTCACAGCTGTACATTTGCATAACTCTAAGCTAACAGGCCCTAAGCCGTAACTTTGTGGCTGCCCATTGTGTTTCATGTTGATTAACCGAAATTGTTCGCTGAATGATAATATTTCGGTTGCAGTTGAAGGTAGCAATTTCACATTAACAGCAGATGTGCGCATCAGATAGTCCAAAGTAACAATCATATCAATTATCCGCTCCGGATACTACTAAATAAACAGAGCAATATGTAACAAAGTAACCATGCACAATGCGTTTCACTATAAATGTGGTGGATATCATTTAATTTGTTATCACACAAAGTGCCATGCGCTCTGCAGCAATACAGTGGGAAGAGACCAATAACACTGATAAAAGAAAAAGAATGTAACAAGCTTTGGTTAGAAAACAGTAGATGAAAGGGTGCATCAGGTACAGTAAAAGATAAATACAGTAAAGACAGCACACTAGAAACCATACACTAAAAGAGAGATGTAACATAAAATCATACGTCATCTTCAGTTGCGTAGCCAGGGAGGACATTTCCAAATACACAAACTCCAGAGCAAAAATATATGAAGTATGACTGAAACCCCTCTCCTAAAAAAACATTGGCTACGCTACTAGTAGTTTAGATTCAGCCCGTGACAAAAAGCTGTCTAAGATGACAATTTGGACATCATTCAACAATCATAATTTCAGGCCGTAGCATCAGCTCAGCACCAAAATATAGGTCAAGAACTTGAGGTGATGGAAGATTGAAGGGCTGTACAAGTTTTTGCTCGTCTGTATTGTCGACAACATACGACCAGCGGTGACGATCGAATCTGACTGTCATGAGCACATCTACAAGCAGGAAAAGGCTTCCGCAGTAAATATACAGCCTTCTTATTTGGCCAAAAAGTGGCAGCTGTTGCTTCTCTAGGATGACTACATCGAACTTTTTGAAAACCAAGTTTTCCACCTCGGCAGAACCAACTTCCCACACTGGAATGCCAGGAGAGACAACTTTGCGCATGTATGAGCACAAGTCTTCTAGCTTCAGCTGCCTGGATCTTTTAGTCTGTATGCCACGGTCCACTTCTAAGTTGGAAAATTCGAAACTCTGCAGCAACTGGTGTCTTTCTGCGATAGACTTGCATATATTTCGAAAGTTTTGGTTGCGCTGTGCAATAGTTTTCATGTACTGGTGTTTGGCTTCATATCGCATGCACCAGTATTGCTTTAGTGGACCAAGTTCACTGATGAGCCGAGGGTAATGAATCAAGAAATGCAGTTTGGGTATTATTGCACCAGGGTAGAGAGCAGCAAATGAAGATAAAAAAAATCGTATTTCATCTTGCAGATATGCCAAATGGTCGTGAGGAATCTTGTCGGCAAATGTTATATCTGCAATGCTTCTCAGAAGTAGGTACACTTCCCAGTGCTCATTTTGTTTAGGAACAATATCTGCAAACATAAGAGAAAAAAATCTGAATAGGCACCACTTTTGAGAAGCTGTTCCCTTGTATGCACTTTGCCCATTAAGAAAGGATTTCACGACTTCTTCCGGTTTGTTCTTTTTGTCGTGAGCACCAAAAACGAATGTGCGGATACGATCAAGGTCTGAGTGCCTAATTACTCCAGAACGAAGCAGGCCTTGCAAAATGTGCCTTAATACATGTGGAATGGCTCCCTCCAGCACATCGTGCATCAAGTCCGGAGGCAGTTGCACTGTCACATCAAAATAGGCAACATCTGTGAGTGGAGATTCATCTTTAACGCCGTACAGTGCTGTGCCTAGCTGCCTATTTATTTTAGCACTTGCAACGTGGTTTTGGTGCAAGGGCAGATTTCGAACCTGAACATCACTCTCGTGAAAGGCAGTGTTGAACGCCGAGTTTGGTGAAGTACAAAATCTGCATGGACGACCACGGCTGAAAGAACACGTGAATCCGCCAAGTCGATTCATTGAAAGGTTATCACCGGAAAAGGCAACAAGAATCGCTCTCACCTTTACCGCAACAGAGTTCTTCCACAGAGTGAAACCAGTCATCCATAAAGCTGATACGTCATCTACAACTGGCTTCAAAATAACATTGATTCCGTGCTTGATGACAAGTCTATATGGTGCAACTAAAACTACATGGATAGAGCTGAGCTGTGATCTGTATTTGGCATGGATGTTTACCACGCTGAAATACACGACAAGGATTTTGTGAACACCCCGCTTTGACCCCAGCGGATTCACTATCTCCACTTCGTCGCTGTACAACACAAAAAAAAGCGTATACTGCGCGCCATCCTCGAGTAGTGCATGCAACTTTTCTTTGTATATGCAGCCATCCCTAAAATTATGCAGCGTTGGTGAAGGCGCTCCTGTTGAGAAATCTAGCTCTATGTGGTCGCGGAAGTTCTCAGAGGACATAAGATTTCGCATGACACCACTTATAGGAACAAACTGAAAAGTCTCACCAGCACCAAGATCACGCACTTCAGGCTTTACGTATGGCAGGTGACGCTTGGCGAATTGCTCTCGCTTATATTTACTACTTGCTGCTTGAAAAATATCCTCTAAGAATTCACCAGCGAGTAACTTGCGCAGTTCGATTCCTGCCGACTCCATCGCGATGTTATTTTCAATGACAGAAGCGAATGTCCGAATTATGTCGAGAAAGGTAATCTTGAAGTCATTGAAAACACTTTCTGCCGTAGAGTGCGGTAGCTTGTGCACTTCTGCAACACGAAAAAAAAGTAAGCACAGCTGTTTTTTTATTTTCAGCACGAAGTCGTTGATTGTGGTCACTCGAGCAGTGGGAACAGAGACCGCATCGCATTCCGTGTTGATCATGTTCGACGAGCAACCAGATGAAAACATTTCACTGTGATCACCCACTGTGTCGTGCGCAGCGCAGCTTGTTGTGGCACGCACCGGTGGTTCTTCGAGGACTGTTGGTTCAACACCGGCTTCCTCTGCGTCATCCATGTCCATATATCGTCTGTGCACACGGTAAATGTGCCTTCGATAAGATTCGAACTCACTGTAGGTTTTCGCACACCCATCCACACCGCACATGATAGAAAATCTATTGTCGTGGCGATGGTCTCTTATGTGCCAGACGACTTTGCAGAGCTTCGTGGACGAGAACGCACATCTTGGGCATGAGTGTAACATGTTCACTCGCGGCAGTATTTGCGTACAGCCGCTGGGCGGTATTCTGGACTAAGTACGCCGACGGCTCACCATGATTACAGGTAGCTACATGGCAGACGTAACTGCAGTTCTATCCGTAGTTTTCACCAGCCGAACTGGGCCAGCATGGCTTACCATTTAGGACCAAAAAGTTGACAAGACGGCGGAGGGCGAAAAACATGAACCGGCAACACGTGGAAGCTCCGCACTCTTTGAGGGTTTTTGCACGGCCGGGCTAGACTGCACCTGGAAGGCGGGCGTCGTGGAGGAAGGGGGGGGGGGGGTGGGTGGCAAGGGTGAGATATTTTCACTGACAATAAGGATAAGGAGTAGTTGCCTTTACACGGGAATTCATGTGCCGTCTTAGCTGCGGGTAGCGAGAGGGTACACATTCCTACACGTGTCTAGCAGCGCCGTGAATATTGGTCGATGCAGAAACGGTTTCTTTCAAAATCAAGTTCAAGATCTAGTGAAGGATTCGACGAAACACCGTCTGGCGAGGGGCATACGTGTCTTGCAAATAAACAAACACTCGCCAAATTTGCAACGATATACGTTGCAATTAGCGAGCGTTTGTTTATTTGCAAAACAAGTTCAAGATTTGAAAAAGCCACGCTAAACTGGACGGACATGCTTTTCGTGGAAGTACACTGTGCAGGTGGATTTCTTGGACCTGCCCTTCATCGTGCCCGAAATACAGGCTGCCCGTAGGGAAAGCGCATGGGTTGGTTTACTTCATGCCACGCACGTGCTTATTGTGACATTTCATTCGTAGGGCAAGTATTGAACTTCCTGAGAAGCTACGGCAACATAAGAGCGATGTCCCCAAGTTCCAGTGACAAAGAGTACGTTCGCGGACCACGGCATCTATTTTCACAATGCCGGCGTCGTCGAACAAGATGCAGCTTATTTAAACAGGTTTTCGCGAAATCCTGGCCTATCCAAGACAGTCAGTCAGTCAACAAACTTTTTACACATTCCCCTGAGGAGCTGACGTCTTTCAAGACGGCTGGTCGGCTGCGGGCGGCACCCACGTCGGTACAGGAAGGGCATGCCCCTTTCGCAAGGAGACAGCCAGTAACTTCAACCGGCTTAAGGTGCGCTGCTAATCGAGTGCGCTCAATATAATTTCGCTCATCATGAAGAATAGGCACGACCCCACGGCAGGAAGAAAAAGTACGCGAATCGTGGAATTTTTTCTTGCAGCTAAAAAAAAAGAAGAAAAGAAGTGGATATTTCAAGGGCTAGTTTTTCTTTGTTAGTCTTGATATTGCACCTAAGAACAACAAAACAAAACATTTGTTTACTCCTTACTTTGATTGGCGTCCCTCTGTTTCAAGTAAAGTCCATTAATTAAAGGACTGCACAGCAAGCATAACCGCAATTAGTCTCCTAACCATGGTTATAGAAATTAAACGGGTGATTCCACGGGAGATAAGGTAATAAACCGAACTGAAGTGAGATCGACAGGAATCTGAAAAGGATGTATCACATTTGATTGAGTATTTCATATTTTATGTATATAGCACCAAGCAGCCCGAAAAGGAACCCAGTTTTCTTTTAAACTGCATAATTTATGGGATCAAAAATATGGAACATATTCAATGCGGGGGACCAATTTCATCACCCGTCGTTCTCGACAGGTGATGAGGGTGTTATAAGCAAACATTACCGTTGAATTTTTTGTGTGAAATGTATGCGACAGAAACAGTAAAGTAACATTTATGAAACGTACTTGTAAAGCGAAGGAAACTATTTTTGAAAAATTTCTGAATATGCAACACTAAGTATAAATTGTTGTTGGGCGATTTGATTTAACGTCAGTAGGGTACATAATACCGCAAACTTGGAAAAAACACAGATTCTAGTAAATAAGTAGGAGGGAGCAGAAAGGTCGTGCGATAAACTTCTTTGTTTATTTGAAAGAACAGGCCACCAGATTACAAATCTCTGCGAATGCGTGCGTCAAAATCGGTAAACACTGGTCACATTCGCGTGTCAGAAAGCTGCAGCTCGTTTTGGTAAAGTAAAATAGTCGTATCAATAATGTAAGCTGTGCCTCTTTTCTTAATGTCAAACGCCCCCAATAGCTCGCACTAATGTTTCGTTGCTTCTGCCTATTATCTTGACCTCGCGAAGCCGAGGATCACATCTGCAGGCTATACCATGCGCAGGTAAATACGCATTTCTTTTATTCTTTAGAGATAAAGGATGCTCCCGAGTCGGTCGTTGAGACAGCGTCCTGTTTGGCCTACGTACGTATTCCCACACGACAGCGGTATTTATGCAACCGTCACGCATTTCACATAAGGTATGGTGTGCTTCTTCAGGCATCCAGGCATTTCTGTCAACGTGGCTGACCCACGGACACCGTCCAGCCAACTTGTGTGGTGCCGAGATTACGCCCACGTACCATGCTTATTCCAGCTCACAATCATCAAAAGGTAGCAAAGGTTTGCTTTTGCGTCCACGTCTGGTGATGATGTAAAAATTTGAACGACTCTCGAGTGCAACGATCCCGGCGGCGATACCAAATGTTTGTTTTGTCGAGAAGTGGGTGACACGTGTTATTGGTACCTACTTTACACAGTGTTTAGACTTGAGTGAATAGCCGTTTGTAGAAGAATTATTAAGATGCTCGCTTAGCCGAATGTTTACACACCGACACCAACTCGAACAATCAGCCATTTTTACACACCAACCCGGTTGCCCCACGTACACCCACCTCAGTTGTCTATTGGCACAATGGTCACAGTAACTTAGAGTGGTCTAGAGTGGCTATAGACCACTCTGGGCTCCGTGTTTCGGAGCACAAACCGAGATCTCAACCAAAAAGTGTCACTTTTTTGGTCTAGTGAAATATGCCGATGGAATATGCATGCCGATTCGACGCTGCAGTGTACTGGTTTAATATGGCAGACAGTGTGCCATCTTAAGAAGCGGAGGTTGGGAATACTTTCTAAGAAGAATAATAAAACATTAATTGGACAACTGCAGATCGAGAAGACATACGCGCCCGATATGTTTGAACTCTTTAGTGTGATTCAGCGGTCCTCTGGATACCATTCAATTGTACGATATGCCGGGGCCATCCTGATTAAATGCGTCGCAGTGGTCTAGCTAAACTATATATGGTCATATCTCCGACGAGCTTTGTAAAGGCAGCCACCCGCCCCATTATTCTGTCAACTAACATGATTTTAATTAGAACTAACAGACAATGACTCCAAGAAATATATAGAGGGTGTTATTAGAAGTAATTGCAATGTACATGTAAAGAAAGAAAATGGCATGGAAAGATAGCAGTCCGCTGGTAGGGACCAAACCTGTGACCTTCGAATAACGCATGCGATGCTCCAGAGCAGGGGTTCGCAACCTGCGGCCCGCGAGGCACTACTATATATGTGGCCCCGGCAGGACGTCCACCCCCCCCCTCTCCTTCTAACCTTATTTCTTCGTATACTTAAAGGACCAGGCAGTTTTGGCCTAAAATGCAATTTTTTTAGTAACCAATGTTTAATTGGAACCTCATGACGCGTGCTTAAAATAAACATGATTTTACAGTTTTTTTACATTATCCCTTTGCTCGCAAAGCCCCCCCCCCCCTTCCATTTGGCCCGTCGCTGTGCCAACTTCTGCTCTAGAGCATCGCACGTGTCGAAGGTTCGGTCCCTGACTGCGGTAAGTTACCTTTTCGTCCACTTTTATTTCGTCAAACTTACATTGCAATAACTACGAATAACATTCCCTATACTATCTCTGGCATCATTGTCTGTTAGTCCTCATTAATATTCTGTCGAACAAAGAAAAACGAGCCGTTCAGTTTTCACTTCTTTCCTTCAGCCAATGTATGTATATCTTTCCTAACAGAACAACAAGACCTTGAAGCAACAAAAAAATTTCTCACACAGGTTTTGATAGTGAATATTACCTACATGCAACACAATCACTCCATTAGAGTCTCTCTCGGAGTGAGACCGTGCGGAAGTGACATAATATCGCTTGTAGAATAAATGATGTTGACACCGGTGATTGTTTTGTCACGAACTCAATGGCCACGATAAATGAAATCTTAGCACTTCATTCACGTGCTCGGAGAACATATTCAAGTTCTCATCGAATGGCCGAGAGATAACAGAATTCTTTGCCTACATTATGCTTGAAGCAGTTTGTTTTTACGAGTGGCCTTGAAAACTGTGTCTCACACCTTTCAAAACAACACGTGGGGAGCTGCATCACACTATCTGAAATAACACAACCGCTGCTTAATTAGTATTGAGCGAAGTGGTAGCTGCACATGACTTCTGTCGTCGTAAATTCACGTTAAAACGGACGTGGCATCTGCCTACACGAGCGAGTCATGCAGCAGAGAATTAATATAAATTAATTAATTTGTGCGCTCGATGCACACAAATTGAATTGAGTTAGCTTCTTTGTGGTGGTCTTACTTATTTGTACCAATGTCCATCTGGTTAAGCGCATAATTGTAAGCTATATAAACATGGAAGGTGGTGGCGCGTTACAGTGTCGAACGTTAGGGGGGGGGGGGGGGCAGTGGTTTTCAGAATCGGAAAAGAAAGGAAAAGTGAACCCCGCAAATATTTGCCGCCAACTGCGACACCTGAGCAGTGGTTCACTGGGGAAGGGGGATAATAGACTAGAGTGGAGAGATGAAATGGGAATAAGAAAGCGAGAGAAGAGACCAGGAAAAAAAAAGGGGGGGGAGAACTTGTTCTCTTTTCATGCCCTTCTACTCACTCGCTGTCCCCAACTGGACCGGCATAATGAATAAAATGTTCTTTATTACCTTCGCATGCCAGCTACAGGTTTCAGACAGGACAAATTTCCGCTGCACAGAGCCAAATGGTCTTCAAGATTCAAAATTTTAACAACAGACAGCGTCGTTGTGATAGTTACCTTCAGGAGGCGCTGATTACTGAAACGCGGCAGGGGGCGCACACATCGACGGAAGCTGAGCCAGGCTAGGGTGGCTAGCCAGGCAAAGAGCAGGTTGTCGCAGTGTGAACGTGTCAGCAGCTTTCCTCCCGCGCCCACGTGCTTGTGTATTCATGGAGCCGCCGGAATTCCAATATTTGGTGTCATTTCAAGGCCGCAAGAAGATTATTTCTGCTCGTGGACCGACGGAGGCGGACATTTTGGAAGCCTTGAAGACGACAGACTTTGGCCATTCTTTGCAAGCATGCCGGATTGAGGTATGTTGTCTCTATCCTGAAGTGCATCGAATTGCATTGTGACAGTGGCCCAAACAGTACTGATTATATTCCGTTGTTAGCACGTGCTTCAACAGTTTTACCAAGCATGCGCTCGCGCTTTTCGAAGCGTGGGGCTTTTCTTGCCCTGCTCTCTCACTGGAGCTGTCGGCCCGCGAAGCGTGCACGTGGTCTCGGAGTTGCTGATGGGAGATGTAAACCAGGTTTAATCTCCGCTTCGGCGGCGCGCAACCACCCTTTGCTGGCATTCGCAGTGGTTGTGTTGCGATAATGTAATGGTGCGAATCGGCTATCGGGGTGGTTTTAAAAAAAAAGTGAAGAAATAAGTGTGGCCTCGTAACTGTGGCTCACTTCGGAGGTCAACTCAACAACACTGCACCGAGGATGGGGAAGTGGGAATGACAGATGTAGAGGATGAGAGGTGAAAATGGTAAAAAAAAATGCGCACTCGATCTGTCTCTCGGAGGCACGCACGAACTTTCATTAGCGGAAAGTGGGGCAGCGCGCTTGGTCATCCAGTTATCGAGCAGGCAATGCACCAAGACACGGCGTTGGTAAGATGAGTGGCCGTCGCTGAGTTCGTTTCCTGGTGTTCAAATTGAGCGAGATTGTTCACGAATAAAGGCATAGCTAGGATGTTAAGAGGTTAGGTATGTAAGGAGATCAGCAAAAAAAAGTAAGACTTTTGTACCGCACGTAAAACATGAAATCAATAAAATTGGACTACAAGAAAGACTTATTATCAATTTCGAAGGACATGGAATAGGCTAATTTCTGTGGTTACTGCATGTATCTTCCATAGTGAAAATAGCGTGGGTGCAGAAGCTGCTTGTTAGCATCGGCATGCGCAGGGTTCCCCTCTGAAGAGGGGGGCTGGGTGAAGGTTGCACGCCGGGCACGTTCTCTCCCCCCACCCCGAAATTTTTTTTCGCTCTGCCTACACAGAACAAAATGAACGTTTACCTGCCCGGTACCCACTATAGATCAGAAACGTGCCCTCCCCTCTGAAAAAGATATCTGCATACTACCCTGGCTGACTTTGCGCTGCCTTCTGAAACTCAGCACCCCTCTCCCTATTGTGTCAATGAGTGGGGCAAACATGGCGACCCCCTTCTACGTCTTAATTGACAATAGGGTGAGGGGCGGGGGGACCGCCAGCTGTGCTCCCAGGTATGCTCGTCAGAAACTGAAAATTCTCAAAGCTAGCGTAAAGTGTTGTGTGTGTGTGTGTGTGTGTGTGTGTGTGTGTGTGTGTGTGTGTGTGTGTGTGTGTGTGTGTGCGTGTGTGTGTGTGTGTGTGTGTGTGTGTGTGTGTGTGTGTGTGCGTGCGTGTGTGTGCGTGCGTGTGTGTGCGTGCGTGTGTGTGCGCGTGCGTGTGCGTGTGTGTATGTGTGCGTGCGTGCGTGCGTGCGCGCGCAGTCTTGTGTTCTGGATGCTTGTTCACCAATGCTGTACGTTTGCCCCACGGTCGGCATTTCTGTCTCGCAGGTGTCGTTAGGTGTGTTTAATGCTTTGTATTCTTTGATATATTGTGTTGCTTTGTGTAGTGAAATCATCAATAATTATTAGGTGTGTGAGTATTCAAATTACCAATGGAATAGCGACGGATCCTTTATCTCTATTTAGCTATTTCATTGCCGAAATGTGTGCACTCGAAACATTAATGGGCTATCAACACTGTATTTATTAGCGCATGATTTCGCTTCTGCAAAAAACTATGGTGTTGCCAAGCGGTGGTGTTGGATGTTGAAACACAGTTTGAATTTTAGCCATTTTTGTAAAGGTGATAGCTGCCAGGTAAAGCCAGCTACATAGGTCAGAGAAAGTGTTTCCCAGAAACAGTCTGGAAGATAGAAGTGCAGCATAGCGTTCTTGCAGAGTAATATGAGAAGCACGATCATAAGATCGACTTCGACATCGCTTCTGTTCTTGAAACAGAAAGGAATCTATGAAGGAGGCTCTTGTTCAAATGCTGTTACATTCAGAACACACCTGTAAACATGAACCGGTCGTTAGGAACAATTCCCTCTGTATACGTTCACAGCCTCCGATACGCGAGAGAAAGAGAAAGCAGGGGCCATTGTCAAACAAGACGGGGAGATGCTTCCATGACCAATATAGTCATCTCCTTAGGAAAATACCGAATTGGTTCCGAAACGTCGAGATCTCTACGAACTTGGCTAGAGCCATTTCTAATTTCTAAATTGTGATACACTGTAGAAGAAAAGTTTGACGACAGAGATAACAACAGAGCTAAAAAATTTGCTTCAGCTTAGCGCACGCAAGAAATGCAGCCTAATAATTCCTTCAACGTGCGAAAATATAAGGCTCCATGGTCTATTGAATGAAGACTTGTGCCATTAGCGTATACAGTATTTTATAGATAGCAGATACTGTGAGTGTGGTTTTTCGTTGTAGCACAGTGATTATCTTCTGCTAGTACAGCAATCATTAAATGCTTTTGTTTATTTCTAATTGATGTTATGAAACAGTGAAATTTCACAAGTTTAATTGTCACTATTTCACAAATCTGAACTTACTGATACCGAATGTCCAGACGAGTAATTTACAATGCTCTTTACAATACATACATTAAGGGTTTCTCGACAATACACACGGCATCATGATAATAATAAAAAAAAACAGGACAAGTAAAGTGATTCTAGGGTGCTATTGAATATAACATTGGTAGTCTGCTTACTTCAGGTTCTGTGCCTATTGAGGTAACTTTATGGGAATTTGAACATCACATCTGAATCTCTTTCAGGTATACAACGTCCGACATGATGAATTTGTGGACCCACCAGCTGGCCATGTCTTCTCTGAGAAAGATAAAATCAGGCTTGTGTGCAGTGAAAACTTCTTAATGAGCTGCAGGTCAGTACCTAAATTTCAGGTGCCAAGTTTAATATTGCTTTTGGAAAACTGCATCACTTACTAGCCTCTGTTTTCAGCACAACTGACAAAGTGACAGCAGTGCATGAAGGTAGCCTGCCCAAGACCCTTGAAAGTAATGAGCAGTCACCTAGTCAGCAGCTTGCCTGCTGTGAAAATGATTATAGGCTACCACCTGTGCCCTTAGATATTAAGGATGCGATTGAAAGGACACAACCAGGAAAAGTGTCCAGTCACACTAAATCCCGCATTGTAGGGTGGATTGCAAATCATCTCATGACTATAACAGTGTAAGTATAGGCATGTATTTGCATGTGTTTAATTCAGTACAGGTTTTAAAGTTGCTCTTTTTTACAGCTATCCAGGAAGCCTCTACGAAGCAGCTGCAAAATCTCTCGTGTTGGAATATCCAGTGCTAAGGGACACTATTGGCACAGGCTGGGTAAGCACTAAAGCAATGGCATTCCTATAACTTTATTGGGATGTCATACATGTTGGTGAGCTAGACTGCAGGTGCCCTTCAAGTTATTTTGTTCTTGGAGAGCATTCAAGAAGTTTCAACCCCATATTTATTACATTTGAATAATTGCCATGCATGTTCTTAGAGTCGTTTCATCGAACTCTGATAATGGCAGACATTAACTTGAGGGTTTGATAATAATCATCAACTAGGTGCCCATGGCCAATATATTCATATCATGCATTAATAAAGTTAAAAACTGGCCCTGGTTATAAGCTTTAACACCGGTTTAAGAGGATAAATACAGATGTAATGCATCGCTTCTGGGGATTGAATATTACCACTAATGGTATATGTAGTTTCTAATCACAGCTTGAATAGAGGCTCACACAAGCTCAGTTCTGCGACTGAAATGCCACGATCTTCGCCATGCCGCATGGCTCCAGCACATACATAAAATGCAGGAACCGGAGTTTGGAATGAGCAGATAAAGCTAAAATACAACAGATATGCTGATATTACTAGGAACAGCTAAATTTGCCAGGTATTGTCACCTGAATCTGCTTCTGCCCCATAGCAGGTTAAAAGCAGTGTATCAAGGTTCCCAAAGAATCATTTGCTTCAAAAGTGACCATGTTCAAAGAGGACAGTGTCCACTGTGCGGAAATTTGAAATAATAAAAAAAATTGTTGTTTCCAGGACTCATGGAAAGTCTCCTTGAAATACAAATTCGCATATATGAGGAAGTCTCTGTGCACAGTTCCAGCTGTTCAAGCAGCGAGAGCAGCTTACGGAAAACGCAAAGACTTAGAAGAAAGCACCAATACTAAGCGGCACTGCCATGTGGTAAGTGAAACGTCAAATGGACTGGTACATAGAACTCAACTATGAAGTCACTCTTATTTTATGTGTGAGCTACTGAAGTAAAACATTATTCATGTTTTTAACGATATAACCTCTTCATATCAACACATTAAGAAGCCAGGCAAGTTTTCAGGGCCATATTGACAGTTAAAGTATAGTAAATGCAAAATAAGACAAAATAAATTTGGTAAACAAAAAAATCATCTTATCTCCTATGGAGAACAAAACAACAACTTTCACAGTTTTCATGCAAGGCTCTATTATTTGAGTCAAGATGGTAACGCTCTATCAAACTTCTATGTGTCCCTGTATGTTTAAAACTCGGCGTTTCAGCAAGTGCCGCGGGCATGTTGCTCGATTCCTCATTCTTTTCTTCATTTTGTAGCTAGGTTCCCGACTTGGCTGATTCCATGCTCCTTGGTTAGCAAGTAGTAGATTTATTGCTCGGTATCAGCTTGTTATTGACATCATGCATCATTCCAGCTTTAAATATTGTGTTCTACATTTTGCACCATACTTATCACTGAAAGTGACTGACAATCCTTTGATTCAACTATTAAACTCGCATGAGTACTGAAATAAGTGGACAGGTGAAATCAAACTACTGCAGCTCAGTGAGCATGTGATGTGAAAGCTCCAACCAGCGATAATTAATGCCCTTTCAGTGGCCACCATAAACAATGCCCATATGCTATGCTTGGCTTCAATATCTGTCTGTCCTCTACATTAGAAAAGCTCCTTATTGCTCTTTATTTGTTGACTACACCATGTAACTATACATAAACCAATGTTTTTCCAGAAGCTTTTTAGAGGTGAACATTTTTTTTTGGGGGGGAGGCAAGATACATATTAGGTTCGAAATTTCAAGTTTTCAAACTTTCTTTTTATATGAAAGAACAAGCACTACTAACTAATATCTGGTCAAAGTTTTACATATATGACATACATATAAAGGCAACAACTCTTGTATTCTAACACCGACACCGCAGTTGGCAATATTTAAAATCAGTGTTACCTCTTCAGACTCCTTCTGATATAGGTAGGAGGCGTGGTTCACTGGTTTTACACACACATTTGCGATATGCTGGTTCACAAGGTGTAAATTTGGAAGTGGTGAAGTGCCGAGGTGGTCGACATTGGAGAGAATCATTGTGAGAACTTTGATATTAACATAATTTATGACACACTCGCAGAGCAAGATGGTATCAGTACACACTGCTTCAGTTCTCTTACGTAAGTCAACCCTGTAATTGAGTTCTCTACACATGTCCAGTTCAAAAAAATGCCAACATTCTTCAACTGAGCTAGCAAAAAGTTGAGTTTTCATGTCTGCCTATTTCATGTCATTTGTCGTGATCTTTCACTGTGCAGTACCATCTTTTTTTTGCTGATTAGATTGTAGATCTCTCCCAACATGTCGCTTCTCAGCATGATGAG
Organism: Rhipicephalus microplus; assembly: GCF_013339725.1. NCBI lineage: Eukaryota > Metazoa > Arthropoda > Arachnida > Ixodida > Ixodidae > Rhipicephalus > Rhipicephalus microplus. The sequence continues at coordinate 111,358,113 of NC_051175.1, forward strand.
GCTACAATTAATAGCCATATTGACTACATGGTGAAAGAAATCAAGCGGCCTATTCCTGACATGCAAAAACTCGGTGATTCTATGGAGCAGACAAGACCATCTAGACAGAAGTGGATGAAGGAAATGAGGCCATCAACAGCAGATGTGGTGCTGAAATACCCTGCTTTGGCAAAGGCTGAAATGGTGAGCAGAAACAGCTGTGGTTTTGATCCTGCTGCAGAAATGTATGTGAGAGAACTTAACAATGAGTTTTTTTATGTTATCGATAGTTGCAAATTTGTTGGTGATTCGGTACAATTTTTTTGTCGTTCTAGCTTCATGAGGAGTTCATTGCTCTCACTGGCGTTAACTTAGAAAAAAAGGTCCTGGAATTTATAAACCGGTATGGAGACCGGTGTTTTGAGCTTGCGAAGTGTCGTCGTTGCGCGAAGGAAGCTGTGAAAGCAATTGAAGAAGAAGTCGAGGCACTGGATGGTGACGAAAAGAAATGTACGTGTAGAAGCTTGCCAGCTTTTCCAGTTTTCCCAAATTTCCAAACTTTTATAAGTCATTTTCATAGGAGTATTACTGTCAATGCCCTTATATGTGAAAGTTTGATGTGCCTAAAAATATTTCGTCAACAGATCGCTTTGCCGTTGGCATTGTCGAGTTGCTGCCCATGCTCCTAAAGGAGCAGCCGCGATTTCTGCAGGGACCGGTGAGCTTATTTGCTTTACCTTTTTTTATATCAGCTAGTATACTTTTCATCAGTGATGCTGATTTTATGTATTACTCATTTTACAGGACACCTACCCTGCCCTTTCGCTGAAGGGCAAAAATGCCTCTGAAGCTACAAACATAGTTGCGAGCTTTGAAGGGCTTAGTGTAGAGGTGCTTGATGTAATTGCAGGTATGACGGCGCTTATGGAAATATACTGGATATTCGATGTCAAGTACAGTGGCGCCAACAAAAAAACATTCACTCTACTTGAACATTTCTGTGGCTTGCCGACAAGTGCAAAGCAGATGCCGCTAGTCATACGGCAAATATCATCGCTTGAAAAGGCAACTTAAGTTATGCCTACAGACGTGTGTTATCAATAAATGTTTTCATATAAAAATGCACTGTGTGGCATATTTCATTGCTCCCTGGCTTTTGGAACAATGCATTGTTTTGTTCCTGACAATGTCAGCCGCATAAACCTGTGGTTTTATACGGCCGTTGACACTCAGCAGTGAATTTGGAGGTGTGTTCGTAGTGTCTTTCATGATAATATATTTCGCAGTGTGGAACAGAACCAGGTGTTTTCCAAGAAAAAGTGCTAAATACCATGATGCAATACATTGGCAATTATTCTGATTTTATATGTATAGTGCATATCTATATTATTGGTATATATACCCGCATTTTCGTCGCATTCATTACAGCTACAATGTTCTCGGTAAAATATGGCCATCAGAATAATCAATTCAACTAACCTGGTGTGCACACAATTGTGTATTCGAAGAGTCTGTCGTACCTCCATACCAGCCGTAGCTAGTAAGAACGTAGCATCGATTACTAACATATTAGCTTCGTAACTTTGGAAGAAGGTAGTGGAACTTGCTACTTTTGGGTAGCAACGGCTTGTCACATATGTTACAACCATATTATAGTAATGGGAGTAGTAGTAACTATTGCTACATATGCCGTTACTAACAGGAAGTAGTAATGGCAAGGCCAGTAACAGTTACTACCCTTGTTGTTGCTACCTGCTGTTAGTAACAGCAACGGTAGTAAGGATTCCTACCCTTGCTTTTACTAGCTGCTGCTAGGAACGGCAAGAGTAGTAACAGTGACTACGCTTGCCGTTACTAACTCCCGTTACTAACAGGGTTGTAACATATGTGACAAACTGTTACTACCCAAAAGTAGCAAGTAGCACTACTTTTTTTTTAAGAGTGTAGAATCGAAGCAACCCAAGGGTCCTTGCGTTGCTCAGATGGCATGTCGGCGATGGTGACGGCAGTGGCATCACAGGTTATACTTTCGCAGCAATCCGGGTCAGGTGGTAGGGGCGAACGGGATAGGGCGTCTGCGTCCGAATGTTTCCGGCCGGAGCGATAGACCACGCGAATATTATATTCTTGGAGGCGTAATGCCCATCGGGCGAGGCGACCACTTGGATCCTTCAATGACGACAACCAGCAGAGGGCGTGGTGGTCAGTCACGACGTCAAAAGGGCGCCCGTACACGTAAGGTCAAAATTTTTCTATCGCCCAAATAATGGCGAGGCATTCCTTTTCGGTGACAGAATAGTTGCTTTCGGCTTTGCTAAGAGTTCGGCTTGCGTAGGCAACCACGTACTCTTGGAAGCCGTCTTTCTTCTGTGCAAGAATAGCGCCTAGCCCGACACCACTAGCGTCGGTGTGGATCTCTGTGGGTGCCGATGGGTCGTAGTGTCGCAGAATAGGCGGCGACGTGAGGAGGCGGCGCAGTTCATTGAAAGAGTCGTCACAGGTGGCAGACCAGGCTGAAAGGTCTCTGGAGCCGGCGAGGAGCTTGGTCAAAGGAGCGATGATCGTCGCGAAATTGCGGACGAAGCGCCGGAAGTAAGAGCAAAGGCCTATGAAGCTTCGGAGCTCTTTCATGGTGGTCGGTTTGGGAAACGCTGAAACGGCTGTAAGTTTGGCAGGGTCAGGAAGAATGCCGTCTTTTGAAACCACGTGGCCAAGGATCGTAAGCTTTCGAGCGGCGAAATTGCACTTCTTCAGATTCAGTTGCAGCCCCGCGGCAGAAATACACGCGAGGACTTTCTCGAGGCGGGTTAAATGGGTTTCAAAATCAGTTGAAAAGACGACAATATCATCTAAATAACAAAGGCAAACGTTCCATTTGAGGCCTCGAAGGATAGAGTCCATCATCCGCCCGAAAGTAGCTGGCGCGTTGCAGAGGCCGAAGGGCATCACTGTGAATTCGTAAAGCCCGTCGGGTGTGATGAAAGCAGTTTTTTCACGATCGGCCTCTGCCATGGGTACCTGCCAGTATCCAGAGCGGAGATCTAAAGAAGAGAAAAATTCGGCTCCCTGTAGGCAGTCCAAGGCATCGTCAATGCGTGGCAGCGGATAGACATCCTTGCGCGTGATTCGGTTGAGACGCCGGTAGTCCACGCAAAACCTGATGGATCCGTCCTTCTTCTTCACCAACACAACTGGAGAGGCCCAGGGACTGCTTGACGGTTCGATTATGCCACGTGTCAGCATGTCGTCAACCTGTTCATTGATGGCACGGCGTTCGGTAGTTGACACACGATATGGACGCTGCCGTAATGGCGTCTCTTGACCGGTATCTATACGGTGTACAACAGATGACGCTCGACCTAAGGAAGGCTGATTGTGGTCAAACGAGGCTCGAAAACGCTGTAGGAGCTTGATCAGTTGTTTCTGCTGCCCAGGCGTGAGGTTACAATCGATGGACTTGCGGAATACATCCATAGGTTCATTAGCGTCAGTTGCGGGTGTAATGGCACAAGTCGGTAGAAATGGCTTGTCTGGATAGATCGGTTCTTCGAAAATACAATTTAAGGTCTCGAGGCTTCCCAGACACTCACCGCGTAGCAGGATGTACGGGCAAGCAGAAACGTTGCACGCATAAAGTACCGCCGAACCATTGGAAAAGTTGATGACGGCAAACGGGAGGACGATGGTCCGGTGTTGCGCACTAGCTATAGTTGGTTGGAACAGGAGCGTCGAGTTAGTGGCAGCAGGGGAAAACACAGGCACTAGGACGGCGGACAACGGCGCGATGCGGACGTCAGCTGCGGCAAACACTTTCGAGGGACTGTGGTGGTCGATATCAAGGCACGGATTCGTCAACGTGAGTTCAGCACGAGCGCAGTCGACGAGAGCCTGATGGGTAGAAAGGAAATCCCATCCTAGTATCACGTCGTAAGATGAACGTGGGAGAACAACAAAGTTGACGGCGTACCAAACATCTTGAATAAGAACGCGTGCTGTGCACTGAGCTGTCGGCGCGATGAAATGGGAGGTGGCTGTACGCAGAGCAAGATTCGTAAGCGGCGTTGTAACTTTTCTCAAATCGCGACACAGTTTTTCACTAATTACAGAAACGACGGCGCCTGTGTCGACAAGTGCACGTACAGCAACACCTTCTACTAGCACATCAATTTCGTTGGACGGACAAAGAGGAGGTCTTAGAAAGTTCGACGACGACGCAGTTCTTGCCTCCGGAACTGCGGCTGTCAGTTTTCCTCTCGAGCGGGGCTCGTGCGCCGAAGCATCGGGGAGACAGATCGGCGACGGGGTGGTAATGACCGGCGAGAATCGACGGGGCGTCGTGGGGGACAATGAGTCGGTGATAGGAGAAGATGGTCGCCGGGGATTCTGGGCAGCCTGGTAATTTGCAGAATTCCCATGGTCTGGAGGCTGGAAGTTGCGACGGCGACAGTAGCGTGCTATATGTCCCACGAAACCGCATGCGAAACAGATGGGTCGATTATCCAAGGTGCGCCATGGGTTAACGACAGAAGGTGCAGGGGGCGAAACGGGATGGGGTGCCGTGTATGTAGGCAGCGTCGTAGGGTAGGAGGACCCGGTGCCCCGGTATGCGCCAGACACAGGTGGGGCTGGGGGTCTAGCAACGATGGCAGCGTAGGTCAGCGGCGTAGGGACAGGTGGCGATGGAGGCAGTGCTTGCGCGACCTGTGTCTCAATGACCTGGCGTAGACGTGGGTCTAACGAGGTCACTGGCGCGGATGCTTCGGCCACAAGAGAAAGCTGACGCGCAACTTCCTCACGAATGAATTGTTTGATTTGGGGGAGTAAGACGGTCTGATCAGCAGCGACGTCGTGTACGAGGGCGGAAACTTCAGCCGTATCTTCTGCGGCCCTGCGCGTCGAGACACGCTGCTTACGCAACTCGCCGTACTCCTGACAGAGGTGGACAACATCGGTGATGGTCTGTGGATTCCGAGCGACGAGCATCTGGAAGGTGTCGTCGTCAACTCCTTTGATGATGTGCTTGATTTTGTCGCGTTCGGTTAGAGATTCATCGACGCGCTTGCAAAGGGACAAGACATCTTCAATGTAACTCGTAAAGGTCTCGTCCCTGCGCTGGACTCGACTACGGAGACGCTGTTCCGCGCGAAGCCGGCGCACGGCGGGATGGCCGAAGACCGCGGAGATGGTGGTCTTGAAGGCGGACCAGTTGGTAATTTCGCCTTGGTGGTTCTTGAACCAGAGGCTGGCCACATCAGCTAGGTAAAAGCGCACGTTTGTGAGCTGGTCGCAGGCGTTCCACTTGTTGGAAGCGCTTACGATTTCGTACTCGACGAGCCAGTCCTCGACGTCTTGTTCGTCGTTGCCGCGAAAAATTGGTGGGTCGCGTTGCCGAGGCGCGCCAGTACAGTAGACTGTCGTTGGTGAGGCAGCTTGAGAAGGGCCAGGAGCAGTCATGTTGAACGGTGAGGGTAGCGTCCGACTGCGAAGTTCCAGGTTGATGGGAACCCCGGCTCCTCCACCACTTAAAATAGAGGTGTTGTACGTCGAGAAAGGTTCAGACGCAGCTTGACAAAATGAGCTTTAACAGGCAGGTCTGGCTAATGGCGAACGGCGTGCGCGAGCTACTGCTGCAGCCACCGATCATCATCGTCTTCTTCGTTGCCAGCAGAGCGTCCGTTACTCAGATTCATTAATTCATTACAATATATATATATAAGGGAAACAAATGTATACTTAAGGGCTCGTTTTTCGTGTTTTTACACAATAATAATGGGATCTAACAGACAATAATGCCAAGGAAGGTATAGGGGAAGTTATTAGGCCATTTGTAATGTAAATTAGGCCACAGGCGTACCAACGCGTGGCCTGCGTACCAGGCCACAGATTATTAAAATTGACGAGAACTTTGAGCGCGAGAAACACACATTCACAAGACGACAGGGCATGACCAGCGCTACTTTCATCTAACTTTATTTGAAGCTTTATATAACTTTAATTTAGCCATCTAACTTTTTTATGTTAATTTCATAACTTCCGCCCCTTCTTTTAATAAAGTTCAGTAATTTTCTGTATGCTTTCCTCCTGGTTTCGCATTGTTGGTTTACATCATTAGGATTGTAATTAAAAAAGTGGACATTATGAAAAATGAATATTTATGTATGTATGTATGTATGTATGTATGTATGTATGTATGTATGTATGTATGTATGTATGTATGTATGTATGTATGTATGTATGTATGTATGTATGTATGTATGTATGTATGTATGTATGTATGTATGTATGTATGTATGTATGCTGTACTTGATAAATAAGCACACATTAATCTGCACTAGCGAGAAGTAGTCTTTTTTTTATCGCGCCGTTTCACAATAATGTAGCACCGTTGTCACAACACATCTTGCCACCCCCCACCCCCCGCTATAAAAAAGATACTTTTATTTCAAGGTAGGCACCATTCTTTCAAAAATAAAAATTCAGGGCCCTCGCCCTATCGGACAAAATGGGGGCTTGCGCAAATTGCTCTGCGTCTGTGCACCTAACGGGTTACTTTCTTTCTGGCCCTCGCATTGCTCAAAGCTCCTTCCTGCTTCTCTCCTCCATGCTGCGAATCGGGCCTTCACCCACGTACAGGTGCGACAGCGATATATACTCGTGCTTGTGCGCAGGTTTTCCTTTGTGGGGTTGGGTGTGTGTGTGTGGGGGGGGGGGGGGAGGTGATGCGAGGGCTTGTCGCAGCGCACCCCTCTCTATTTAGGTCAATAGAACAGACTTTGCACCCCCCCCCCCCCTTGAGTCACCTCGCCCCACCCCCATATTATGTCAACGCATGGGCCTAAGTTTGCCCCACCACTTTTGAATTACCAGAAGTGCCCCCACCCCCCGTGCGCGCGCCCATGGTCGTGCTCTTCGTGCGGGTAAAAACGAAATGTGGCAACGTGAAATGGCAAGCCATCTTGATGAAAAAGAAAACAAAAAAAAACTTGAATCATCTCCTTCTAAAGGGAACCATGTGTAGATGCGAAGCAGCGGGCGCTAACGCTTACACTGCATGCGGCGTTGGCGTTGACTCTGGTGCTCATCCAGCGAACGCCAAGTAAAGACGCCCTTGACTAAATTCCGAACGCTCGATCCTGTTCCTACACATACAAGGTGGCCAGAGAACGCAGCGTGAGCAGACGGTTTTTTACCAGCAGACGCTGCCTGCCTCGGCCACGCGAGGCGAAAGAGGGGGTTGGGAACGACAGTCTTGCGGCTGTCTTCCTGGTCCTGCGCAAGACGCCAGAATGCGCAGTGGGGGTGTACGGAGAAACGGCGTTGCAGAGGCTAGTCAAGGAGCTGCTTCGCAACTAAAAAAAATAAGGCAAATTGCCATATTAAAGACGGCCGATCTCTAACCAGCCCGCTATCTAGAGGTCATCGATTAGTCGCGAACGGCGTGTATCAACACGCACGCGACCGGATCACCTTCGGGGACTTCATTTCCGCACGCTCGCCGGGGGCCGGATTTTTACGTGCACGACGCCACAACCGATATAACAGACTACTGTCTTTGGCGTAACCGTTGTGAAGCTGTTGCAGTAGGTCGTCGCCGCCGTGCTCTCTTCCCGATTTTGGAGCGACTGTACAAGGAAATACTATCTGTGTTGTCGGGGGAACGCTTCTTTCTGGGTGAGGAGGAATTCCTTCGACACTGGTCCTGCCGTTTTGTGTTCATCTGTGAGAGACGTGTAAGGCTTGTTTTCAGGCCTGCCTGGTATTGGTAGGATAATTTTTGTTTACTACGCATACAAATACCTTGTAAATACTATGTAAATATCTGACATATTGATCTCTACATTTCATTTGTGTGTTCTTCGTTTACCATGTATTGTGCATATGTAGACATTGTTTTTGTAACAATTCCTGTGTAGTTGGGTAAGTTGTGCATGTTGTGTTCCGTTTACATATGTACACATATCTTTTTGTAACAACTTTTGGTGTGTCTGTGGATGTTGTGTTCTGTCACAATGTTCTGTTGGATTGTAATTGATGTTCACTGTCTGTGAGAATAAATTTCTCTAAACACAAACATGCGCAACAGAGGCTTCGCTAAAAGATGACTCCTTCGATTGACATTGCTGCAGGGCCGCGGTTGTCGACGCCGCGAGACGAACTGTTCAAGCTTTTCAGAACTGCAGCTGAGCACGCCGTTTTCTCCGTTGCGCGTACGAGCGTTTCCTTTGGACAGGGTTCCAACCGACGACCAGAGGAGGTCGTGCTTCGGTCGTCAGCCTCATCTCGCGCAGACCATTTGCGCCCAACAGAGCCTTTCTACGCGGAACGCCGCGACTTCACAAGAGCACGATAAAAAAAAAAAAAACCGGCAGCGCTGTTGTCAGTCAGAAGGGGAACTGGTTGGGCTTGTTCCATCTTTCAAAGAAAGAAAGAAAGAAAGAAAGAAAGAAAGAAAGAAAGAAAGAAAGAACACTGGCATTTGTGTTGTGTGGCACCGTGGTTGTCCGTTTCGCGCCCGTCTCGCTCGAGTTTCCGCCGTCTGGAGAAAGGAAGAGAACCCTTACAGCCCAACATAATTTTCCAACTCGTTCGTCCTCAGCAAGAAATGAAAAAAAGGAAAAACAGTGTAAGAAATAAAGGATTCTTGGAAGCCTTTCGTTTACCTGGGGTTGCTCGCGGTGAAGCACCTCTGCTAGAAGCCCACAACGAACGTGCAGGTGAAGCTTCTCCCCAAAAGAGGGTGCATTCTTTCTCCCGATTATACTTTTCGCGCACCCGCAAAGAAAAAAAAAGTAAAGGAGTTCGCTTTACGGCACTAGCAAAAAGAAACATTTTTCTTCTTGACGGTGGGAAGGAAGCTTGTTGTGTTGTTGTTGAGATACCACATAGTGTACAACTGAAATGCCTGCTAGAGTTACTAGCAGGCATTTCTAGTACAAAGTGATCTGTTACGTGTTCTGACCTTTTACTCTCTAATCGCGGCGGTCTCAGCCACTCGTCCACGTGTGTGTCTGTCGAGCTAGGACAGCGTCTTGGTATATGCAAAGGCTTCAATGGGCCGCCGGTAAATCAACAGTAGCCAACATCAAGGTAAAATGAGCCGCTGTAACGGCTTCTCAATGAAGTTTCTCACTGTATGTCCACAGACATGTCTGACTGTGAACTAATGAAAGGCACAAGTTCAGTGCGAGATGGAAGCTTGAAGAGATGAAAAAATAAAAATCCCGAACACGGGTTATCGCTGTAGCCGTCGTTTCGACAACGTTGCACCCTCGAAGAGTACAACTGCGTTTGTAAAATGAGCACAGTGCGACGCGCCTCACGTTACGCCAGTTCTCCCCAAATTCAGTATGCAAGAAGAAAACCGGCGAGGGTTTGTGAGGAGGTTGCACCGAGCACGATCCGCATGGAACGAAAACGAAACGTGGCGAGAGAAGAATTCGAGGCGCGAACAAACAAAAGGTGAACTGACGGTGTACAGAAACGTTTTAAACGTATCAAGAAACATAAGTGATTAGACACGGTTTTTAAAAGCTTGAAATCGAAGCGATGACTTTAACAATTTATTCATGTTAATGTCTTGAGCGGGCTCTAGTCGGTGTCGCCATTTGTCGACTCGTTCGGTGGGGCAGGGGAGCTGGTTGCGATTTTCGCAAGCTATCGGCGCTGGATTCGAGTGAGCCAGATAAAGGACAAGTAAATTCGGTTTTCCGGCACAAGAGGGAACATTTCGATCCAGTTCAAGTCGCCAGGAGACCGTTTTGCATCCCTTCTGTTTGACGGAATGGCGCCTCCGTTCATATGATGCCCGTTTTTTACAAAAAATGATTGACGTCACTGCTTTTACCGGTTGCATTGCGTGCTCGAGACATTCTCCTCCTCCGTCCTCGCATTGCTGCTTGCAAAGCACGGAGTGATTGTTTAAAATACCATGACTCTTTGTCACGGACGGCTATTTTCGGCGACACCGCGTCACGGCAATTAACGGGCGCCGTACTCCCCGACTGACCGTGAGAAACGGCGGCACATGAAAGGGAACCGATAAGTGCAAAATGGGGGTGCTCTCCTTAGAACGTCGCCGCCGACAGTTAATCCTTTTGTAACCGTGGCGACGTCTGCAAGGTCGTAGAAGGCCGCGGTATACCCCGTACAAGGATTAGACTTCAAGACGCCCGGCTGAGAGCTAAGTGGTTGACCGTTCCCACGGAGAAAAGCGTGGGAAACGCTCTGGTGGCCAAGCCGTATGGCAACAACCCGACAGGTTGTCAATCTCGCTAGTGCGGGCCCTCTCCCAATTAAAAAAGGGGTGAGGTCAAAATATTTTTGGGGCGGAGTTTCCCCTCAATTAAACGCGCGTGATTGGACCCAGGTAGAGGTCTCTTGTCCCCAAAGAAGAGAGCGAGGAGACACGAGGGGGATTTAAGCGCAGAATTTTGCCCTGCTAGGCAGACTAGTCGCTGACCAAGATGGTGTAGAAACAGATCAACAAGCATCTCTTCTAGAAGTTTTTAGTGTGGCTCTGTATCGGCTGGCCACCTAAACTTAGCCGTTCGTCTAGTCGTGACGCGATATTAACGTCTGCAACGTAGACATCGGGACTTCGCCTCGAATTAGCTCAACCTGCTCGAAGTCACCTGCAAGCACTAGCCTCCCGGAGCCACCAGCGTTGCAACACCGCCGACATCGCAGTCGTGCCAGAACTCGCTTCGACTTCTCGCATCCGATCGTCGGGGACGCAACGCTGCCGGTCATCACACGTATGCCTTCACCTGTTTATATCTTCGAACTTTCTCCTCCGTAGTTCTATTGTTGTTAGTTTGTGTAGGTTGTAATAGTTCTCTCTCGTAAGCTGATTTATTGTTTCTGTTATATATTTCCTTAATTGTATCAAGTGTCGTTGTATTTTGTTAGTTGTATAGAAGTGTTGTATTAGATCCCGTGTTGCTGCTGTATCACTAGAGTAAAGTTTGTTTTGTTTTCCCACGTCTCTGATCTCTTCACTTTCTCTGCTTGCGTACGGAACGAACCAACCTGCTGTCATTCCCGTCGCCGACTTCGCGCTGGCGACGCTAGAGTGGCAGCTTGTAACACTCTTGGTTGAGATATCCAAGAGCATCAGTAGGAAAATGTTTCCTTGGCAGATGGTCTCCATGGCTGTACAGACACCCAACCGAGGCCAACGTTTATTCGAGGCCCCAGCCGGACGCCAACTGGTTCCGGCCGACAACCAGGAACGCAGAGGGAGGGGGAGGGAGCAGAGTGTGAAAACGGGAGCTGAATCTCAACCCGACCACACATGCTCTGTGGCGGATGCAATTGAAGTGTTTTCTGTCGTGCGCATTTTAGCTAGCGCATAGAAAGACCCTTAAATAGGACGGGCGCTAGACATCGACTAGCCCAAATTGCTGCGTTCAATAATCTGCTTTATATCTCTCTCCCTCTCCTGGATGATGACAATCAGATGCACTACATCAAACATTTGGCATGCCTAGCAACATGTTTATGCTGGTGAACTGACAAGTGATACGGGAAATATCTCTAAATATTTTGCAGTCAGCAATACGTTTTTTTATTACTATTAAAATCACTATCCGGCGTCCGATGCTGACGTAGGTTCGCTTTACACAGTTTGACCACATCACAGAATTGCTATACCCCAGCAAGCATTTCGCGTCCTGAAATTTCTCAATAATCACCACTTGGTACTCGCTACACAAATTTTCTATAGCAATCATGCACGCGATTCGCTCATTGCCTCGCGTGTTTTGCGGCGTTAAATGTCTTGGTTCACACTGTTTGAACGCGCAACACCTGTTCTGCATGTCATTTCAGTTCATCAACGGGTAAAATTTTGCAAAACCAATGCTTTCGCACAGCATGCCGAAGTTGTCCTTCCCTATAGGTATGTTCATTGCATGCGTCACTTTCCACGACGTACTGCTCGGCACGCTATCCACTTCAGCTTAATTGGTTATCATGTCCACGCTAACGGGCAACGTGTTCGTAGAAACACACCCGGCTTGAAATCTACTTTCACAGCTAAATCTGTGCACTGGTTTCGAGGGTTTCTCAATAACTGGCACGCACGCACGCACGCACTTGGCACACCACGGGACCCCACGCTCTTATAGACACCATATGTTTCACCCGCGCACAGAGTACACACACAGTGCTGCCCACTGGTGTCACATCAGCAGATTTGCAAACGACACGCCATGCATCGATGATTGATGTCCCGTGGAGTTAGGTAGTATATAGTTAGGAGCAGTCGTCGACTCTACCGTTGGTCGCGGTGGTCGTGGAAGACTCGGTGCTTTATCTCGCGTGTGGACATTCCAATCGCTTCATATGTCTTCAAAACTGCTCGCAATTTTTGTGCCTGGCTTTACCATGAGCTTGACCCAGGTACGTTTCAGCGGACATTTCTTTGTCATAGACCACCGCGATACGGTGGTTATCACCCGCGAATTTCGCGCCGGGCGGCGCTGGTGCGGTAGATTTCCGAGCAAGAATGTGCGTAATTTTTGAAGAGGCCCGGACTTGCGGTTCGAGGGTCGAGAGCACGGCGTCAACCACGGATATGACCCGACGGCCCAAGACCCGTCGTCGCTGACGTCTCACACCAGCTGGTCACACCGTCACGCAGGTCCACTCGACTTCCCAACCGTACTCACGGGAGCGGTCCGACTTCGCCGAACATGCGCGACGGCCTCCCCTTGTCCGTATCGTTGTACTCACGCCGCAACCGGTGGTCACGCGCTGCGCTTGGCTGTTCTTCATTCGTCCTCTATCTCGTCGTTGCCCCACAAGTTATCGATGACGTTCCATATGCAGGCCATCATGCCCATGGCAAGGACGGCGCGCGGGACGATGGTGAGCGTCGTGAAGCAGACGACCGACACCACGGCCGCCACTACGACCAGTCCTAAGAGGACGTTGTACACCATGGGGTCTGACATCTTGCCGTACCGCAGGTTCCCAGGGCCGCCCGAATTTGCGCCTGGTTCGGCGGTGGTGCGACTGGCGGTGAATGTGGTGGCGTTGATGCCGTTTTCCGGACATCTTTGTCGTCGTCTGCAATAGCGCGGCGCGCCAGTGGATCGTCTGCGTTGGCGGCGAATGATGCGCATGGCGACCTTGTCGTTTTCCTTTTAACTCGTATAAACACAGGCGGGCCCAACACCAAGACGATGGCGCGACTGGTGAAGAGAGGGATCGAAGTACTACTCGTCGCCTTCTGGCGATGCTTGCAACCAGTCCGACCCGGAGAAGTCGTCGTTGCGCCATGCAGTGGCGTTCTTAAACGGGTCTGAATAAGCGCCCAGGATCCATTTGTGATTCGCTTTGCCTTGAATGTACCTGAGCACTTAGGTCTCGTACGCTTCTTGCCAACGATTTCTGCATCGCTCTCCTTCGCTTCTCTCTCACGTGCTTGCTTTTGCACCGTCAGTTAACGCTCATACCGCAGCAAGGTTAGCGCCAATGTTTGCGGCGGTTAGTACGCTGTTTCTCTTCGCTTTCTAAATATAGTAGCTGGCTTAATCCATGGTGAGACATGGTATATGACAGGTGTCACATATGGACGATCAGTTAGCACTGTATCGGCATTGTGACACGACAGCGATCACCAGGAACACCAAGAGCGACTCGCCGATTTGGGATGTTGCACGCAGCTGATCGGTATGGGATCTTGAACAGCAGCTCATCGGTGGATGAATAGTTGATTGTTGTCACTCCACAAGAAGGTTTCCCGCGCAGTTTGCCCTGTGACACATACGTGGTGACTTATGCGTTGAAGGCTTGATGTTCGAGTTCGTTCGCACCGTTTCATTAGCTTCAGCTCTAAGTCAAAGCGTCTCTTTCAGTCAGTCCACAGCACTCACAGACTGCAACACACACTCATTGGTCCTCCAGCGTCGACTTCGCCTCTCAAAGTTCTGTCGCTGGCGCTGATCCTGTGCAGCCGTCACAACGAAGGGGCTCTAGCTACGATAAAGATGAAGCCTAAGTGCCCAACTGGTGTGAACACCTTCCACGCAGACTGTAGGGTGACGCTTAAGCGGCTGCCACGGCAGCCTGTTGGTATACTGTTACGATCTCGAATGCGTTCAGTGGCAGAACTTACACGGGGAGTTCAACGTCATCGAGGTAGACATGTCGTGACGTAAATGGGTCGTCACAACCCGCAGGTGTCCTGGTGCAACTTCTGACGTATACAGTTGGAGTACGCACGATTTACGAGGACATCACAGGCATCTTTCCGGCCTTCCATCGGGCGTCGGGATCCAAAACCTACCTCGTGCTCACAGGGATGGCGTATGTACTACGCAGGCGAAGAACGCAGCTGTAGTCCCGACGGGCGCACCTGTTGACGCACAGAACCCACACCATGCACTCAAGCGGCAGTCGGAGCGAAATGGGCCGTTGGCGTGATCGTCAGTGTCGTCGGTTTAGCTGCGAGAGACGCATGGGCACCCGGTGGCCGTGATGGCACGCGGCACATATTTTTCTCTACACGGCGAGTGCTTGGCACGGCACGACGCGTATCTGTTTCCTCTCGCTTGAATGCGCCGGAAGGGCCGGTCTGTATATGCAGTCGTGTGTCTTGAAGAAAGAGGGTACGTACGTACGCACGTACGCGCATGGTTGCGCGCCTCTGATGAGACGACCGGGACCGAGAAGACGCCGTAAACATGTCGTTGCTCATAATATGTCTCGAGGCGTCCGGGATACGTTGGGGGGGGGGGGGGGGGCGGTCTTATCTCATTCGGTCGCGAGCGCCATGTTGATTGTCGCTCTGTTTATAGCCGGAAGCATTTATAGCTTCTCGTGAGAATGAAATCCTGTTTTCGAGAAAGGAAATGGCGCAGAAGATATTGGATGCATAAATGCGCCTTCCTCAAGAAGTTTTTTTCTGTCCTGCTAGAACTAAGATTATGCCAAAAAAGAACAAAAAAAAAGAACTGAGGAGAGGTGAAGCATGAAAGATAAAGGTTGAGGAAAGGAAAATATGCAACTTCTGCAGTCTTAGTTGGGAGCACGGCTCCGCCTGTAGGGAGATGGGGGGGGGGGGGGGTATTAAAGATGTGGCAAAGTAACAAAGGACGAGCGCCGATTCAGCGCTTGCCCTGTGCACTGTGTTCCTTCGTTCTCGTCCTTTTGGTGTGCTCTCTTTCCCCTAGTAGGGTTAGGTATAGTCGTCTATTATAGCAGGGGATCTGGTATAGGTATTAACCGCAGAGCTGCTCAAGGTTGAGGTTCGGCCGGCTTCATCCGCGAAAGCTCCGCGAGTATGGGCCAAGCAGCTCGAGTAAGTATAGTATATAGCATAGTAAGAGGGTGGGGAATTGAAGTGATGGTAGCTATGAATTATGTGAGAGTGAGGAGGTTGGAAAGGATGAATGGGGAAGATAAAGTATGGCTAGCAATGCATTGTACACATTAGCAGGGGGGTGAGAAAGGGAAGTGTGAGTGATGGGGTGAGGAGGAAGGAAAGAGGATGCAAAGGAACAGGTGAGAAGTTAAACCATAGCATAGCCATGTACTGTAGTGTAGAGTAGCAAGGCGCGGGAAACAGAAGTGATCGTGAGGGTAACGAGCAGGGAGAGGAGGAGTGAGTACAACACAAAAAGAGACAAAAAAAGAAATATGACGTAATGATGAACAAGATGATCGTGTACACTGCGATACACAAAGACTTATGAAAGAAAGAGGAATGTGGTGAAGAAAGAACCCAATCTGCGTTCGCCAGGTGGTGGCGCTTGCTACAAAGCACAGACTATAAAGGAATCCGATCGGAAGAGACCACAGGTGGAGTTGCGCCGGCTAATTACGGCTCCTCACAAATGGTGATGAATAATCGACGATTCATACCGAAGCGATCTCAATGAGGCATGCCCACGCACGATATAGGCGTTCCGTTCTTCCATTGCAACCTGCCGATGTCGCCGCTACAGCTGGCGAAACACCAGCCAGACGAAGTGTGGAGGCGCGAGGTGTCGGAGGCGTGAACGCCAGACTCGATGGGTAAGAGGAAGGAGAGAGGGGCCATACTCGTTCAAACGGAGACGACCTTGGGAGCTGGGCGGCCGCGGGCTGACCATGACAGTGACGCGCCCGCCCCCGGCAGCACACGTCGTATTTTCACCGTCCTCGCATCTCGACGCACATCTTCCCCTTCCCGGTTCCTGCAGTCGACACCTCCTCAAGCCGCGGCCCGCGTGACACGTGATGACCAGCTGGATTGCGTCACCTGCGCGTATGCCGGCAACAGGAAGACACGTTCTGCAGACGTGAGAGCAGCATCCCACGTTGTATGCACGTCCATGGGCTATGCCGGAAGCGCAGGGGCGTTTCTCACTGGGTTTGAAATGAAGATGATGTGCTGACTATTGCAGCGAATGCATGCGCGTTGACCTGCGTACACCTTGCGAATGAAACAGCGCGGAAGATCGGCGTGTAACGCTTGCGTGCTGCTTGCGTGCTGTCGGTAGGCAGTTGGTGCATAGCGGCTTGCGCATACGCTACTGGGAGTACAAAGGAACTCACGAGCGTGTGACACGCTTGGGGTCTCCGGAACCAAAACTCTCATTTGTATAGCGGGGATGAAAGAACGCGAAAACGCGGGGAAACAATGGCTAGGGAAAGTGGCTTAGCCAGGGAGCAACACAACGCAAAGCCGTGCCCCACCCCCGCCGATTTTTTTTTTTTTTTTGCCTTAGCCCAAGATGATCATTTGCCTGTCCGGCCCCCGTTTTAGATCACGAGGTGCCCCCTCCCCCAACCCCTCCTAAAAAAAAAAAAAATTCTGCATACAGCCCATACGAGTGCCCGGTACTATGGCTTTCTAATAGAGTCTGGTGGCATCAAGGCTCTAATATATAGTTTTAGTGGCAGTTACTTGTAGCCGGTTGGTCCCCGAACCCTTGCGTTCCCGCGTGCTCTCTGTTTCTTCGTTCGTCCAAAGAAAAGTATCAAAAAAAAAAGCAAGAGCTTGGAGTTTCTAAAGCTCTCTGATTGGCCGCTTCGTTAAATCAACCATTTGCGGGCCTTAAATGGACACATATTAACGTACCAAATCAGTCTGGAGTGTATAAACTGATCAATTATGCTTTAAAGCTACGTCACCCTTAATTAAGCTCTCATAGGTTTATTAATGAAAATTTTGTTAAACAATTAATGAGGTAATATATGCAGTTTTTTCATCCTACATAATATTACTATACTCTATCCTCTCATTTACTTCTCTGTACCATAAATTGACCACCCTTCGAGTGCCCATAGCAAGTTTTGTTTTTCTTTCTTCTCTTAGTTCCTTGATTCCTTAGTTCCTTTATTACCACTTGCTATATATCTGCCCTAAAGGTCACTGGTTAGCTGCTCAATGGATGTGGTACCCTATGTCTATCTACTGCTACGCTTGGCTACAAATCCGTTCACTTAGTATTTTCTGTCTTTTATATCTCCACCTGTCCGCGTAGAAATTATGTCGTAATAAACTCTTTTTCCTCCCCCCCCTCTTTTTTTCTTTCTCTCTCTCGTCATGCATATCCGATACGTCAGGCCGCCAGGGACAACCATAAAGTTCAAGTATGAAACTTTATGGGGGCAACGATTTCTCGCGCTCACGTGAGGGTAAATTTATCGACATGTTATGCAATTTACGTGCCTTCTAAAAAAAGTAAAAGACGTAAGCGGGAGTTCTCGGATTCTATCTCAAAAAATTTTTACCTGCACAATTAAGTCAGGTTTGAGAAATTCTCGTCTCGCAATACTTTTTATAACTAATAAAAATAAATTGCTCCATTTTGTCTAAATTTTTTGCGATGTATCTGCTTTATTTTTCTGAGGTGAAGGAATATTTTAAAAATATACTTCGCGAACAAGAAGAGTAAAAATATTTGGCGAGTTCGTTTTGGTTCATGACAGCGAATAGCACAGCTCGTGAACATACGAGAGACACTTATGGTATAAAGACTTGTGACTGAAGGTGGGAGGTTCCCTTGTTTCAAAAAACATAGGTAAAAAAAAAGGGGGGGGGGGATGCGTGGGGATGTACAAAGTAGAACAAAACCGCTGATGTCCACGTGACTGTTATTTTGCAGAAGAGCAAAATGCGAATGTGGAGGAATAGAGCACAAGTCAAATCATTTAAAGAACGTGCCCGCGATTGCCCTCCAACCCTATGATGATGATTATAACTTCATTTCGCACCGCCGTGGGGGTCTAGTGGCTAAGGTACTCGGCTGCTGACCTGCAGGTAGTGGGATCGAATCCCGGCGGCGACGGCTGCATTTCCGATGGTGGCGGAAATGTTGTAGGCCCGTGTGCTCAGATTTGGGTGCACGTTAAAGAACCCCAAGTGGTCGAAATTTCCGGAGCCCTCCACTACGGCGTAATCATATCATGGTTTTGGGACGTTACACCACACATATCATTCAATGAAATCAATAACTTTATTTTGGTCCAGAGAAGACGTAGGGAAGACCCCGTGCCACCCGGCTAATCCAGGGACCCCATAAGCTAATCACGCCCAGGCGCTAAAGTCGTGTCAGCTTTCAAAAGAAGGGGTGCTTACGGAGAAGTCACCTAGTTTTCATATTTTTTTCTCTCCTTCTGTGGGTTAGTTGCGATCTGCGCAAAGCTGGCCTGGATCCAGCTATTCATGGTTTACCTTCATTTATTGTTTGGAATCGTCGGTGGAGCTACAGGGGTGTTTACGCTGCAATCTAGGAACTGCTCGCACGGCTCAGGGCATTAAACGACGTGCAGAGCATGCAACTACGCAGGGGCATAGCCAGATATTTCTTTCGAACAGATAGGAAAGAGGGGGGGGGGGGGGCGGTACCTTTTATGTATGTTCCTGCGCATGTTCTCATCTGTGTATCTACATATTTTTTTCTAATCACCCGACCACTCGAGCACACGCACGCCACTTTTTGTTTCTGCAAGACCAGCAAAAATGCATTTTTTTCCTCGAGTCAAAACAAACTACTGTTGTGTTTTCCAAGACAGTTAACCTTCTGACAAGACCAAAAGCGACATTCCAGACAAGCACTCGCAAGTATTTCCTGGTAGATCGAAAGGCTGCAGCCAGTATATTCGTCCAATCAAGAGCAAGGAATACGGCTGCATTTCCGATGGAGGCGGAAATGTTGTAGGCCCGTGTGCTCAGATTTGGGTGCACGTTAAAGAACCCCAGGTGGTCGAAATTTCCGGAGCCCTCCACTACGGCGTCTCTCATAATCATATAGTGGTTTTGGGACGTTAAACCCCACATATCAATCAATCAAGAGCAAGGAATACACACTGGGCAGGCCCGTAGCAAGAAGAGCTTACATTCCCCCCTCCCCCCTTCGAACTTCGGAAGGAAGAAGTGTTTAACCAGCAAAAAATTATGAAAATAGATGTTTTTCAAGAACTCAACATGTGTCGTCGCCCCCCCCCCCCCCTCCACCCAAAATTCCTGGCTACGGGTTTGACTCTGGGTAACGTTAGCGCACCGCAGAGGTTGGCGTCGTCCCCGCTTTTTCTTACATTAAAGTTCCTAAAACATCGTACGATGATTTAGGGGCTTTATTTAACATTGCAATGTACTACAATCTATCCAAGCAGCTCGTTAATCACCACATGGCCGGCAAAGGGTTTTTTTTTTTTTTTTTCTTGGCAAGCTGGAGAAAAACCTACAACAGGCACTCGACGTCGCGTAAGATTTCCTGGCCAGGACGGGACCAACGGCGCTGCAGCAGTGGCCTGGCAAGAGAATACCTAAACTTTAAATGCATGCAACAACCCACTGCTCTAGTTTTCGATGGAGGCGGAAATGCAGTAGGCCCGAGTGCTCAGATTTGGATGCACGTTAAAGAACTCCAGGTGGTCGAAATTTCCAGAGCCTTCCACTACGGCGTCTCTCATAATCATATAATGGTTTTGGGACGTTAAACCCTACATATCAACCCACTGCGACAGTGTCTAGACTCTACTACTGCTCCAGACTAAGAACACCTACCAGCTGAAGGTGCTTGTCAGCGCGAGAGATGGCGGCACCTGCAAGCGTCACAAGTCTTGAAGGCTGAATTAATATTGCCACAGCTCTGACCACAAAGTGACAGCACCTGTTTAATCACCTTGACGTTGAAATTACAAAAGGCGCTTCTGAAAGGCTTTAGAACCTGCCCTTAATACTCAGTAGTACAAGTCGCGTAGGTACATCGCTGTGGTGACGTATTTTTGTTTGTTACAAACATCTATGCTTACAATTGTCTTTCGGCGTATGAAACCTGCAGAAACATAGCCTTTGAGATTTAGTAGTGCTTCTTATAAAACGTCACCCTAAGCACGTAATACCACAACATAACCGGTTTCACAATAAAATTTTAGTTGCTACTATTTTTTAAATGTAGATGAAAGGCAACAGTGTAAAAAATACATTCAATAAAAAAACGTAAATAGCCGCAAGTCGACGAAAGACCAATTTGCAGCCGTAAGCTTCGGTTTGACTCGCGTCGACTCTTTCTTGGCTCGGTGCAGCTTGTTGGCAGCGTGGTTGGCATCTCTGGTTGACAGGCAGCTTTTGATTTTCAAGCGCGTTGCAACTGGTTGCATTGTCGCCTTTGTCACGCCGCTGTGCGCGAATCGGCGCGGGAAGACGAACGCCGTAACGTGGTCGTAACGGCCTCACGAACGACATGCACCACATTTATGCGAGTATGCCGTGCAGGTGCGATGCAGCAGGGCGAGAAAGCCAGAAGTAAGCCGTCAGCGCCCATGCCAGGTTTCCGAAAGTAAGCATAGTCTCTTTTAAAAAAACTGCCCTTTTAAACTTTCATCAGCGACCCGTTTTGGAGCGTCTGTAGTATGAATTACCGTGAAAGATAAGACTATAAGTAAATATGTTACGATGGTTTTAGACATTCCACTTCAAAAGAACGAAGTTTTTATTGCGGAAGGACAACTGACACAGTAATTCAAGGCTGGCGCCAATTTAATCAGAATGTGCGCGTACGAACCCATATGCTGAAGATGTAAAACAACCAAGCAAGAAAAGAATGCCGTACGCTGTTTTTGCTCGTGTGACATTGGGGCCATGCATCAGTGCAAAAGTTCAGGTTGTCCCAAGTCATACATATACTATTGATTAATGACTGTGCTCATTCAGCGCCTCCTTTATTAAAAAAAAAAAAAATAGAGGAGGTGCTGGCTCAGTTGCACGAAGGTCTTCGGAAGATTGATCGTCAAACGATCTGCATTACGTCGATCAAAAAAAAAAGGGGGGGGGGGGAGAAGGATCTGAAGCTGTTAAACTTTTTACTCTGGCTTTTCGAATCCTATTGCTTTTTTCACTTTTTTTTTTCAAGTTTAAATTACGTATCGTCCGTCTCTATGCTTTATTTTTAATGTGGCATAGCCTTTAAGTATCCTTTATGAGGGACAGTTTGACCAGTCCCCCTTGTGGCTATGAGTCATGTTTTTTTATGCGACAAAACAAATGAGTAAACTGTCTGTAACTTATTGTAGATTGCAGTGAAGTCTGACGTCACAGCATTGCAAATATTTAGATCGAGGCAGCGGTAGTGAGTTGTGGCAGCTATGACTACAAGCAGTTTCTTGGAACGGGTTTATAAATGTCACATTAACCGTTTTCCTTTCAGATGGTGTTTTACCTCGCATATCCAGATGGTAATGTTGATCTGGAACTCCTGTGCAACTTATGCCACCTTAGGCTGGCCATTATGATGAAGATTGCCCGGTGTGAGGGTAACATTGATACTGTCCGCAGTGTTCTCGAGCAAGAGGACACTTGCCACGAGTGCCTCGTCGAAGGGAGTCGGCAGGACAGCGTTTCTCACTTTTTCCTTAGGTGAGAAAGTTTTCCAGATCTTGCCAGAGTTCAGATCCCTGTATGTGTTGCTGTTTCTCAAGCTTCTCACTAAATTGTACGGTTGCCTCATTTTTGGCACTGTCTGAACAAAATATGTCTGTTTTTCAGAAACTGTACCTAATACTAGAAAAACGAAGTTTGTGCCAGTAAGCACAGACACGGTGCCGATTGCTGTATATTGTTAATGCTGTTACTCTGAAAGAACCAAAAGCAGAGACATGGCTTAAACCCATGTTCGCTGTTTTAGTATGCTCTTTCTGTCATTCTGTACTGCTTGATCGTCGTAATATGATCAGCGGATGTTCCACAGTGACGCAAAACATTGTCGCCTTGGGAGCTTGAAGCTAAGATGCTGTCATATTCAGACTCAAAGCTTGTTGTCACTCAATTCAGGTGTGGCTGCAAGACAGTTTCGAGCGGCACGTGTCCTTTCGCGGTGCAGGTGCGCAGCCATGCGCGCATGACGGCGATGCCATAGTAGCGACTAGTGATCATATGAGGAAGAAAAACGAGACTCTGCCCAGTGCTGTTGCTAGCAAATAATACCCTGTAGCACCACGCGGCTTCAAGGCAAGTGCGCCGACCTCTAGTCTAAGTCTTGGCATCCATGAATGACTGTTTGAATGAATAATCACAATGGAAGTTCTGAAAACGGTGATGCATGACAGCTTTCTCCTGTCATAGTAAATGGATTGAGCATCAAAGCAATTACTAAAGCTTCCTGGTCTAGCTTAAGTCACACGTATACCGTTTATTATTGAGAAAAAAAAGAAAAGCAAACATTTATGATGGCCATTTACATTACCTTGTGAAATTTCCAAATAGAGATAGGCAGTTACTGTACAGTGTGAACATATTTTTATTGTATGCATTTTATTCATTGGTACTGGCAGTGCTGCGGAAGGAGAGGAACAACTGAAATGACATAGTCAATCACGATGACGCACAGTGATGTAGCAGCAGCTTAGAAGGGCATGTGAGGGTTTATGGAAAAGGCAGAGTCTGAAAGGAAAGGTCAGGAAGCACATTTCAAACAGCAATTTCGTATTGTCACTGTGGCCATATTATAAAAGAAACGGCATTGTTGGTAGTCAGTGCCCAATCCTGCCTGTTTTTTTTTTTTGTTGTTGTTTTTTACACTGTTTCACATTCACTATGCCAGTGGTTGTGCTTGACAACTAAGTATGACTCGTTTTTTTTTTTTTTTTTTGAGGGCATTCCTTTTGAAGTATGTATTGAACATAGAGCTCGTCGCTGTAGCCAACATTTTCACAAGAGGATTTGTTTTTGATGAGTCCAGTTAAAGAGAAGTACCAAGACATGTTTGCTTATCAGTTCTTTAATATGTACACCCACACATACAAATGCTGCACAAAGATACATAAAGTATGGTTACCCTCTCTCCTTCACTCGAAAAAAAGTTCTGGCTATGCTACTGCCAGTGACAAAATTCCCCGTTCAACAATTTCTTGTCACTTTGAGCTTCACCTCTTTCGCGCAAACTTCTGCCTTGTTTGAATTTTCCATAATTTAACACCTTATGCACCTCATTTGCAGGTTGTTGCTGTGCCCATTCAAGTCTGCCCTCAACACTGTAGTACAGGCCGAGTCAATGCTGTTCCAGTGTCGATTTGAGGCGCTGAACTGGGACGAGCGCAGAGCCATCATCGAGCGTGCCTTCTCCGAATCTAATGAACTGCTGAAGTGCCACGTTAGCCAGCAGTTTCGTGATGTTCTGACGACACTGACCAGGGTTCTCGATGCCATGCTAAAGAACTGGCCTCGCATCGTTGAAGCCAAACAATTTTCTGTTAATGGTAAGAGCACAGCTTCAATTAGTCAATCAGTCACTCAGTCTTTATTTCTCATTTAACACATGAAGAGCACAATTGAAAAGCCACAGTGAGATGGCTGCGGCCTGAGCGCACGCTAATCAAACACAGGCAGTCGAAACCCTCTTACACTCTATTAATTGCCACTACAAGTTTCTTCTTTTCAACAATCTTGAATAGGCTGCATCCTGCACTTACGCGGGAACCAGGCCTTTCATTCTTTTTCTGGCTGCTAGCGTTATGCAGTGTAATTTGCCATGTTGTTCCGTCGTCACACACCACCACAAAAGTGAGTGCTGCCCTTTCATAATGAATTTATTCTTTCACGCGTTCTGCACAATTGACTGCACATCTTTGCTGTGGCTGCCAGTTCTGCATGATTCACCATCCTTTCATGCATTGAAAAAAAATATATATTGCATTGTAAACAAACAAGCGTAGGGCATAGATCACTCTGTAGTGATTGTGTGTGGAAATTACGGAATGCATGCACGATGATAAAAGGGTCAAAACTGTATCTGGAAGGTCATGCTGTCCTTTTTGCTAGAATGGCTCCTTGAGATATAGAGGGAAAGACGATGTGCATGTACATATTCTTATGCAACAGGTACTAGTTCGGAGAGTCCAAAGCCGGTCATGAAACTTCACTGGCCATGGCATGTGATGTGGGCTCTTTCAATGCGAGCATCGAGAACCAAAGTACATAGAAAGAAGAAGATAAACCACCACACAAACCCTCTGGACAGATGTTTAAGCAGCGAAGCTAAAGTGTGCAGCCCCTAGTGTTTATCATTAGGTTCGTTGCGACAGTTCACTGAGGTATTTCTCAATGACTAGTTTTGTCTGTCCAGAAATCATTTAGCATTTTCTGCCTGTGTGTTCCCTTCATTTCGCTGGACCAGTGGTGTGTGGTGGAATTTGACCAATTTCTTTGGCACATGTCTTTTCGCTCGAGGACAATCTCATCTTTAGTAGACCACTGGTAAGCAGTGACACTTGCCCAGTTTCTCTGGCACATGCTATGTGCTGGGAGTTTTAGAATAAATAGGAAGAATTAGTTTTGATTTTACCTAGCCACATACAGTCTCTCTGTAAACGGGTGTAAGGCATGTCACATCAACAAAACATGCTTGCTCTCTCTCTCGGCATGCGAGAGAATGGCTGCGGGCTTCACCGCTTGTGGACACTAGCTACGGCAAATGGGGGAAGAGAGTGCGCCCTATTAACGAGGACTTTCCTCCTAGAAGCATGGTAACAGGACAAGGACACGTCAGTTTTTTCGTTAGTGAACTGCTTTGGGGAAGTGTTTTTCAGACAACCTACACTTCCAGTGATTAACGGAAGTATTTAGGAGGGCTTGATGATGGGCCCTTTCCGTCATGTTCCATGGCAGTAGAGACCTATGGTGACATGTAATGCTCATAACAATGATTAGAAATGCGTTAGACTGTACAGATCGGTCCACTCTTAAAGGGAATACTTCTATGCAGTGCCTATCGTGATTTTGTTGTCACGCAAAAGCATAGTGGCTTAACTGTGTAAGAATGCTGGGAGAGAACAGCTCTGATTCCTTTTAAGCGAATATTTCTGAATGATGTTTTCATATCCCTTTGCAATTAAGGGCTCAGCAGTACAAAAGGTACTTCGTTTAGGTGTTCCCTTTACCAGTGGGCTGTGCTCTTCATTGCTAGTATTTCGAATGCACTGGTTGGAATGTGTTTCTTTATTTTAGTTGTCTGCCAAACTGTTAACCATGAAATGCTTTTCTTGACACTTCTAATGAGACAGCCTGGCACTTAACCAAGAACATGCTGCCACTCATTCAAGGATATATGGGAATTCACGTGATAACATCTAGCTCTCACACAAGAAAAAATTGAATGTATCCGGGCATCTAACGAAAGGTTAGAAAACAATGTGGTCTCTGGCTTGCACCCTTTCTACGGGACTTCATTACCTATGCTAGTTCGTGCCCAGCCATGTTTTAAAATATTATGGTTTTCAAGTTCTGCTTAATGGTCACAATATCACTGAAGCTTTTGCGTCTAATATTCATAAATTTATATCTGTGATTGCAGTAATGATGTTCCAAAAGCAGATAATAGATGTGTACCAACAACAGGTACACAACGCTATACTCTTGATCTTTATCCTTTTGCACTGGAACTTGGTCATCGGTGCTAAGAGGCCAGCGCGGGTAAGTTGAGCTGCCTCGTAGAGACAGTGCCATGCTGTGTGATCATGCCTCGTGTATTGAATTTGGGAGAGACGAGAGTTTTATGCGGTCAAGTCCCAAGTAAGTTTGTTCCAGCCAAGCGAGCTTTGATGTCTGTGTCCCGCCATGGCAGCATATGCTATGCAACGCCCAGAAGTTTATACCACACAAGGACCAAAAACAATGGCGTGCACACAGACCAGTGCACGGCAGTATGTTGTGGTGTGGCCATGCAAACATGGGCCATACCTATTTTAGCGGTGTGGCTGTAATAATCTCCAACCAGTATATTTTGCCAGCATCCCCTTCATGCTTAGATCTACTTTTGATTACTGGAGAGCCAGCCTTTTTTTTTCCGATTTCTGGCTGCCAAGTGCGAGTTGTGGTTCTTACGTGAGTTTATGGTAATTCGAAGCCACCTCACTGTGGTTTCTTTCATACCTGCTGTAATGTTTCCTTATGTAAATCATCATTTCATCTAATCAATCGATAGGTGACAATCAGTGAACCAGCATCAAGTGTGACCATGTTGGCGCGGGTGTACTCCCTATCTTGCAGTGCCATTCGAGCATGCCCTCTCCCTTGTGAGTGCTCGACGGGTCATTCTGCAAGCGGGCGATGCCGTCATTCAAGAGCACCACCTTTCCGAGTTCCTTGCGGGCATGTTCCAGGCAGCGTGCGAGCAAGGCACCGCACACTTCAAGAGGTCGGCTCGATTTCGCACGCTGCACCAGGATGAGAGGATGGCGGAACTTCGGAAATCTTTGAGGGTAAGAACAAATGCCATGGTTTTGCTGCAGGAGCAAAACAATGAATCTTTGATAAGCACGGCCGCTGCGGCAAGCAAAGCGACCTTTGTGCGCTGTACGGCTTCAGCGCCAACAATGCAATGAAAGAGATGAGCATGCAACCACAGGCCCTGTAAGACAAAGTATGGAGCTAAAGGTGTAGCCCCACTACGGTTAAGAAAAAAGGACGGGGCGAAGCTCTAGGGCACACTTTGGCCCCTTGCGCCATTTCGCAAGGGATGGTGAACATGTCTCTGATGGTGAACATGTCTCTGATGGTGAACAAGCACCTCGGAGATGTGCATACCACCAACGTTAGTTAGTGTACGTAAATAGCTTGCCATCAAAATGCTGGATGATTTATGCGTTATAGTCGAGAGGTTCAAAACGTTACACCACAAGATGAGGGGTTGCAGGTTGAGCTACTTTGTTGCATGCTTTGGAATGAACTTCTTTTTTGTGTGGGTTTTGTAGACGATATATATGTTCCGGAACAGTACGGCGACGCTGACGGCAAGGAGCTGCCGAGAGTGTCCATATGATTGCTATTGCGGGAATGAAAGTTTGGAAAATGTGTCATGCGGAAACCTTCTGTGTTGGAAAAGGTTTACAATCAAGAAAGTTGTTTAACTGTAGTGAAATGAACATGCTCGTGTTATGATGGTAATAAGATGACTTGATGACACAGCTAAACAAATCCAACAGAGAATCAGGCCGACTAAAGGGTAGCAGGCATTAATTTTTGTCTTTAAATTCAGTGTAGCAAATGTGACATAAATTGAATCGATTTAATGTGGATGAAATATTCTCACCGTCCTCAGTGGAATCAGAACCTCCAAGGTAGTAATTACGTGTCCGATGCTCTACTAATTGAGCTATAACGGAAGATGCTTCTCCGTTCAGTTTGTTGGTTATTTCTGTACGTGTAATCCTTGGGAGTGTTAACCATATCTGTTTGTAGTAAAGGCGGCGAGTGTGGAATACTCGTTCTTGCCAGAGGCCGTCAAAAGGCACTTTACTTTTACGCAAGCTGGCTGTTGAGCAGCAAGAACTTGCATACTATCCCACTGCATTGAGTTTTCCGTGGTCAGCTCCACGCTGTAAATGAATAATACCAAGGGAATGTTTTATGAAGGGGCTTGTTTCTTTGTTAGACACGACCAAACAAATCCAACATGCAGTTAGTCTGCTGGATTAATTTGATTGTGTCTAACAAAGTGCGTCTCTCAAAGGGAACATGGAGGCAACGTCCGCAGAACATGTGATTGAAAAAAAATATTGTGGTAATCTCAAGACAGGGAAAAGATGACAGTGGTGTGGACTTGTGGACGACAGTTACAAGTGTGAAGCATTCTTCGGTGATGCAGAGGCACTGACTGTACCTATCTGTCTATCAAGCCACCCATGTCTTCGTGCTGTCGTGGCCATGTCACTGACATTTTTGTGTCGCATACCTTCCTTTTGTTGTAAGGCTAACAAAAGGGCTCTTCAGTAATCTTTGGTTTCGAGTCATATTATAACAATTTCCTCGTCTTCTGGATAGCCCACAAGGTTCATCTTCTCATTTTTTGACTGCAACTCAGGTGGGGTGAATATAAAGATGGAGATGAAGAAGAGAAGAGGAGGTAAATTAATCGATATTTCGAAAGGTTGTTTCACCAGAAAGTTTTGGATGGTCCTCAAGGCTAAAGGCTGCTCGAGGCAGCTTGATGTCAGTATAAATGCTACAGTTAGATGTCACTATGAGTACTTACAGTTTTTCTTTCTCGGTTTGTCGTCACTTTCCTGTTTGCATAGGTACGATTTCTCAAAAACCAAGACCAGATTACACTATGCCGACTTGTCCATTATGCCTCCAAAATGGTTGAGCTCCAGTTAAAGGGACACTAAAGGCAAAGGACAATTTATGTCGGAGTTGAAGCTCAATGTATGACGATGTATGAAACGGCAATATTATCAACAGCAGTGCCTTACTTACCAAGAAATTAAGCTAAATGTATCACACAACATGCCCCACCAGTGGGACATTTGCAAAATGATCCTGATGACGTGAGAGCGCCCGCCTACACTAGTAATCAAACTAGCTCCATAAAAAAAGAACTTTTGGTGCATCAAGAGATGTAATAAAATGCTGCTTGTGTGTTTCTGTTTGATTAATAGAAAAATAAAAAGCCCGGCATTCTATGGGTAATGGTGCGAGTAGTTCAAAAGTTCAGTTTTCGGCTGGATAGGCTGGATAGGTGGTACCATCTAGAGGAATCCAGTGGAACCAAGCAAGCAGAACTATGGCCTTTGAGATTGCAGAAAATTGTTCAGTGGCTGTTGTTGTTACTGTGGCTCCCACTATTTTAGCTCTGCTGCTAAGAAAGAAGGCATGCATAATGCAGTCGTGTCTCAATTAATTACGGTTGTTATGGCAAATCATCGCTTTTATTTCTGTAATCTAGACTTTTATGGTATCCTTAACCACTTTGCTTTCTATAACAATTCTATTTAGTTGGAATACTGAATGCTTTATGCGGTTCTTTCCCAGGAAGAAGGTCGTTACATGGTTGAAAGGGTCATTTTCATCTCAGTATTGTTGAAAGTTTGGTGAGTTTGTATTGGTTTGTTGGCTTGCAAAGCAGCTCACGAAGAGGGATTAAAAAGACAGGACAACCACTGCACTCCGCAATTTAGTTTCGAGTGCAGCGTTGTCGTGTCTGTTTGTTCCTCTTGTGTTGTGTCTGTGTGCACTGCTTTACAAGTAATCGTTTTCATCTGGCAAATCCTGTAAAATATGTGAAAGTACATGGTTGTGTGCAATGTTTAGTGTTTTCATACAGCAACACAATCACTCAAAGAGGAATCATGCGCAGTTTTGATGTGTTTCTTTACACTAGTGGAGTTTCAGACGTGAAGTGAGAAATCTTGAACACTGCAAGAGAGCTGTCAGCTGCCATCTGTAGACTCTGTTTAGAGTAGCCCCCGCAGTGGAGTCGCAGTACTCTCGGGCAGATGATGTACTTACTGTGGCTAATGCGTATTACTTGCAGGCTGCTTTTGAAGCACAACGAGGATACTTCATGACATGTAGCCCGCTGAAAGCCGACGAAGTGGACAGCCAGGCAGCCGTGTACTTCCCGCCGTGCATGTCCGCATTGTATGCCACCTTGAAGAGGGACAGGAGACTTGCCCACGAACATCGAGTGAGTGGTGCCAAGATACCGTCACTAATGTTCAGAAAGGGGCGGTGATGTGAGGTCTGTCCTCTTGTGTCGGGCAGCTAATCTAGTAGGCACCAATTAGTTTAGCATCCCTTCACTTTGAACTAGCTTCGATCCTACTTGTCTTGGCAGGCAGACTAGAATTTTCTTTTAGACAAAGGGGTTGTCCGTAAGCATGGGTGCGCACACGGTGGGGGTAGGAGAGGGGCATTCCCATCATCATCCAAAGGTCCCTCATGCCGCTGCTTCCATATCTGGGTGCTTGCTGCTTTCGCCACAAGGGCGACACTGCTTCCTTCAACCCTCTTTTTTCGGCACTGTACAGGATAATGCCGTTTCTTCCCCTTAGGCTCTTCATTACAGTTCATGTTGCATGCCCTATAGCTAACAAATCACGTATGTGGATGTGGCATGGGTGCAAACCATCTGGTAATTTTCCATGTTTCGCTCACCATCGCCACTTTACGACATTCGGCACGGGCTTTTTGTCGTTTTCACTCGCTAAGAAAATGCATAAAAAGAGTTGCTCCCATTTCTAATCAGTGTTGCTGTATGAAGAGTGATTGGAATGCTACTGTAATGGGGACGTGCATCACATAGTTCATAAAAATTGACCCGAATAAGCAACAAGCAGGCACATTCTACCCCATCTGACTTGAGCACCTTATAAAAATTATGAATTCGAATCATGAATGGGGTTACCTAAGGATTTATCCTCTATATTTGTGGTAAGGTATATTTTAGTGGAGCTACTGTATTCTGTACTCTGAAATTTAGGGCATGAAGCAGTTGGAGAGTATTGCAACACACCTGCCAGTGTGGTCTTGCTATAGTGCTTTACTGCTGAACCTAAGGTCCACGGAAACGAATCGGGGCCACAGCACTTGCATTTTCCATGGAGGTGAGAATGCTAGAGACCCGTGCACTTAGATTTAGGCGCATGTTGCAAATCCCTAGGTGGTAGAAATTTCTGAAATCCTCCAGTACGCCGTCTTGCATGATGTTATTGTGGTTTTAGTATGTTAATCCCAACAATAATTATTAGTATTGGCAACACAACAAATCGCACATTCTTCTTAATATTGTATTTTTGTCCAATTACATAGGTATTGCATAGAGTGTGGATTAATTAAATATGGGGAGGACAAAATTATCGACGTGCCAGCTATTGAAAAAGCGTCCAAGTCGTGCATCGTGTGTGATGCCTGTTACTGAACTGAGCTGCTGCATGTTAGATCTGGTGTTATGCAAAAGAAGAAGTATCTCTGAAAGCGATCGCTTTGAAAAATGTGGCCACTATGTATGTTTCACAGCAGTGCTGTAATGTAACTATGAGTGAGTCCCTGACCTTTCTAACACCATAGCTGCACTACTGATGCTGGAATGCATGATTATGTCGTCTGCTTAACTCAATTAACTTGATCACATGGCTTTTCCTTTTGGAGGACTCGGTCATGACTTACCACTTTTCTAGATACCGTCATCTTGGCTAATGTTGGCAAGTGCACCGTATCTGTTGACAGGAATTTCTTCAGGAAGGAAGGGGCACTTGTTGAAGGCCTTGAGAAAAACCAATTTTCATTATTTGTCCTCGATAAAACACCCTCTTTCATCGAAATTTCGGGCGCCCCTGAGGTACACCTCCTAGCTGCGGGCCTCAAGTGCACTGTAAAAGTCATGATCGCTGGTAAAGTGGAGCAACTGTTTTGTAGTCCTGTGCACACTGTAAAAGCTCAAACTCAAGGAGTGTTCAAGAGCACTTTTAAAGAGGTGCCGACGTTTGGTTTCGTAGTAAAAGCACTGCCAAGCACTTTGCTCGTGTGAAACGGTTACGCTTAGTAAGTGTGATAACCGGGAAGCATTTGTAAAGCATCCTAATTTCATCCTACCATAAAACCTCATGCAGGGGCCAACCATGTGGTCAAAGATAATTGGACAAGATTTGGAGGGAGGTGTGGCCTTTGCTCATTTCTGTACCAATATTCAAAATGGCGGCTGATTGAGCCACAAAGAAGCACTTGTTATCCTTTATTGAATATGCATGTATTTACTATTTTTATTTAACAGGAGAGAATCTTTTTGTGAAATACCATGTGTTATGAAGCTGGGGGATATGTTCTTCAAATGTTAAAGGGGTACTGACACAGTACAATTTGCCTCTCGTTTTTTTTTTTTGCTGCATGTGCTCCTGGGGGCTTGTTAGTCATAATACGACACATTGCTTTCTGCAGGGCACAAGATAATTAATTACAGGCTTGTTATTATGACCAATGTCATTTCGGTTTCAAAAATGACATGCCGCTGGGTGCAACCATCACCACCTAGCGGTGCAAGGCCCGACCACGTCAGCACCCAGAACTGTGATGCACTTCCGCGCAATTCGCATCAAGAAGTTTTTTCGGACAGGAAACAAGACAGCAATGTCGTGAAACACAAAACTTTCAACTGGTGTGCCGCGGCCACGGACTCGCGAGCACACGTCGAGTAATACTCTGCGAGAGCATACGCAACAAAAAAGAAATATGGCGGCTATGACGTCATAACTTACTGCGGGTGTGGTCACATGAGGAAAGTACGAAGTCCCCAAGGGCGCGGTGGAGCCGATCGCCCACGCAAACTTCAAAATTTATTGCAATTACCTTCCAAGCTGTATTTGCTGCTGATATTTTGCAGACGATATGCGCATGTTCGCAGGAATCGATCCTGCAAGCTATATCTGCCGCGAAATGTGTCAGTACCCCAGTACCCCTTTAATATTCTGACAATTTGTGGTAACTCAGAGTGCATTCCCAAAGTGCCACTCTGTAAGAGTACTCATACGTTGTGCACACATCTGAAGACTCTCGAAACTTGAATTTCCAGAAACAGCTGCAGCAGTATTATGTAGCAGAGAACAGGTTGAAAAGAATTGGTGGGAGAAGGGCGCTTGCTCTGTAAGAAGACAGTGAGGGAACTGTATGAAGACCATAAGAGAGTGAACTTGATAAAGTGAAAACTTTTCTCCGCTTGCAAACATTTTTTGCCATGCAAGACTTCAAGATCTGGCTAAGCTGTTCACAGCAGCATCTGCTTTCCACGGTATGTGTTATTTATTTAACCAAGCTTGAGGCGATGCTCCTTTAAAAATGTGTTCTTGAACTGTGTACAACTGTGTCTGTTCCTTTCAGTTCGTCTTTTCGCTGTTCCTGAAGGAGATCGGGCTGGACTTGAAGGAGGCGATTGAGTTCTGGAGTCGGCACTACGTCGAGCCTCCCGGCAAGCAGGCCACTTGCAGCCACACGTGGCAGGCAAACACGTCGCGCCTCACGTACAGTGTGCGACACATGTACGGCCAGGAGGGCAGGCGCGTCGACTACACCGCCCACGGATGCGCTCAAGTCCAGGACAACAGGCTCTGTCCGTTCACCACCGACAAGTTTCAGGCCATCTATGGAAAGGAACAGGTAAGGCAGACCATCTGCCCTGAGCTGTGAATATTAATTAATTTATTTATTTGTTAGTGCCCAAGCCCAAAGACATTTACATAGAACATGTCAGATTATATGGCAATAACTAGACAATATGAAAAATACAATGATAGCTAGTTCAAAAAATGGTAGGAAGGTTAAGATGGAAGCTTGTGATAAAAAATCCGTAAACAGGGCGGGCGCTGGAGCTTATGATTGGACAAGCGGACTTGTCTTGGAAGACAAGTTCGCTTGTCAAATCATCAGCTCCAGCATCCGCCCTGTAAAAGATTTTTCAATGATAGCTAGTATGGCATAACAGCGTTGCAGCTGTAGATGTGAGACTAACAAGGATTAAGAATGTTTATGGTACAGTGTTAGCTGTTAATACTCAAAAACAAAACGGGTTCTGAATGGAGGCAATTGATCCGGGAAGGCCATTCCAGTCCCTAGAAGTACATGCAATAAGGGAGTAGAGATAGGTTATCGTACGGCACAGCCCAAGACTGATGCCATTAGTGATTGATGTCGCGTCAAGAGAGCGGAACAATGTCCCATTGCCCTTGAAATGCAGAAGTGAGAGGCCGTAGTTTTCTGAACGAGACGAACTGTCCCTAATTGGATCTGTGAAAAAAGAGACCATACGGTAGCTCTAGGACCAGTGCTCTGTAATCGAGCCCACTTATAATGATCTCGTACATAATGAATAGTCATTTATTACAGATGAAGATTGCATGACAGCCTGTTAAGTCGATGGTAGCTGGTCTCAGATAGAACAAATATGCTGTACTCCAAGTTTGTGTAGATCAGAGGTGATGTGTGCCATTCTGCTCATGTCCGTGCTTTTAAATATGCTTGTTAGTGACACATAACCTCATAGATAACATGATCTGCAAAAAAGAAAAAAAAAAGAAACTGAGAACATTACTAAGTGAGAAAAGGCAATGATGGCATCTGTTTTCCGCATCCGCCTTCTTGTCGTTGATTCTCGTCTGTTCATCGCTATCCGCTGCCAATAAAAAACAGGGAAAATTTTAACAAAAATCTGAATTGTAGACTCGGCGGTTTGGTGCTAAAACATGGCCCGACAATATCACCATCATCTCTAAGCTTAGTAAACATGCTTTTACACTAGAGCGACGCGACACTGATTTTGGTCCACTGACTGTCTTTGGGGGAGCGTATTTTGTCTTGTCGTCGACCTATTCACACTGCAACGACACCAACAGTCCTCCGATAATCTGTCGAAGGCACCGTTTCATGCCTTGTCGGGCTCAAAGCCTCTCGTCGGCCAATTCCCTAGTCACATCAGCGGAGCGCGGCGACACCGGCTAAACTTGCACGAAGAAATCAAAACAGGGCACCAGCTGCTTCTCACCTTTCAATGTTGAAGGATTCAATGTTGAAGAAGCAAGGCAAGCTTACAGACTTTGGAAAACAACAGTTGCTCTTGCCTATTGGCAGTAGTATCCTTGACTGTCCACTTATTACAAATGCTCATTTATAGTTCAACGGTTCCCGAATGTCTTTGATGGACCGTGATGGTAGTTGACTCACCCCAAGTCAACAAGTTCTCACTCAGACTGAGAGTACCGCAACTTCACGGTAGAAGAGGTGCAGTCGGTTGATGTCTTTTGGGCATGTTTCTTCCGTTTTTCATTACCAACAGTTGCTGCAGCAAATTTCTATGTTCAAAGGCATTCTCTGATTAATAGAACCACCTGAGAATGCCACCGCATAAGTCAGGTGTGCCTGCTTATGTCAACACGTAGTGCAGTGGTTGTTGCAAATTATCTCTAGTTTCAGGGACCATAGCAGTTCCAGTTCTAAGACTCAGTTTTCATGTCCTTAGTGGTTTGTGGAAATGGTCACCCAAGGTATGATACACATATCCATTGAGTGGTCAGTTCGTTATAAAATAGTTATTTGAAATAAACAACCAACCTCGTTATTTTGGTCATGTTGTGCAAGCTATTATTTCAAAGGAGCAAAAATTTATGTCAGGCAAGCTGGAACTTCAGACAAAACGACACCATGCACGAAGCCGCCAGGAAATGTCTGGTTGAGCTTAAAAAACTTGCATTACCGTGTAGGCCTCACTACTAGAACCAACGATGTTAGCAGGATCTGCCAGAAACTGGGCGGTATTTAAGAAAAACTGGACAGCAAATCTTATATTGTTTCTTTCGAGCAGTGGTTCTTAAATGGGGGTGCGCGAAGCCATTTCGATGATCCGGCAAACCCTCACTCGCATTTTACTTCAAGCGCGACTGTGCCACGCATTGATGAACTGTCCAAAATGAAGTGATGTGGCACGTTTGTTTGATGTTTTTGGTAGCAATAAACGGCACTTGTTTCACACTCCAGTTGGTAATTTATCTACGTACGCTCCCCCTCCCTCCCCTCTGTTTCAAGGAGTCCCCCATCAGTTCCACCAGTCCATAAAGGGTCTCCGACACATCTATCGCTCAGAACCACTGCTTTAGAGAATAATCTCCTTTATCTTAGTTTCTTTTGTCCAACTATTCAAGCTGGATAAAGTGTAAAGCCACTCAGCTTGAAAAAGAAAAGCATGTATGTGTACAGAGCATGAATGTGTGCATGAACGTACAAAACAGAGCACTACCCTACTCAAAGTCACATTTCTGTTTTCTCCTTCTCAGCAAGCCTGCCACCTCACCCAAACTCTTTATAAGGCATATAAATTTGCCCTTATCTGGCAACCTTATAGTTCTGTCTGTCAATAACCTCGAGAAATAAATTTTGTTGTAAAAGGAAAGTCGCTTTTGCGAATGTCCAAACCTTGTGCTGAAGGACAAGCCTCGCAAATACAGGTTTCTAAAGGATGCTGAATCCCCAAAAAGCAGTCACTGAAAAAGTCACCATGGTCAGTTTATGTGGTGCCAAGTTTGTGAGTACCTGTGTGTTGCATGAAAACGTAAATGTGAATTAATAATAATGAAAAAGTGACGCATGCCTGAAAAGACAATCTCGAAGCAAGCCTCGAAAGCTGAATGCCCCTTGCTCCCCGCCCCCACTAAATTAAGTTGGTGAAAGTTTACGTACTAATTTCAGACGCTCACAGGTCGGGAAGCGTGCCTGCATTTACTGAGGATGCAGAGAACTTTGCTGTGTTGCCTTATTTGGGCCTTTGCTTCCCATGTTCAGGTGGAAGATATGGAAGACATTGCCCAGCTGTGCGAAAACAAGCAGTACGTAGCAGCATGCAAGCTTCACATGGGGAGGATCGGAAAACAGCTCGCGTCGGAGATGGTCTTGCAGGCGGAACCATTTGAAAGCCGCGACGCGGAGTACCTTCAGGAACCTCTAGTTGGAATTCACAAACCTTCACAGTTATACTTCTACATTAGAAAACTAACCGGACTGTCCTAATCCTTCTTTTGTTCTAGAGCTCGTTGAAGGAAAAATGACTTCCTTTTTTGAAAAAAAAAAAAAAAGCAAAGTGACTTCTTGGACTTAATTTAATTGAGACCACACACTGTGAATGCAGAGCATGCCTTTTCCTTTAGGTATATTGTCTCTGAAGTGACACATTTTTTTCCAAAATGGGAATTGAAGCTTTAATAAAATGTTAATATTTTGTTTTTTCCGAAGCATGGAACCTTTAAGCCTACCCACTTGTGGTAGATTGTTGACTGTGAGACTCTTACCTAAAGAGATCTTGAAACGTGGCCAGCACATGGCCATTTGAAGAGAAAAATTATTTTCTTTTTTCATACTGTTACGAGGAAGACTGACCCAGCAGGCACAGGCGTGGGGGAATATATGTATTTACAACTGGTTAGTTGAGCTGAGCTGTCAATACAAAGAGCTAGCGCCAGTCTATCTGCTGTTGCCCTCTTCTTCATTGTGTTGATTGCTATGCCACTGGTACGTAGCAATATTGGTTAATTTTTCTTTTGTAACTTATAAATCGCCTTCCTAACCACGAGAAGACACCTGGTGAGCAAGAAAACACATAAAAAAAGGCGGGTGGTAACGCCACCTTGAAATTTGTGGGATTTTCGTCGTCTGGCCTCAGCACGAAAGGAAAACGCTACCTCTAAACTCACAAAAACACTTAGTATTAGTAACAAGAAACGGTGAACTGTTACGCTCATATGTCAAACATACTCCGCCCGACCACTACACTTGCCGTTCACAGACTATCCTTCTCCCCGCTGACTGTCCAACACACCTGGGCACACACCATGCCAGTCTCTCGCAAACTCCCCTTGAATCTTGGTGGCTGGTGCTTCTGTGGTAGATCTGTGGGACATTCCACAGCGGTCTTTTTGTTGTCTGCGCCATTGCCGTAGTCTTCCTTGCCGTGCCTATCACGCGCCGTGTCGCCGAGCGCTGCAGAGTCGTCCATACAGTAGTGCAGCTCACAATTTTCAACTTCACAGTCATCATCATTCATTGCTCCTTTCGCTTACGTGCTCTCTAGTCCCATCAGGGTTTGCCTGCCGACGACCCTGCTTTGCTGTTGCTCGCCTTCATGTCCGAGACGAGTGCGGGGTATTGGTTGATGCTTCTGTCAATGAGCTGCAGCCAAAAGATCCGTTACTACTGACGGCTGCACTTGTTGCGCTCCTACGACGTTCAGCCTCGTGGCTGTGACGGATGTCGCGGGCCACCAAATCAATTTTCTCGCCAGGCTCGTCACCATGCGCTGCGGGTGTCCTAGCTTCCACAACACTTTGTGTCCGCGTGTCATTTTGCCCAACTGCGAGTGCGGGCCACTGTCCGCAGTTCATGGTAGGGACTGCCACACCCTTCGCTGCGCAGTCTGCTGTGAACTCGGTATGTCCCCTCGCCATGCAGAACACTACACTGCGGTGGCCACGCGGAAGCATTTCCTTGTCTCGAGGAGTCATTTTGACGACGCACCCATCCTGCTGGTCAGATTAGCCAGGTGCACGTCGGGATGAAAAATCCGTTAACAGGGGTTGTGTCGAGTCGACGTATCGACAGGCGAACTTGTCTTCCTCAAGGTTAGAACAGAACTTCCTCTTGTTACCGTTTTTCGGATAGCACGTTGAGAGCCACTTGTGGTGTTCTCGTTGTATCGCCACTGCACGAAATTCAAACTCTACCTCCAAACTCAGAAGAACATTTATTAGTAACAAGAAATGTTAAAATGTTATGCTCGTAGGGCAAACATGTGGTAGTCCTGGCGGCTAAGTTTGCCACTCACAAATTACACTTCGCCACGCCAGCCATCCAAAGCATGCGATGCATTCCTTCCCAATCTTGGAACGAGTTCGCGCCACGAGTTCTTGTTATGCAAATGGAACTCATTACAGTTAAATTTTGAAAATTGGAACTTGTCATTACATTAATGTTACATACAATTTTATAATGATGGATAATCCTGAGGCAAAATACAGTAAACATTTTAAGGTTCACATAGAGCTACATATACTATACGAACTTCATATCGCCGACAGCACGTTATAGTAGATGAACGTAATATAGAAATCACTCCTAGACAAATTTTTTAGAGACCACAGGCCACGCTACAGACACATCTCACTGCAACTTTCAGTCTGGTCTATTACAAATCCAAGCAATGTGGCACTTTCCATCTCAATATTCAAAGGCGCCGTAAAGATACTAAGTTTCAGGTTTTCAAATAGAAATCTCCACAAATGCACTAGCATTTTTAAGTATCTTTAACAGGAAACTGCATTACATGGAATAATACTTAGGCTTTTAATAAATGCTGATATAATATGAACATATCAGCATAAAGTAATGTGCAGGACACACAATTGCTACTTAGTTAAGTCCTCTGTTGGCACTTTAACGGTTACAGCGCATAACGGACAAGAAGAAACGGCTGAGCCAGCCAATGCAAGACGACAGAGCACTCACTTTCAACAGATTTTTATTGTGATAGTAGTGTCTTATCTTGGTGTCACCCTCCGGTGTTTTTTTTTTTTTTTTAATCCTTGCGCGAGACTATATAGTTGATACAATTTACCAATAAAAATCAGTTGCAAGTAAGCGACTCTGTCCTTTCTTGTAGGCCGGCTCGGCTGTTTCTTCCTCCCCATCGTGTGCTGCCAGTTTCAGTCATGACAAACCAATAGATAGTGTTACACGATAGTGTTAGCGACCGTGCTCGTGTTGTTGTTGCTGTTGGGCCTCCATCTTGGCTGCAGCTGCCTCTGACTCTCCCTGCATATTTTGTAAATATATTTATTTCATTCATTCTCTCACCCCCATGACATTTGGTGGTGGTACGGAGTACAACACGATATAACGGAGCTTCGCAGTGGCCGACGCTTGGATTTTTCCACCATGGCAAACCAGGGACCCGCTCCCGCCGAGGCGACTACAACAACAACTGTTGTCCTTCTGCAGCTAAAAGATCCTGGCACGTTCTGTGGCACGGATAATGTCGACATCGAAGAATGGTTGCCGTTGTACGAACGTACAAGTAAGAATTACCGCTGGGATGAAACTCTTATGTTAGCCAATATCCTGTTCTACTTGAAAGGAACAGCAAAAGTGTGGTTCGAGAAACATGAAGATGAAATTGGAAGCTGGGATGCGTGCAAAGAAAAGATGCGCGCCCTTTTTGGCAAGTCTGTGGGTAGAAAGGCAGCGGTTAAGAAGGAGTTGGCATCTCGTGCGCAAACGTCATCAGAGTCCTACGTGACTTACATACAAGACGTGCTTGCCCTTTGCCGAAAAGCAGACCACAGTATGGAAGAAACCGAAAAAGTAGCTTACATATTAAAAGGCATTGCAGATGATGAATTCAACCTTCTCCTATGCAAGGACTGCAACACGGTTGATGCCATCATCAAGGAGTGCCAGCGTTTTGAGGCTGCGAAAAGTCGACGTATCACCCATAATTTCACTCGTCTACCAAACACAGCAGCAACCTGGTCGTGCGAAGACGGGCCTGCACTACAGACGCCGTTAACTGCAGAGCACGTGACCAAGATCATCAGACGTGCACTTGAAGCTCTGTCTCCTGCGTCCACGTGCTCCCATGCCTGTGACTCTAGCCCACAGATGATGCCACTGGTACATGCCATTGTGCGACAAGAGCTTTCCAATGCTGGACTGGCCTCCGAGTGCACTACAGTTCCCTCTCAGCCGATCAACCGTCGTCGACCCTCTGTTTCGTATGCCCAAAGCCAAAACCTTCCGGCACGCCCTCGCAATCCAGCAGAGTGGAGGACTGCTGACGATCGCCTGATTTGTTTCAACTGCCACTGTATCGGACATGTGGCCCATCATTGTAACACTCGGTGGTATTGGCATCAGGCATCCTATGGGTACACCCATCGGCCAGAGAGGGATCAT
The DNA here is from genome assembly GCF_013339725.1 of Rhipicephalus microplus. NCBI lineage: Eukaryota > Metazoa > Arthropoda > Arachnida > Ixodida > Ixodidae > Rhipicephalus > Rhipicephalus microplus. The sequence continues at coordinate 111,398,782 of NC_051175.1, forward strand.
GGACGCTTTCAAACTTACCGGGAGTCACCTCAGGCCACCAGTGAAAACGTTCCTTCTATGCCGCCATATCGTCGTCGCTCTCCATCTCTGCATGCTCACCAGTCCCGTTCACCGCTCTCCCGTCCCCCGTCGTCTCGCTCGCCCCAATTTCGCCGACTGACTACCTGCCACGGGAAAACTAGATGATGCAGCTCCCAGAGGTGATGCTGCATCGACCACTTGCCCGCCAAATCCTCTGACCATGCTGCCGACTCGACGCAACCTTATTGACGTTGAAGTAGATGACACACCCGTTGTTGCACTTGTGGACACAGGGGCTCACAAATCAGTGATGAGTTCAGAACTTTGTTGCCACCTTAGGAAAGTTTTAACGCCACCCACAGTGCCACTCATCCAGGTCGCCGAGGGCGGCACGTTTCCAGTGCTTGGAATGTGCTCCGCATGTATAAGTGTGGCTGATCGCTCCACGACAGTGCTATTTGCTGTGCTCGAGAAATGTTCCTATGAACTTATCCTTGGCATGGACTATTTATACGCCCACTCTGCTCTTATTGATTGTGGAACCGGCATGCTTCAACTTGATTTACCGTGTTACCATGACGACCCAACACCAGCTCAACCCCGTCTGTGTTCTGCAGATCACGTTCGCCTAGCACCTCAAGCCGTTACTTACATGAACCTGAGATCTGTCCCTCTTGTTCACGATGGTGACTACATGTTGACACCTATTGCTGACGTTCTGCTGGCCAAAAATGTTGCCATGCCTCACACACTTTTGACAGTCACGGGAAATACAGCATCTCTTCCGATCCTAAACTTCAGCTGGTGCGCTCAAGTTATCCCAGATGGTATGACTTTGGCAAAAGTTTCTTCTATAGATGCTGCCATTTCCGCATTCGTTGCCGAATCTTCTTTGTCCTCTGCTCCGTTCTCATCCTTGAAGATCGCAGCGGATGCCACCATCAACAAGATGATTGCTCCGGACCTTCTTCCAGCACAGACAGCTGACATCCGGCACCTGCTGAAATCCTACCGCGACATCTTTGATTTTGATGACCGCCCTTTGGGTCAGACATCCTTTATAACTCATAGGATTAACACTGGAGACGCCAGCCCCATCCGACGACATCCTTATCGCATGTCTAATTCTGAGCGACAAGTTATCCAGCACGAAATTGAAGAAATGCTCACAAAAGACGTCATCGAACCTTCCTGCAGTCCATGGGCATCGCCGGTCGTGCTAGTCAAGAAGAAGGATGGCAGCTGGCACTTCTGGGTAGACTACCGTCACTTAAACAAAGTAACACGTAAGTAACACGTGTATCCACTGCCGCCGATTGACGATGCTCTCGACTGCCTACATGGGTCTGCCTACTTTTCATCTATCGACTTGCGATTAGGATACTGGCAGATTTCTGTCGATCATCGAGACCGTGAGAAAACCGCATTCATCACACCGGATGCACTTTTCCAGTTCAAGGTTATGCCATTCGGATTGTGTAATGCGCCAGCTACATTTGAAAGGATGATGAACTCTCTCCTGCGTGGATACAAATGGACCACGTGCCTGTGCTATCTCGATGATGTCATCGTATTTTCACCTACATTCGAAAGCCACCTTAGCCGCCTAATGGCTGTTCTTGAGGTTTTCCGGGCAGCAGGACTTCAGCTCAACTATTCCAAATGTCGCTTTGGCCGTCGGGAAATCACTGTGCTGGGCCACCTTGTCAGTGCTGGAGGCGTGCAACCTGATCCTGACAAAATTCGAGTTGTCAAAGATTTTTTCATACCACGTTCCGCAAAAGATGTACGGAGTTTTATCGGCCTTTGTTCTTACTTTCGACGTTTCGTGAAGAATTTCGCTGACATTGCCCGACCACTTACGGAGCTATTGAAGAAGGACATGCCTTTTATTGAGGTACTGACCAAGCAGCTGCCTTCAGCACCCTTACAACATTACTTACTTCCCCACCCATCTTGGCCCATTTCGATCCGTCGGATTATACTGAAGTTCGTACCGATGCCAGCGGACATGGAATTGGTGCTGTTCTCGCCCAGGGGCAACGAGGACAGGATCGCGTCATTGCTTATGCCAGCCGCCTCCTTTCTCCTTCGGAGAGCAAGTTTTCCATTACAGAGCGTGAGTGTCTCGCACTAGTCTGGGCAGTCGGAAAATTTCGACCGTACTTGTTTGGCCGCACCTTTTCGGTAATTACAGATCGCCATGCCTTGTGCTGGCTGTCGTCCCTTAAAGATCCAACTGGACGACTTGGCCATTGGGCCTTGAAACTACAAGAATACAGCTTCGACGTGGCATACAAAACTGGCCTAATGCACCAGGATGTCGACTGTCTATCCCGTCACCCTGTGGACCCACCTGACCTTTCAGCTCATGATTCTGACCCTTGTCCTGCCAGCGCTCCAAACATTCCTCCTTGCCACCAGCTGGTCCGCTCCAACCAATAGACATACCCACCGTTCCCTTCTACCGCGTCGGTCTTGATCTCGTTGGACCATTTCTTAGTTCTCTCACTGGAAACAAGTGGATAGCTGTAGCCACTCATTACGCCACAAGATACGCTAACACACGAGCGCTACGGACAAGCTGTGCCACTGACATTGCGGACTTCTTGCTTCGTGACGTAATTCTTCACCACGGCGCTCCTCGACAGCTGCTGACTGATCGTAGTCGCTCATTTCTTTCAAAAGTAGTAACTGACATCCTTCGCTCGTGTTCGACGCGTCACAACTTCACTACGGCCTATCACCCACAAGCAAATGGTCTTACCAAGCGCCTAAACAGAACATTGACCACAATGCTCTCCATGTACGTTTCCAAAGATCACCTTGATTGGGATAGTACTTTGCCTTATGTTGCATTCGCGTACAATTCGTCATGCCATGACACCACTGGCTTCTCCTCCTTCTATTTATTGTTCGGCCGCCATCCAGCGTGACCCTACGAGACTCTTCTCCCATCAAATACGCAAACGGTTACAGAGTACGCCCGGGATGCCACTGCTCGAGCTCAAGTGGCCCGCCAAATCGCATGGGAACGTCTTCTTGGCTTGCAGCTCTCTCAGAAGGCCCGCTACGATAGCCATCACAGAGTAGTTTCCTACTTTCCAGGTTCATTGGTCCTCCTCTGGACACCATGCCGCCACGTTGGCCTCTCTTCGAAGCTGCTGTCTTGCTACTCTGGGCGTTACAAGGTTTTACGCCGGCTTACCGAGGTCACATATGAGATTGCTCCGTTGCACAGTCAGTCGTCGTCGTCCGCACCCACTACTGACGTCGTCCACGTGACCCGCCTCAAACCCTACATATCCGCATATGATCCTACTCTCCTTTAGACACCGAGACGGCACTGCCAGCGGCGGGGGTTATATGTTACACGACATCGGCAACGAAAAAGCATCATAGACCGTGCTTGTGTTGTTGCTGTTAGGCCTCCATCTTGGCTGCAGCTGCCTCTGACTCTCCCTGCATATTTTGTAAATATATTTGTTTCATTCATTCTCTCACGCCCGTGACAATAGTTTTCAGAACTGTAAAGTTAGCTTTCCCGATATGCATTTCGAAAAAGTAATGGCGGCTCATCATTTATTGCAAAGCACGGGATCAGTGAATGACATGGAAAATGTTAAGTCGCCTCTCTTGATATGAACGCTCATAAAAGACACGACCCATCATGTCCAACTAAAATTGCATCTCCACTTTAAGCACGACAGGTGCGGCCATTACTTGTTCAAGTACGCAGTGCACAGAAGCGCACTTGCAAAGTATGAAAAAGGTCCATTGGCTCGCCTTTTCTTCTAGACTTGTGAACTCTCCTTGTCGCATTCAATGAGCATATTTCTGCGTATTTTCTTTGTCTATCTTTTCTGTATCTTCTAATTTTTCCTCCTTATTTTGTTTGTTTTTCTGTGTTGTGTGTATGTATATATATATATATATATATATATATATATATATATATATATATATATATATATATATATATATATATCGCTCTCTGTAGTCATTCTCTCTCCTTCCGTCTCTCTGTGCTAGTTCTCCCCTCCTCCTCACCCCCACATAATTTTACCACCTGCTTTCTATACCGTACTATACATGGCTCTGCTATGCTCTGCTAGTGTGAGGGCATATTGCAAAGGAACACTGAGCGAATAATTTCTTCAGCTGCCCGTTTTATTATTAGATGGTTACTCAGCTAAGAAATGCAGCCATAATGGCATATTTATTGTTGAGCTGTTTATCCTTGCCGCTGTTCCAGTGTATAATTGGCGAAATACCGTTACTTCATGTATTCGCTCCAAAGCTGAATGTGAATGTTTAGTGCTCTGTGTTCATCATTCTGTCGTGAACATGGCTTCCTGGGACATTATGGTCGCAATATGGGTGGAATGAATGAGTTCTCCCTGTGTATTGATCTTCTTCAGATTTTCACGCCTATCGTTGGGTGCCAAGGGCACGCAGCCTCCCAATTTTTTCCCCTACTATTGTCACCCGTCCCCATGGACAGCGACCCCCGCCAGCCATTCTGTAAAAGACGAGATGGAGGGCGCACTCAGGCATGGTGAAACCGGCACCATAAATTGGGGGAGCGATAACTGTCGGTGTTGATTTTGGTAAATTGCTGCCATTCACAAAGGTATGCACAGACCTGCATTGCAGACAAAGCCCGAGGAAGGGACAGCACTTTTTGAAGACAGGCGCTGAGTCACAGCTGCAAAGGTTAAAGGGTGGGGGGCAACTGCTGCATTTCCTGGGAAAACCAAAACAAGTGACAGCGGTTTCATTTATATACGTGGTGTTGACGAGTTATCGGCTTAGCGCTGTAGGTAGACTGCTAGGCGCTTTCTCACAACCGGTCATCTCCTGATGGCAAGTATTCCAACGCCCGAGGCGAAAAGGGTTGAGCAGCGGTGACGATCCATCAGTGCAGGAAAGGCAGTGATGCACCCAGGGTTTAGTTGGAGGAATTCGGGAGACTGCAGCCAACCGATCGCTTAGGAGAGAAACATTTCGGCAGCCTGATTGGGCTCTAATAGCGTTTGGTGTTTGTCAAGTCTTAAAATTATGTGTACATAGACTGTGCAAAAAGAAGAGGATCAACGAAAATCTAATTAAACGTCTCTATGAGATGATTGGAAAGTTGCCGTCCCTTCAAGGTGCCTGCATATTGAGTTACTGTTTTCGACGTCCTGGGCAGCAGCAGCCAACTGCCACATTGCGAGCAAGGCGAGCGGGAGAACCATTAGGAACTCCTGTGTTGAAAAAAAAACCACGAAGGAAAAAATAAACTGGATATGCAAGTGGTTACGACGCTCGCCTTTAAATAGTATGTTTGAATCTCGTCTCGGTGAGAAATCCTTTTTTGCTGAAAACTTATGTTCTTTTTTTTTTCTCTGTTTCTGCTTCTTTCCCTTTAGTCAGCCTCGCCCGTCTCACCCATCAGAGTTATTGCATCTCACGCTGTACGAATCCACGCACATAGCTTTCTATGACACATAGCACACCTTGAGCATAGCAGATGGGCTGTGAACAACAACACCAAATACCGCATTCATTTTTTTGAGCAGTGCAACAGTAGGCAAAATTACTGAAGATAATCACACAGTGAATGTTGATAATGGAGAGAAGCTAGGTCCCGAGATCCATAATGTCTTAGTTAATGATCACAATAATATCTGTGGTTTTACGTTCCAAAACCACGCCGTAGTAGAGGGCTTCGGAAATTTTGACCAATTAATTAACATTGGTCTCTTGGCTTCATTGATCTGTCGGCAAAGATCCTCTACCCTTGGGTCGGCAAGGTGTTCAAGTTCTCGAACATGCGGATGCGAGAGGTCCTCAAGGTAGAGTTGAGACCCATCAGGGAGTCCGTCCTGGAGACAGCTCACGGTCTGATCCTAGCTGGCATCATGCACGAAACGCCCAAGTATGTCTGCAAAGAGCTGCGCATAGGCTGACCTCCCGCTTTTTAGCAGCTACAGACTTTGAGGACTGACTGTGTCATGCGGATTTGCCGTGTACGCTATATATACTGCTCTTTTAACTAACTTGTCCGTGGTTCATACAGAATCCGCAAATTCAAAGAAAGGTCATCGCACATGAAGGTGTCGCGCTCACCTTCGAAAGGAGTTGCGAGAGCACTCAGCTCGCAGTACGAGGCGTGCTCCGTTGGGAATTTTACTGCGTTGAGGGCCTAGCACTCAGTCAGCGCAAGTGCCACTTCACAGTAACATATACACTTCAACTCGGGCCCATCAGTTGTATGCATGCTGTGAAGTACAGGTTTCTCCCAGCTGTGTTCACTCTCAAAAAAACACGACACTAGCACAAAATAACGCAAAAGAGGACATACGTGCGCGACCGCACATTCTAAATCGACATCGCAGAAAAAGCCGCGTGGATGGATATAAGATCAGCGCTGAATAACTCGGGAGGAATTAAGTTCGATGGTTATATATCGCTGCAGTAATTACGGAATGCTTCTAAAGGGGCCCTGCGACACGTTTTAGCATAGTCAGGAAATGCTGCCGTTCGGTAGTAGAGGCGCCCTGCAACACGCGAGCCAAATATTATAGTGCAGCTTCGGCCTGGAATTCACAATAAATTATCAGTCAGCTAAAAATTTATTTTTTTCTCTCGGCAAATCACGCAATAAGCCCAAAAATCACTCGTAGTAGTAGGCCCATCTATCAGCCATTGGCTAATTTGAACATGGCGCGCTCGGTCGTTACAGATATCGCCGTGGGATGCCGTCACTTGTCCACGCGTGCGCGGGCGATCGTACTGAAAAGGCGCGTATTCGAAGAAAAAAAAAAAAAAAGACGTTTTCGAGGTCAAAAGATGTGCGTGACTCGTTTTGTTTGCCCCTGCCGACCCTCCCTGCTTAGATTCCAGCGCTTTCGTAGGGTTCAGAGAAGCGATAATGCGATTGCAGCGTCTGACAAATCTTTGTAACTCCGCTTGTACTGGACGGATTCTTAAATTTTTTTTTGCGGCGTTGAATTTGTGAGGCAATATGCTTTTCCAGTGAACTAATTCCACGGTTAATAAAGAAAAGTGTTTCAAGGCCCCTTTAAAGCCTTCACGATAGTTGACAGAATGTGAACACCAGACGTCTTTATTCTTTCACGCGTTACTTTATCGCAATGAGAGATGGCGTTCACAGTCCAAAGTTCGTGTTTCTATTCACGGTGGTCTATGGATGTCCGCGCATGCACTGACAAAAGACGCACGACCCGCTGCTTAGCGAGAAAACGGGTCTTCAGAATTTCGGCATAAAGCGGGATTTGAAGTTCTAGTTGTATTGTTATTGAAGTGGACTGTCCGTATTGCAGAGGCTAATAACATTTATTCGTAAACAACAGAAATTATAAAGGTGACGACGCTTATTGGTGTGCTTAAATGTCCGCCTTATGTTGACTTCTTTAATCTGGCGTACTGAAGGTTGAGATGATATACCCCCGAATAAGAGTGGTTATTGGCCTCGAGGGTGATTACTGGAGAGGCCGGCGCTGCTGTCGCTGTGACGTAGCAAATATCACGTACCTGACGTGCCTATGCCGCTGTCAGTGCAGTGCGCTTGCTTTCAACCTCGAAGCAGTTCATTTTCTAGCCTAGATGTTTGTTGACCGCTTGTTACCGCAGTGCCGGATGCATTCGAGCGAGCCTAATGTGAGTGAGCTCTTCCAAATCGTCGCTGCAGCGATATACTTGAGTGATAAAACTTAAATTGGCGAAACGACTCGGCGCTCACGAGTCCTCGGGTGAGCAGCTCACTCAGCGGCCAAAAATGTTCCGTCCAGAACGGGAGTGAAAATGTAGTGGTGGCAATGGTTAGAGAAAGAAGGCGCCTTATTTCTGCTCTGCAGTCCGGTAGGGAGCACGGCGCAGCGCCTGCGTGGAGGGGGAAAGGGAGAAAAGTAGTGTGTCAGTGGTTCTTAATAAAGAGAAAGGAAGAGAAAAGTGAGCCCCGTTATTGTCTGCTTCAGTGAGCGACACCGCCACAGGGCTCACAAGGGATAAGGGTGAGGAGGGATAAAAAGGGTATAAGTAAAGGTATAGAAAAGAGGAAGAAGAAGCAACAACAAACTGAGGGGATAGGAGAGACAGGAAAGATGGAAGCACGGTCACTGGAGTCCGAGGACGGGGTACACTTGCGAGAGATGTTGTCGGCGTCTGTAGATGGCGTAGAGCAGGTCCAGTAAGTCAGAGCTACACTGCCGTCGAAGGTCGTCGGCGACAGGAGGTGACGTAGGGCGAGCCCAGTCGGCCAGAGCCACAACCGGTCGGCACGAAATCCAGCGAGCGACTCCAGAAAAGTAGAGTTATAATGTGCGGCAAGTACGACGCTGTAGTTCTTTTGCATTGCATAATCGGACGTCTCACCTGTCAGCAGCCGGGATGTGCTGGGCAGCTCGCACACGTATTGGTGGATGCCAGAGACCGGTGGAGTCATCGAAAACAAGACACCGTAACTGTAATTAACAGTCGAGCAAGCGGTGCGTGCAGATATTGCAACGTTTTCGCATAATATCACGCCAAAGAATCAAGTGTAGTGAAAGCGAGTATTGAGGGACCCCCGAGAGCGAAAGTTTTGTTTGCGGTCTTTTTTAAAGTTATTCGTGGCTTTGCGTCTGGCAGTGCCGAAATTGAATCGTAATTGCTCTAACGCATCGTGTGATTAACGCTAGCGCCGTTGATTCAAAATGACTGCGCTTCTATTCGAAACGCCCGCCTAAATGTCACGGTGGGGCAGTGCCTGAGAGTGCGCGCGCCCAGACTTCGGTGACCCGCGGGCGTTGAAGAATGAAATGCTGTAGGTGCTCTGAGCGTGTCCTCCCCCCCCCCCCCCCCCCCAAAAAAAAAGAAAGAAAAGCATTCCTGGCGTAAGCAGCCAAGAACCGTTTTGAGAGCAGCCTGACAGTTCTGTATATAGCAGTCATATGTTTCTCTGGTTTCGTTATTTGTAGTGTTATGAATCTTTTTTATTACTGTACAAGTATGTACTCCATTTACTCTGTACAAAAACAATGTTATGCATGCATTATTAGTGTGTTATATTGTATTTATTTTTATATTGTATGCTCTGAGTGGTGCTTTCGGGTACTTGGGTCCCGTCAGGCAGAGGACATCTGCCTTTTGCCCTTGTATCCGAGACATACATTTGTCTGAAATAAAGACAACAACAACAGAGCAAGAGGGTTGACTAACAATAGTCCTCGTCGGGTGCCACTCGGGGTATTGTACGCGCCCCGCAAGTGTTCTCTCATATCATCTTAACTGAGTTGCTCGAAATATTGAAGTACATAAGGAGGACACCTGGACACAGCGCACGCTAACAACTGGAACTTCATTGACAAAAAAAAAAAAAAACAGACATATATGAGTGGTTACAAGAACACGGACGGTGAAAGAAATGATTAGATATGAGCAGACAGATTGTATTAGTGACGTGCTTCCAGAAAAGCCACCTCAGTGGCGAGTAACACAACCGAGGGTTTCGCGACATATAAATCAACAGCTAGGTTGATAACACGCCTCTTCGATTTCCCGCGCTTTTCTGGACGCGCTTCATTAATACAATTTGTTTGCTCGTCTAATCATTTCTTCCACTAGACGTGCTCTCGTAGCCGGCCGCTTATATGTGTCTGTTTTTTTTTTCAATAATGTTTCAGTTAGTGTGCGCTGTGTTCAAGTGTCTTCCTTATGTACTTCAATTTTTCGCCAACTCAGTTATGAATTACCAATTCGTCCGGCAGTCCGTGTTCTCTGTTACAGAAAAAAAAAAGAATTGCACCTGAATACCCAGATGAGCACGCATCGTCACCGAGGTATTTCCTTCTCTTACTTTAAAACTAAAGTAAAATATCTTACAGGCAACGCTCGTCACTAATAATCGGTCAGAAGTGGCCGCGTCTGCAGGACTATCAAACAACACAAGCATATCGAGTTTCCGAATTTGTTGTCGGGTGTCCCTAAGGAGACAAAAATATGTGCGGGTGAAGTTCCACCTATTTAAATATATTGAAAGACGCTGGAAGGCTTCGCCAGGCAGGACCAGCAGGAGCGTTTATTCCGCGATGATTGCCACGGCTCAGAACAGCAACGAACGAGCCCAATCGAGATGATGATGGTTAGGTACAAATAAGAACGATAAAGTACGATAAATGTGCTTACAAATATATATTTTTTTAAATAATCGTCCAGTAACACTTCTGCTGACAGCAGGCTGCATGAACCACGGTTGTTGTGAACAGTAACGGTATATAGCGGCAAAAGAGCTAAGGTCACGCTATGTTAAGAATTAATGTCAAAGCATCATCGGATACTTGATACCGCTCGAAAAGCAGGGTGAAATGTCGCCGTGAATCTTGCGTGGCAGTCCACGCTGACCGAAGGAAGCGTTACCTCTCAGAGGCGCTCCTCGCAAAAGCAAGTGACAGGTGCGCGCCATCGCACCTGTCGTTAACTCAGTTAACTTAAATGTACGCGAAATGTGAGAATTCTTCGATTTACAGATTTACTCGATGAATATCATAACTCACCTTTCACCACGGCTCCTCTTCGCGTTGGGCGTCCATGACGTCATTCGCACGCGCTCCGTCGAAAGTGCATGACGTGGTGATGACAGCGCGTTGGCTCGCTAAAAAAAAAACAAAAAAACTTGGTTGGCAAACACTCTATAGGTTGTTTAGCGGCTAATACAAACACAACCTATGCTTGCAAAGTGAGAAAAGCCGCGGCTGAACGGCCTTGAATCACCGGAGTTATCGAGCATGTCGCACAGTCGGAAGCACGTGATGTCGTTTTATACGTCACAGAAAGATTCTGGGAGATGGCGCTACGGTATATGTCCTCGCCATCAATAGCTCGTGGTATTGGAAGGCCCACACAATCCACCTCTGCAACTCACGAGCACAACAGAACACTGTATGGGGTGTATGGCAGCTCTGTCCAGCTCGTGAGACGAGCGAGGACAGCGGCCCGTGCCAATGGGACCCCGGACTAAGAATCCCAGTCACTGACATTCCTTCCTTGGCCGCAAATAAATGAATGTAGCTGTTCCACGCTTCATAACACTAATAAATGTTTTATTCTCTCTCAATAGCTATTTTGTGACAGCTCAGTAGTGGAATTTACCCGTTGTGGTGCATATCCGTTCGTATGATGAACCGTGAAAACATGACACAGCGTGATGACAGGAAACGCCGGCAAGCCTAGCGCCTAAGGTGCTTATCACGATAACAGCACACAAGGACACGAAGGGGCAAACGCGAAAGTACTGCGTAGTTGTCAAATTTCTTTTTCGCTTGTTCATGCAGTGGCTTTCGTCGCAACCATGGCGGGAAATTACATACAAAAACGGGGACAGGCAAGTGCCACACCACAACGCGTTTTTTTAGCAGCGCGTATTGATGACGTCATAAACAGCCGTTTTTCAATCTTCCGTGAGTGCTCCTGCCTACGCTAAGATCGTAATACGGGGATTCCTGATTTCCATCTCGAGCACGCTATATGATTATTACCCACGGCCACTGGCAATTCATGCACAAAAAGACGTGCGAATGCTGTGGGACTAGCGCCGTCCCAGCCTTCCCGCTCTTAATGATAGTTGTCGGGGTTTTACGTCTCGAAACAAACGATATGATTATGAGACACGCCGTAGTGGAGCGCTCCTGAAATTTTGGCTGTCTGGTGTTCTTGAACGCGCGCCTGAATCGAAGTGTACGGGCCCTCTAGTATTTCGCTTTGATCGAAATGTAAACGCCGGACTCGGGACTCTACGCCGCGACCTTTAGTTGAGCATTAGAGCTTCATATTTATTGAATCACCGTGGCGGATGGTACTCCCGCTTTCAAAAGAGGCGCGTCTGTCCAGTCTCTCGCCAGGCGGCGTGGCGTTGGCCGTTTGTTTTGATAGTACTGTAGTTTTGATGATGCGTTTTCTCCGGGCTGCCTAGGGGACGACTGTGCCGAGCCCGCGTTTCCGGGATAGGTGCCGCCACCGGCGGAGGAAACTAGGGCGGCGCGCGTTCTCTTCCGCGTTTCAAGCGACCCGGAGGGGGGGAGGCGACGGGCCTATGTGGTGGCGCAGAACCGGTATTTTGACAGTTCCCCGCCAGACACACATCGTAAAGGTAGCGCGCTCTCCGCTGCCTCTCCTGTCCGTATCTTGCGACTCAACCGCTCGTCTCCAGTCCCGCCGCAGCCTCGCGATGGCCCAGGACAGTGGATTGGTGCTCGTCACCGGGGCCTCCGGTTTCATTGCGCTGCACGTGGTTCGAGCCCTGCTCAAGCAAGGCTTCCGAGTGCGCGGTACGGTCCGCGACGCCAAGAACGACCGCAAGACCAAGCCGCTACGGACTTGCTACCCCGAAGCCCAGCACCCAGTGGAATTGGCGGAGGCCGACCTCCTGGACGACGCCGGATGGGCCGACGCCGTCAAGGGCTGCCAGCTTGTCGTTCATGTGGCGTCGCCGTTTCCAAACGCCGAACCGAACCATCCCGACGACGTGATCCGACCGGCCGTCGAAGGCACGCGACGCGTCCTCAAGTTCGCCGCTGACGCCGGCACGGTCCGGCGCGTGGTCCTCACCAGCACCATGGGTGCCGTGCACGGTGAGGTGGACACTCCGGCAGATCGCGAGTACGACGAGAACGACTGGACCAACGTGGACTTCAAGGGTCTCGAGACGTACGCCAAGAGCAAGACCCTGGCCGAGAAGGCTGCTTGGGACTTCGTAAACGCGCTACCCGCCGCAAAGCGCTTCGAGCTGGTCACCGTCAACCCGTCGCTGGTGTTCGGCCCGCCGCTGCACGGTGCCTACGGCACGAGCATCGAGGTTGTCAAGCGACTGCTCGACAAGTCGACGCCCCTGATTCCATACGTCAACTTCGCCGTGTGTGACGTTCGCGACGTGGCCAAGGCTCACGTACAGGCCCTGATCGTGCCAGAGGCGGCCGGTCAGCGACACATCATCAACTCGGGCAACGTCTGGCTCAAGGACATGGCGCACATGCTCCGCGAAGAACTGTCGTGTCAGGGTTATTACATTCCGTTCCTGTCGGCCCCCAACATCGGTCTCTGGCTCGTCGGCTTCATTGATCGGTCGGCAAAGATGCTCTACCCTCGGGTCGGCAAGGTGTTCAAGTTCTCGAACAAGCGGATGCGCGAGGTCCTCAAGGTCGAGCCGAGGCCCATCAGGGAGTCTGTCCTAGACACGGCTCACGGCCTCATCCAAGCCGGCATCATACACGAAGCTCCCAAGTACGTCCGCAAAGAGCTGCGCCTGGACTGACCTCCCGCTTTTTGCGGCTATGGACTTTGGGGACTGACCATGGCTTCTGGGTCCGCCGTGTACGATATATGCTGTCCTTATTGCTAACTTGTGGGCATGCTTGTGGTTCTCCTACCCACGTGAGGCGTTCCCGAACAAACAAGTATATAGTCGCGTGCTTCCGAGGGGGTGCCCTTAATTCGTAGGGGGCATGCCGTGCTCTTAACTATCGTAACCGTTCGCGTGACTTTAATTGGGTAGCATTCGGCGCCCGCCGTCCATATACTGCCTCCGTCCAACATTTTGGTATAGCCAGTCTACTAGCTGCCTTACCTTAATAAGTAACGATGTCCGAGAGCATGCAGCTGTGTGGTCTTTGGCTTTCAGCGCCGGGCAATGATCAAGCAATTTCATGACCAAAGTAGCTGTCAGCTCTTTGGAATAAATGCGTCGATGATGTTCCTTGAGGGCATATCGTGTCTAGCTTGGGTGTTTACGCTTTCTTCGCGAAAACATTTCTTATTATATTTTTTTCACGATTCATTACTTGTGTCTATGTGCATTTAGTGTGTTCTACACCGTGCATCTGTACATGCCGAATAAAGCGTAAATGCATTGTTTTTTGAACTCGTTGTGTGTCGTTATCTCCTATAGCATAATCCGCCGTGGTGGCAGGGGTGATGGTGCCACACTGTTGACCCGAAGGTCGCGGGATCGAATCCCGACCGCTGGTGCAGCCGCATTTCAATGGACGTGGCACGCTTGACGCCCGGGGGATTCCATTGCGGCGTCATTGATATCGCGGTTTTGGGACGTTAAGCCCCAACAATTGGTGCCTCCGAGCAGATATCCTGTAGTACGTGCCGTCTTGGCGCATGCTTCCCACCTGGCACTTTCGCAAGTTTCAGATTGGGGCGTTCTTTTAATAAGCGCCTGCTTCTCCGGAGGAAACTTGCATAGTGGCAAAATGCCAACTCCTATTGTGTCAGCGAATGGAGAGTTGTCTGCTTTTCAAGAGGCACGTCGCTTTGATATACCAGAGGAAATGCTTTACGAACAATGTCGCGTGTTAACCCAGAAATCGGTCTCGCTAAAGTTGTGCTACACCCGAGTCGGTCGAGGCGAATTCCAAACCTGCTTCGTGTTTGTATCGAATGAGGAATTGCTGCAGTGTGGTAAATGAGATGTTTATATCATTTCGTTCGGCCTTGAGGCGCAAACGCGCCACAGCTCGCATGTTGCATAGCATCAACGTTATAACGCATTGAATCCATGTTAATGCGGGTAATACGCTAGGAAGGCGCATCGCGCGAATGCGTGAGGCAGGGGTTGGTCTCGAGACTCGCTGACCATCAGTCACGAGATGGCAGACGGCCGCCTCCCGTCGTGCCACTTCGAGCTTGGTTGTAGCTGGTGGGAAGGCCAGAGTTGATGCACTACATGTAAATGGCGTCGCATTGTATCACTTGAGATGCGCAATAAATGCGGCTGCTATATGTCATATTTCACAAGACTGGTATGACCTAAAGCTTCTTTAAAAGAAAAGGGGGGAAAATCCGGAAATTAACTTTTTTACGCGAACGTGTTTCTTTCAGGTGGTTCTGAAGCTATATCTCCCATGGTGAGTATTCCCAGAAAATAGGCTGGCGGAGAGAAAAACGTAAAAAGACGGGGGCCTCACCCTTTGCGTGCTGTTCGACCGCTGGTTGTCTGCGGTCAACTTTCTGCGGTCCAAGGGCAAAAACCTGTCTCTTAGGTGAAAACCAGGTTGGGCGTTTGTGTGTGTGTGGGGGGGGGGGGGGGGGTTGTAAAGCACAATGAGGGACTCCGAAAGAGAAACGTATATTGGATGCGAAGGATGGACTCATGTTGAAGGCAGTGGCAGCCTTTGCAAAAGCCACCGAAGTGAACGCCTGAAGTGGTCAGGCATCTGAAGCCGTATTTACTCGAGTGCGATCACAACGAATCGCCTCTCCTAGCGTGCTATGCACCAGCGTCTACATGTAGGCCATGAACTCTGTCGGGAAGCCCTAAGTATTGCGTTCTTATGCTCTATTTCATACATCATGTGCAACGATGTGGAAGCTAGCGAGCCTTTTTACAGTCGATGCGTTCGCAACAAAAAATAGTTTTAAAAATAGTCGTTGCACGTCTGTTCTTATGCGGCTGGGTAGCTTACTTACACGTGACGCCACATACAGTTTGGCAGCTTGGGCCAGTTGGTATGACATGACGATAGTTATAGCGCGAGAACAGAACGACGACGCAGAGACGTCCTTCGTGTCCTTGTTATCTCCGCGTCGTAGTTCTCGGCACATGCAGGTTCTCTTCTCTGGCTACGTAACGATGGCGGCCACCTGGACTTACTGTATCTCATGAGGCCCTCTCTTTGTTGGGGTGGACACATAGTCGTTCGGTCTCCGCGTTCTTTTGTGCTTTCCTCGCTTACGTCTGATCGCCAGTGGCGCCAAAGGGGAGCACGGGGAAACGCAAAGGTGAACCGGCACTAATCGGATGACACGCGAGCGACCACGGCACGCGTGGAGTTAGGCTGACCGAATTTCTAGCATAGCTTCCGCAGCGCTGCACGTGATTTATGAAACGGAGTATAATTCTTGAATGCCGATGGCAAATAGACACATCCCCTTCGCCGAAAAGCTACAACATCGGAGATGAAAGCGAATACGTCCACAAAAAGCTTGAGGCGAAACTCGTCTCCTCCGTCGACCTGGAACAACGACGACGCCTCGTCGTCAGGGGACAGCGAGGGCCAGAGGATACCTGGAAGGAGAGCGCTTACTCCTATATACCGTTTCTAAATAAGCGTTTAAGTCTCCTACTTTGTCTGCTCCTGTGGCTTTCTTATCACTTGCCTGTGCCTTCCTGAAAAGGAAATTCTGAATTCTACAACTTGGCTCCGACTCGGTGCTGAAGTGGCAGCGGACAACTAAGCGCCGCCGTTCTGTACGATTCGACAAGATCTCGTGTCGCCGCATGTACGACGACAATCACGGACGATTGAGTTCAAACGGTCCCTCCCGTACGAACTGCTCTTTCCTCTAAATGCTCCGGCAACGTCGAAGTGGACCCATTCGCTACGGTCTTGAGTCAAGACCCGTTGCTGGCCGTGTACACGGAACGCTTGACGTCAAGCGGGGCGAGAAAAAAAACACACAAAAAAGTCAAAGAATGAAAACCACTGAAGGGGCTCCGGCTAACGCGCACAGCGCTGCGTCGACAGTATACGCTCTCCTGTGCATTGTGCTTCCTCGTAAACGCGATTTTGTCCCGCCTTAGTGTTACGCACACAGAAGCGTGGCGCCATGCCCGACTTGGCCGATGGCAGTTCTTTCCTCATGAGAAACTGTGGCGCGCGTGAGATGCATTTTTGGGCTGGCTTGCGCACGTACCCCTCTCACCCTTCTGTCTGCGATGGGTTCATTACGTGGATCTCGTCGCGTAGGAGTGGACGGGGAGAATGCTTTTGGCGAAGCGGTACGAACAAGTTAATTACGCAAGTCCGCATAGTAAAGCGATCGAATTTATGAAGGAATATCTCTTGGCAACCTTTCGTCGGCATGCGCTGTTGCTCGGCTCTCCGGGGTAAAGGCGAAAAGAGAACAGTTGTAATGCATACCGAAAGGTTCTTGGTCGCCGATATTGTCAAAGAATACGTAGCCTGCGCATTAAGAAATGAGGCGAAAGGTCTGACTGTGTAAAGGTATAGGAGATAATTTTCGTAAACCCAGACAGACAGACGGATGGATGGACAGACGCTTCGAACCATGCACTCGTCATTTACTGCGTGGATATATATGCTGTATTTTTTTTTCATTTCGTGCTTTTTGCTGGTGTTTCAACCGGCTTCACTATGTACCAAGCAACCCCATTTCAGCGCCTCGCATGCAGTGTATACACTATACCCTACTGAAAATTCTCATATGACACACATGCCTCATATCCGTCTATGAGCTTTCGTACGATCATACGAATATATCTCACACGTGTCATACGAGATCATCTTTTCGATAGGGTGCGTAAACACAGTTTCTAATTTGTGATTACAACCGTCATAGATTTATTTTTCGTACAATGTGCGAAATCAACCTTTCTGTTCTTGCCATCCGAGCCCACAACTTTCGATATAAGCGCATAATTGTCTCGTTTAAATGCCTTTGCTGTGGATACCTGAGACACAAAAAGAAGTGCTACCTGCCTGTGCCCTCATAGCAAGTGCTCTGGCCAAACATGTCGCTACACCAGGATGGGTATCCAAGAGGAAGAAAACCGTGAAGAAAAATCTCATCAAGTTTTTCGCGAAGGAGCTGTACGCTCCGTTTTAGGCGCTGTTACGTTTGGCCCGGCAGTGGTGGTGGTAGTGGTTAGAAGAGGAGAAAGGCACCTAATTTCTGCTGCCCGGTCGGGAGCACGGCGCAGTGCCTAAGGCCCGGCAGTTCATCCCAGCAGACGCCATTCTGCATGAGCCGGTCTGCGAGAAGGCTTTCACCCCGATATCGGTTCCCTGTGGGAAGCGAAAAGCACGACGCTGTCCTGCAGGTGGACCAGACAGTTTGCAATGGCCGTGTTACGGGGAACTTGACGAAAGCTTTGCCAACAACCCTTCGTTGAGTGGGGTCTAACAGCGTAAGACGGAATCACTGTTGCAGTTCTCATGAAGTCAACCTCTCCAGACAGCCATTGTCGCCTACGCGAGGTCGCGACAAAGAACCAACAGTTCGGAAGCGTGGAAAAAGCGTCGCAGTTCTCAGGGATCGAGTACCTGGCCTGCCGAGTTCGAGAAACTTCTGCAAACACGGTAGCTGAACGCAGCCATGGACCGCTGCTGACGTTCGTGTCAGCGACCATCTTCCCCCCAGAGGAGCTTGACTTTCTCTCTCAACCGGACTCTACCCCCTCGCCCTGCGAAGTCTTCAAGGCGCAAGAGGGAGCACGCTGCGCATGCGCTGTACGTAAGGGAGATGCGTGCGTTCAGCCGTTGGGTACCTTAGCAGTGGCTCTCGCGAGATCTCCCCCTGGTGATAGCACGAAAACGAAGATGGCCGCGACCAACAGCAGCACAAACAGCTGTGCGGTCATGGCTGCGAGTAAATCCCGCGTGCAATTTACGATTGTCCGCGATTTGGAGCTCCTTGCTTACGTCAGGAGCTTAAATCCGTTCTCGGACCCCGTGCAATGGACGGTTATCGCTGTGAAAATACAGGAGCTGACGGGGATGCCTTTCAACGCTCCGGAATGACCTCAGTTTCATGTCTAAAGAACCCCAAGTGGTCGAAATTTCCGGAGCCCTCCACTACGGCGTCTCTCATAATCATATGGTGGTTTTGGGACGTTAAACCCCACATATCAATCAATCAGTTTCATGTCTTCACACGTGTTAACTATAGTTGGCTATTGTAGTCTATTGCCTAGCCACTAGGTAGCGCCTAGTGGCACTCCAGGACGAAAGTGTTGACGCTTAGGCGCAGTCCACGTGTCCGTTGTCGCGTACGCTAAAATAATACCGTAGGAAGCAGCCTCAGCTGTTAACGTATACGTAGCGCGCTAGCCGTTGCGCTTGTGCTGCCTTGCGCGCGCTAAACTAAAGCTCTCTATTGTGTGGGGCGCTTGTGTTACCCATTGGTCATTTGCGCCCGTGTTCTTCATCAGCCGAGTGGCCCAATATCTGCACCCTTTCTGGTGGGCGGATCACTGAGATTTAGCGTCACCTGATTCGTGGCAACATTGGTCACCGCCTTCTTCGGACTGTTGTGTATGGAATCGACGGGCTGTAAAAGCCGAAGACATTTGTAAAATATTCGCTGAATCTCCGTACAGTTCAATCCCCCCCCCCCCATCATGTAAATAAAATTTTCGTTCTATCTCTAAGAACGCGTGTCCTCACTGGCAGAGATCGGCTATGTGAACGACGGCTGGGAGCCAGCTACCGTAAAGATACCCGCCGTACCGGCCATCAACATCCAGACCCCGAACAGCGCGCGCCACGGCCTGGAAGCATACCTTACTACACCACGCAAACGGATCCGTTCTATCCGCGTCTAGCAGGAAAACGCGTTGTTCCACGACCCGGCGACTTCTCTTCCGGCTCCGCTTTCCAAATGTGGCACGACGGAATCGCCTCTGTCGTTCCACTCACGCTTGAAGTATACTCACCGCTATTTTTACTCCCACTGGTCGTGTTGGGGCAGAACCGGTGGCACAGGAAATCAAGCGCTCTGTATCGCCCGAGTTTGTCAACAGGGCAGCACAATTGTGTACTGAAAAAAAAAAACACACAGTAAAATGAAGGAAGAACGAAAACCATTTCTCTCAATGCTGCCTCGGTTCGCTTTAAAATAGTGCGTGTGTCGTATACGCCGATTCGTTCGACGCTGTTTCTCTTTCAGTGGTATCAACAGTGTAGGTGGATGTGAATGACTTCATGCTTGGACGCTGAGGAACACCGCGCAATGTATAGGCGTACGTGCATAGTCCCGCGTAATGAAGCGTATAAGTTAATGAAACACAGGATTTCTTGTGCATTCATCTAGGACGACCCTAAGACGAACGCCATCTCCTTTTGTGTTTCAGTCAATGGGTCGATCCTGCCCCGCCACCCTTGAAAGCTTTCTGAACCCATCGCGGTATTGCATGGCATCCGCGATCGGAGGCGTCTTTGCTGGTTATGCACTGCCTCCGTTATCGACTCAACTTTGACCAAGCAATCATCTCGTGTGATGACGTCACCATGCGACGTCACCTTCTGTGAGGTCATAATGACGCAACATATTTTTATGTGTGACTTCATGATAGCGTCATGTGGTGCGTCATTACGTGATTTTTTTTTTTCATCACACTCGTGTTGACGTCGCCGACGTGGTATGCCGGTCAGTTTTCACATTCAATGAGGAATCTAAGGCTTTCCACTTAACATTGTTAGGGTTATAAACGACGATATGATTATGATAGACGCCTTAGCGGAGGGCTTCAGCAGTTTCGACCACTCGGGCTTCATTAACGTGCCCCTAAATCCAAGCACACGGACATCTAGCGTTTTCGCCTCGATCGAAACGCGGTCACCAGCATACGATCCCGCTGCCCTCGTGCCAGCAGTCAACCGCGGCGCGTTAAAGCTTGATATTTTGCTCAAGTAAACTGCAGCTCAGGTTTCCGCACACTGTCTAGCAGGCAACATCTTCGGGTCGACCTAAGCGGCAGAGTCATGAACTTCCTCGCTGAATTCACTTCAAAGGGGCACTGACCGAGAACCTGGCTCGCACTATGGGCGATTGTCCGGTCTGCCGAGAACTGCGCAAAGAAAGAAAATAGAAGAGAAATAGAAAAAATAGAAGAGAATAACGATGTGTATGGTCCGCTGCGTGCCGTGCCTCACATGGAAAGAATGGAACGTCACCAAACAGAACGCCCGGAGTGCGACCGTGAAGTGCGTGGCATTCTTCAGCTTTTGTTTGTTTGTTTTGTTTTTCTCGACCGGTGAGCACGGCGCTGCAGCCATCATCAGGAACGAGACCCATGGGCACGGCAGTCGGCTTGAAGGAAGAGGAAGATAGAGAGGAAGGAGAGAGGCCTTGATCTCTGCGCGGTCGAGGTCGGTCATCATCTTCGCCGCGGAAACGTCGTGATGGTTGCTCTGACCATGTTTCGGCGCTTCAGTGCAGTCCGGGCACTGGGAGGCTTGGATGCCTATTCAAAGAGCCAATGTAACAAACAGAGAAAAAAACAATGCTATGATTTATGGTTATTTACAGGGATTCGTTAAAAACACCATTTTTTTTTCTAAATGGCTCCGTAGCGTCTAGTCGCACTTCAGAAATTTAGAACTGTGAATCGCCCGAATCGTAGCCGATGCCTCTGTGTGGCCATGTGCCAACAACCAGTTATGACCGTCGGGATATATGACAACGCATTCCACAAGACACTACTTCACTTCGTACACAGCACTGGCCTAACGGCACACATTTAATACCCATGCACACGCAAAATATTATGAGTTAAGCGCAAGTCTATGTTGCAGTTAAAACGAAATAACCCCTGGGGCATGACCACCACCAAGATTGCACGGGGAAACACGACGGACTGCTACCAATCGTTTGTTGCCCATCGAGCAGTGGCTTGTTTTTGTTTTGTTTTGTTTTTAATTTTTATTAGTCCTCACCGTTTCATGATGACGTCGCAAAATTCGGCGGTCTACGACTCAACCGTGTGAGGTCATCGCTCGATTTTCGCGTCACTCCTGTTGACATTGTCGATGCCGACTGTCTCTTTTCGCGTTTGGTGAGGAAGCTCAGGGCGTTCGCATTAAAAACACGAGACGAAAATTCGGCGATCGACGCTGTCTGCTTCAAAACCAACCTGCGCACGCATGCGCAGTAACTATTTTGCTAACTGACGTTGTCTTTGGCGCGCTTTCTTCGTGACGCGCGGCCAGCGTTGCCCTAGGGCCCCAGTGGTTGTGCTGCTCTTTCTTTCTTTCTTTCTTTCTTTCTTTCTTTCTTTCTTTCTTTCTTTCTTTCTTTCTTTCTTTCTTTCTTTCTTTCTTTCTTTCTTTCTTTCTTTCTTTCTTTCTTTCAGCGCATTCCCTCTTCGTTCGCAATGCAGCGGGACGCCACAGAGTTCAATGGCAACCGGTTTTTTTCGGAAGCGCACGTCGTTACGGACACCGGGTCAACCGCCGTGGGGCTGCTCGGGTTTCCTGATGGCCCACATTGGTTCCTGTCGTGTGTGCGCACACACATACCGGTATGCCTTCCGCTGCAGTGCGCCCCGAAGTCGTGCCGGGAATGCTCGCTCTCCGTACTACCGAGTCCGTAGTGCCGTGGTCGACTGCGGTCAAGGTCATGCCTGGCCGCTGGCGTCAAAACACGGCGGGATACTGCGGGAGAGGAGGAGCGCGAATGGGCTTGCACGAGCGGCGGCGCAAAGGTTGTCGTGGCCGCTTTCCCTAACTGCGAAAAACTAGAACTATAATGACTTATTGGGTGGTTACGAGGGCGAGTTTAGTGAATGTGAAAGCGTTGATTAAAAAAGATGGCAGCGTATCTTCGTGCTTTGCTGCAAATGTCGTCGAAAGACGATAGCCCATTTTCGGGCCTTTTTTTTCTTGCATAACGTCGCACTTTCAGCGCAGCCTAAGTAACACTAGGTTCTTTAAGACTGCAGCCAAAGTAACACTAGGTTCTTCAGAATTGCACGTCCACGTATTTTCTAGTAAATGAACACACCACCTAATGCTTATCTATTGTCGTTGCGCCTCGGATGTGCGTAATATTTGCTTTTCGATCGACTGAGTATGAACGCAGCCACCAGATAATGATGGTTGGCCTGGCGGTTGAATCAGCCAGTGCGTAAACTTTGGCCTGGCGGTTGAATCGTTTCGTGTGACACACATTCAGACCGACAGACAGACCGAAATTTCCGCGTTCAAGTGTCCCAAGAAAAAGTGTCGTCTATAAAATTTTTCTGATATTTTTATGTAGACTGTATTGTATTGTTTATATTAATCGCTTTATTTTGGTGTGCGCTTGCGCAAAGACCTTATGGTTGTTCCTGGGCACGTTAAAATTATTATTATTATTATTATTATTATTATTATTATTATTATTATTATTATTATTATTATTATTATTATTATTATTATTATTAAATAGACTGTCCGATCGGAACGTGTCTGCGCTGCCGTGCACGGTGTAGCTGTCGAGCCAAGGAGGAAAACTCAATTTGTGCGCCGTGTTAGCTCAGCCGTCGTGTCACTTCGCGGCCCTGCTCGCGACCTTGGCATTTGACACGGTTCGAACTTCCTTCCCCACGCGTCTCGAAATAAATACGTGCAGTGAAGCGAAGGTTATGCGCGTCGCTCAAGCGTCCCAGTTGGCCGGGAGAATAACGCCCTAGCTACTCCACATAAATGTAACGTACAGGCTTTCTAATGTAGCTGCGACCTACTGGACTTGCCCTACGCCATCTCCTGACGCCGATTTCCGACGACAGCGTAGCTCTGACCTACTGGACTTGCCCTACGCCATCTCCTGACGCCAATTTCCGACGACAGCGTAGCTCTGACCTACTGGACTTGCCCTACGCCATCTCTTGACGCCGATAACAGCTCTCGCAAGTGGTGCCTCGTTCTCGGATTCATGTGACCGTGTTTCCAACTTTCCTATCTCTCCTATCCCTCATATGTCCTCGCTCACTGTCCTAGCGTATCTCTCTTTATATATATACCTTTAATCCTATCCTTTTAATCCCTCCTCACCTCCATCCCTTGTGAGCTACTGTTGAGGTGTCGCACCCTGATGCAGACAGTTACGGGGCTCACTTTTATTTTCATTTCCCTCTTATAATCACTTCTGTAATGCTGATATGTAGGATATGCGAAAAAAAAAAAAGCGCCGCGTGCAATGTGACACTAGAAGTCGCATAGGGCTCTGTATCGGGGCCACCTTGGCTAAGACTCTTTGGAGACGCCCGCGTTTTGTACAGACAAGTAAGGAATTAGAGGAATGTTAACCCAAATACAAATTGCCTTGTAATGAGTTCAGAATGGGTGCTATATGTGGGAAATGAACTTGAATAATGGAAAGCGTGTCCGCGTTTTTTTTTTTTTTTACAAGGAAACGGAGGCTATCGCAAAATCTGTAAAACTAGTCGGTTACGTATAGATTAGTGTTCCTAATTAAAAAAAACAGAGCACCATTAAAGCCTTGCTATGGAGCTGGCTTCCTTGTTTTCTTGTTCACTTTTTCTTGTGGCTTAATACCACCTTGGGGGACTGGACAAAAATTCAGTGGCCTAATTCATTTTATTCGGCTTTATTTCCAACTTCAGTCTTCTTTTCTTTTCTCCCCGGCTCTCGTGCTTCTTCATGTTCTGTCCCAATGCTTTGA
This sequence comes from Rhipicephalus microplus, assembly GCF_013339725.1. Lineage (NCBI taxonomy): Eukaryota > Metazoa > Arthropoda > Arachnida > Ixodida > Ixodidae > Rhipicephalus > Rhipicephalus microplus. Next base: position 111,422,977 of record NC_051175.1, read on the forward strand.
TATATATGTGGGGTTTAACGTCCGAACGTCCCAAAACCACCGTATGATTATGAAAGACGCCGTTGTGGAGGCCTCCGGAAATTTCGGCCACCTGGGGTACTTTAACGCGCAATGTACAAGGCTCATACGGCTTCACCCTTCCCGGTTACTTTTAACTACACCTCCAGGGGCAATACTTGAAGACAGTTAAAATTCAGCAGAGAGAGGGGGGGAAAGACAACTGCATTACAAGTAGACGAACCCCTTTCCGGTCCACTTAAAAAAAAAGAAGTGTCGCCTAGCCATCCGAAAGGCCTACAAGTTTCAAATGTCCAAGAAGCGCCTTCGTGATGTCTGGAAAGGAGTCCGTCAGCCACTTCTCTGTGGTTTTTGGTAAAATTGAAGCACACTCAACTGATTCAAGGTCACTGTAGTACCAGACAGTCTTCATTATTCCGTTCTGAGTGGCTGTTTTTGTCACAAAAGTGCCATAAAATTTGGCACTGAATCTCTCATTCCTTTCATCACTAGTACGAAATCGATGACTTGAACGTCTGGCATGTCTGACTGATGTCTCTTGTGAACTTTATTTTTTTTTTCATTCGTTTACTCTGCCTTTTTGTCTGTGATTTTTGTTGCCTCCCCTCAACTATCTTCATATTTCCCTATATAGTGCCCCCCGGCTTGCAGAATGGGGGGTCTCTCCTGAAGAAACGGACTGCGGACTGCACTCCAAGCCACTCGTATAGGATCAATAAAGATGATTACGGCTGCTTCTAAAGAGCATTTCTATCAATCAGGAAAGCTATTGTACATCCGAAGTTAGTTGATGTACTGTTTCCCGTTTCGTATGGCACGTTATACTAGCCTATACTCGCTGCGAGATGGTATGGTGCACAGAATTATCGATATATTGCCTTCTTGAGCCCATCGTGCTAGTTTTTCACTCTTTAACGCGGAGCCGTAGTCATATACAATTGCCCACGTAGTCCTAATGTCTCTTTCGAGGAGGGTTATGTCGCTTATTCGCATCTTTCGAGGAGGGTTGTGTAGCTAATTCGTAACTTCTTTTTTCTGCTCGTGGCGCGACCATCCTGGTGCATTCATCTATGGTGCGTATACATCTGAGAAAAGCTTACGTTTTTAGATGCGGAGCATCTTATACTCGCGCCTTGTAGTGCGCCGTCCGCACCGCTTCTCGAACATTCGACAGCTGACGCGCGCGCATGCGCCGTCGCGCCGTCGCCCACTCTTCCACCATCTGTGCATCCCTTCCTCCTCTACACACCGCGCGCGCTTCACTCCTCCACCATCTGTGCACCCTTCCTCCTCTACACACCGCGTTCGACATCTACAATTCTCCTGATTCTCCAGTGGACGCGCATGTGGCGTCGCGCTTCGAGAACATTCAACAGCTGACAGTGCATGCGCCGTCGTGCTGTATATATACTCAAGGTCGGCGCTCGCTCGCTCAGTTGCCGCTCGTCGGTTGGTTTGTACGGCGCGTCGACGTCCAAGGTCGCGGTGAAATGAATTCCAACGAATCCACAAACACAATGATCGACGTCCCTTCGACCAGCGCCGCCCTTTCGCATACGTGTGTACGTGTTCACTCATTTAACACCCCCTCCTACAACCACGTTAACCAATTTAGCCATCGACCCAAGTAAGTCGCAATTTAACACCCCATTTCACAACCACGTTAACCAATTTAGCCATCGACCCAAGTAAGTCGCACTTTAACACCCCGTTAACCAATTATATGGTCCGCATCCTCCTCAGTGTTCCCCCGAGGGAAGCTGCGGGCAATTTTTTTCTGACTCCTTCCCATTTCTTACTTAGCTCCGCCAAATCCAGGTGTACAACTTCAAAACGCACGTTTGAGTGGCAAGGCAGTATCACGGCGTCCGTAAGGCTGTTTATGTTTGAATGACGTGGCGTACTTGGCACACATGGTAAGAACGAACCTACTGGCTTACGTCTTTCTTCATACGAGCTGACTTAAATCTATTGACAATAGTTTGTTTTGAGTACGCCGAAATTGGTCCTGTCCTACGGATTATGGGCTTTCGTGGTGCAAATAACGCACTCTGGAAACAAAGGCTGGTGAAACTTGATGCCAACCTTCAGTAAAAACCAGTTTTTCTCGGGGCCTTTCCGCATCTTGACTCCATTGATTTCTTCAGATTGTTCTGTGTTGTTTTTTTATATAATCAATCTTGACGGAGCAGCCGCATCGCTTAAAGGGGAACTCCGGTGATTTTTCGACATTCACTGATTTCGATAAAACTTCGAACATATATCTTCTCCGATCGGTACCGTGGGGATATGTACCAAAATATACCGCCGTAAGTCATTAATTTTTTTTAGAAAATGAATTTGAAAAATTAGTAACCAATTCTGAAATCACACTTATAAACCCGGGCCACACTGTGTATGTGATGTAAGTGCCTACTCTTCTTCAAGAGTAGGCACTTACATCTTACAGGACACTTAGTGTCCTGCTTGGACTTAGGTCCAAGCAAGACACTAAGTGGTCCTGCTTGGACCACTTAGTGTCCGCAGTATGTATTAAATAAATAAAATAAAATAAATAAAACCTCGCCTCACCCAACAGACGGATGCAGCGCGCGCTTTCTTAGACGATGTGTCGACAACACGAGCACAATTGTATTTTTTTTTTCAGCAGCATATCGTGTTAGTCCTCGTTGACATCGGGTCTTACACTAAGGATGTACAATGTTGAGCAAAAAGGAGATCTATTCGGGTCATGTCAGATTCTTTACGCTCTGGTGATTCGAAATCAAAAGGCGATGCTTCCGCGCTTAGATAGTATAGCTGCAATGATCGCTGAACTTGTCACTGGTACGTTCAGACGTGCCGGCACAGTTTGATTCCGCGTCGGATGAGAACTCCAACTTGTTTTTCGCGCGATAGAGGGAGCTCGTGGGCTTTGTTTACGCTCTGGCCAGCCGTGGCGGTTTGTCGTGACGTCAACGTCTACCCAGACCGGAGCAGCTTATTGTTTATTTTTTTTTGCTTATTTAAAATTATTTACGTGTCTCTCAGGAAAATTAACCACCCCGGCTGTTACAGGGCTATTCACATAGGGTGATGACAGGGGCCAAGGTTGCGGGTGAGGTTACACATCTATAGGTGAAGTAACACAGAAAAAGAGCTCGTATACTAGAAATGACCTGGAGCAATATTGCAAGACGAGCTAGTTGGTATGAGTGCACCGTAACTTATTTTTAGCGCACACTGACACATGGACACGGAGAGGGAACAACACCAGGGCTTTTTATCAACAGCAAACATGCAGGGACATACATTGTGTCCAGAAAACGTCATTTGCGTATGCTCCTCACGGGAAGCTTGTCAAGAAAACCCTTACACGCTCTAGCAATGTCGACAGCAGTTGTTTTGAGATCTCTATCGGACAAAAAAGCGAGAACAAGAAAGCATTAGTAAAACAGACAGAACGCTGCAATATGCCCATAAGTATTGTCGCAGAGTGAGACAGGGTCAGTCGCGTCTAATAATGGCGTTTCGATTGTTCGATCCGTGTGGTTGTTGCTGCGGGCGGTCGCTTGCATAAATCTCAAGATGGAGGAGGAGGACGGTCAACGTCCAACGGGGACACGTGGACTACGTTGTTAAACGACGTTATTGCTGAAAGCAAAACCCCACGATACCAGTGTAGGAGCGATTGCTCTGTCAAATACTCCTGTTTTATGACTTATCCACCGCGGTCTCCAACTCAACCTCAGCTAGTGGGCCGCAGTGAGGAAATTTAGTCGTTCAAAGGCAGAGACGGTGAAGAAGATAAAAGCAAGAGATGTAGAACTGTGCACAGACGTAAACAGGGGGGGGGGGGGGTGCAGTGCAGACATTCGTGTACAGATGTGTCACGCTTGCTCTACTGAACAAAGTAATCTGCGTGTGGTCGCGTGACCACGGTTTCAGACTTCTGAGTGTACGCCTTACAGAAACTTGTGCCTTTACTTTCGCCTGCGCATTTCGAGAAGGCTGGCTTTATATTATTTGTATACATTCATGTAACTTTATTGGTTTGTTTGAATTTGTTTCGTCTAGCTAGTTCCGAGAAAGCCCACTTACGCATTTGGCGCAGGAAACTGCAAATGGGACATGTTCTCTGCAGGTTTGTCGGACGAAGCTTCGAATTAAACAAGAACATTTATCGCGAAGGCGGCTTCCTGCCAGACTCTAATTGAAGCGTCCACACGGGCCTTCGAGTTGACGTTGCTCGTTTACTGTCGTCCGCGGAAGATTCTTGCAGTAATGGAGCGAGACAAATAGAAAAATTAAGGTTTATTTGTCAACCCACTTTGTGTGTGTGTGTGAAATGAAACGGCAGTGAGACCTCTACAGATGAAACAAACAGAATCAGACAGGGCAGAATGCACTCCAGGGTTTCATATCGCTTTATTTTTTTTTTTTGTGAACACAGTGCATAAAAATAGATATGACAACCATGGTCGAACACACATATATAGGTAATACGAATTGTAAAAAGTTCCATGACAAATAATTTTAGGTAGAGTTTTGGCTTCTTTGTATGCACACACAAAAAACCTCAGCCGACTGTCGTCCAGGCACATAGTTTTACACGAGCCAGCGGACAGTGGAAACCTGGTAGGAATATCAACGAATCGGCAACATGATTTATGACAACCTTAGTTGATATACAAAAAAACAACAACGCGTTTAGACCCAGTTAACAATAAAAGGAAAATGATTGAGTTTTCTATAATGTTTACTAGAGAGAAATGTGGCGCAGCGATTGTTCAGCTATCATGTGAAGGATGTGCTGTGTAGTACATAGATGTATACGTATAGTCTTACTGCTCGCGGCTTCGAACGTTCTTGTGGCTTGGCCTCCTAAAAAAATTATGCCTGGAACGTAAGTCGCGAACGTGCTGCCCTACCCTCTGATTTTACCCTCCTCCATCGGTACGACGGCGAGCGTATCCGACGGCCGCCCCCCGCGAACACAGCAACGCTCTCACAGTTGCCTCCGAGCAGCCGTGATGTCACGTGACAGAGCGGTACGGTTATGTCACGTGACCGAACGGTCCGGAGGCGAGCGGTCTCATGCGGCGGCCGGTCGCAACACAAGGCAGGAGGCATGGCCTCCGAGATTGCGCGCTGGAAGGAGGCTCCCTATTGAAAAGAGAGCGACGTTCTATAACAGTTTTTATAGGAAGCGTTGCTTGGTATATTCCTGTGCTTCGGCTTTTGTTTCGGAAAGAATGACAGCTCGTTGTGAACTTCGTGAACTGTTTCGAACTGGCCAGTCTCAAGGTGGGGAAGTAGGAGTGCATAAGTGTTGGTATAGCACAACATATATAGCACACTATAATTTCGGTGATCTTTGTATTACGACATAACGGTTTACACGGAGACACACGGAGCCGAAAGAGGGAAGCTTAGGGAAGGAAATGTATGCACAACCCATCGTTCCGATGCCGAGTGAAACGCCATGCGCTGCAGCTCCCACGTGCACTATAGCGCCAAATTTTCCTCTAGTGAATCAGTGTGGAACACTGTGGGGGCCAAATGACACACAATACAAACGCGCGCGGAAAGTTTATCACCTGCAGGTTACGGTACACAGAGAAAGCAAGTCATTTGGTAGGAGATCCGAGACAAAAAGACTTGGAGATTCTCTGAGAAGTACCAAAGTGATCACAGAACATTGTTTCGATAACGTATATCGCAGTAACAAAGCTAAGGAACGTGCAAAGAACACAGTATGCAGCGTGCCGTAATCTGGCAGTGCAACCCTGCGTATCTGTGAGGGTGTGTATCAAAATCGTATACTGAAAGACAACGTAGTCTGGGACGACGCCTGGGCCGATGCCACTGTCGGCACCTAAGTGAAAATACCTCGGGGCAGCTTGTTGCGCAGCTTGTTGTGCAGCAAGCCGTGACATTGTGACGCCATTTTAAGTCACAAAACTGCGTGCTTGCCGCTGTGCTCAACGTTTCGAAACGTTGTTAGTCTCTTCTTTATTTGTTGGCTAGCTTCTTATAATCTTGTTAGGGAGCGCTGCAAACATCGATCACGTATATTTTCTGACCTGCAGAATTTATCCGGCACTCTCCACAATGCATTCAAGTCTATTGGCATAATGTACTGTTGCTTCCGCAGTGAGCTCTGGCAGTGAGACGGCGCGCTGACGGAGCTGCTCGCGGAGGGAACAGTACAACGTACGGAGGCAACGGTCGTACAAACGGCAGCATGAGCCAATAAACCTCATTCAAGGACGCTGAATTACGCGGAACGCCACGTTTAAGCCTCCGGACCAAAACGACGCGTTAGGATCAATTGAAATCAACAGAAGACAGCGCCAGTCGCGTGTTGATTATTGCAAGCGAAGGCACCGTCGATGACGCACAACTCTATCGCACGCACGCTAACGATGCTGACCTGCAGGAGTGCCTGTGACATCCAAACGACGGAGCTAAACTATTGCAACATTACCACCAAACACGGGGACCCTCTCGCCCGACTACGGTCGTATTTAAAGTTCGTCAGTAATAAGTACGAAGGCAGTTCCATAAACAAACAAGAAAGCGTGGCCTCATGACGTCACGACAGGGCGTCACGTGAGCCCCAGTCTCCGCAGGACGTGTAGGAAGCGGCTGTTCTCGAAGAGCGCCGAGTTGATCATGGCCAAGATGACGGCCAGGACCATGATGGGTAGCACGACGGCGACCGCGTAGTACAGGACGACCAGGAACGAGGCCAGCAGGACAATGCCGACCAGGATGAGCGCGTCGGCGCCCCACGGGTACTGGAGAATCTCGGAGGCCACGACCAACGCCGATTCGAGAGCGCGGCTGGTCCAGGAGACGGGCTTCTCGGGGTAGGCGCCCGCAGTGGTACCGTCGGTCTTGTGGGTCGCCGCCACGGAGACGCTGGGACGGGTATTTGCGTCCGGCTTCGAGAGGTCGTCGTCCCTGCGTGAAGCAAGAGACCGGCGTGAAAATAATGAGCAAATGTGCGCTCTCTGATACCGAGTGGAAAGGGCGCTGAATGGATTTTTTTTACTGCCATGGACCCTATTCATATTTCGCTAGTGTGGTTCCCTGCACTGCATACTTGAACAAGTAACGGCGGCACCTGTCGTGCTTCAATCGGAGGCGCGCGGTCCTAGTTGAACGTGCCGGGGCGTCTCTATTATGAGTGTTTATATTGTCACTTGCTTGCGGCACGACAGCAAGAAAGATGATGATACAGTTAGGCATGTACTACCGTGGTGTCCTGGCGCTTGCCTACTCGGAGGGTTTTGGCCAAAGATTGAGTAGTTGCGATTGATTTTTCTTCGTGATTAATAGTCGTTTCGCTAGTGTCATGTTTAATTAGTGAGTGTTTTTTTCCCCGGATAGTAAGGCCAGACAGATGCCGTTTTCCTAACCTGGACCAGGGGCTTTTCTCTGGTTTGCTTCTCTTCCTCCGCAGGAGTTACCCGTCGACTTGTTCCTACACTGTGGCACAGTACACGGGCCTCTACCATTTCGCCTCCATCTAAATGCGACCATCGCGACTGGAATCGAACCCGCGACCTTCGGGTCGGCAGTCCAGCGCCTCATCGGACTCCATAGACTGCCGTTGACACCGTTGAGAAAGAGATAGAGGGCTTGTTGAAAGAGCAGAATGATGAGCTCGCGTATATAGTCGCCGACTTTCTTTTCTGCAGGGAGAGAGGAAGAAGGGGGAAAGGGGCAATAGAAGAGTGTGAGCAGGAAGACATGTTAGGAATAAAAATAAGATGTACGTGTTGGAATAGCAGTCTTAAGGGATGAATTTACAGTTTTGGCAATTTGCGTAAGAAAGATATGAAAAAAAAAACACGTAAAAGAACACTCACGGACACAACACACACTTTTTTTTTGTATGAAATGTCAAACTTCGCTCGGAAGACGAATAGATCCGATCTATGCGATTGATTGATTGATATGTGGAGTTTAACGCCCCAAAACTACCATATGATTCTGGGAAACGCCGTAGTGGAGGGCTCCGAAAATTTCGACCACCTAAGGTTTTTTTTAACGTGCACCCAAATCTGAGCACACGGGCCTACAGCATTTTCGCCTCCATCAGAAATGCAGCCGCCGCAGCCGGGACTTGATAACGCCACCTGAGGGTCAGCAGCCGAGTACCTTAGCCACTATACCACCGCGGCGGGGCCCGATTTATGTGAATACAAGTTCAATGCGTTTCACATATGAATTACGGTGTTGCCTTGTTTGGCACGGGAGACTATCTGCGCCTCTACAGCCGTGTTGCCAGATGCTGCCGAGCAAACGAGCGAATACTCATCGCAAAGGAAGCCCGAAACAAGCGGGAACATGACGAATTTTCCGATTCTTGAAAACATTTTTTTAAAAATTTGATGAAAGAACGTCACTCAATCACGAGAAGGAGGAAAACCCTTCATTTAAGCTGGCGATGCCAGATAGCCCTTATCCCCACTGGGCTGGTCGACATCCCTGTAGTCCCGGACGTCATTAGTCGAATGCGGAGCTATCTAGCAGGGTCGTTTCCCAGCACTGTTTGGTGAGGTTGGAGATTGGGGTTAATTTTGGGTTCATTTGGCAGGTCCAGATGCATATGGCAAGTGTTGGCCACTTCACAACAGTACTGGCACTGCCCATTTATTACGCAAGGGAGCCCAAACAATCAGGTAATTGTTTAATACAACGAAAACATGCGCAACTATGAACGAAAGCACATAGATAATTTTTAACATTGTCTTCATTCAGTTGAAGATATGTTTGTCAGTGCACCATTAAAGTCATTTGTTAATTCCACCAACGTATGTTTGACTTTAATAGTTAACCATAGGCGTGCGAAGGGCAGAAAGGGGGAGGCGGGAGGCGCTAAATTTGGCTTATACTCTGACTTAGTGGGAACGGGGGTTCTCAACCAATGCTCAACCAATGACGTCACGCGATCCCGTAACATGGGTTCTCGACCACTGCTCAACCAATTATGGTATCGCTAGATGTCTTGTTGAGCATGAAAACCCACATACCTGCTCAGGCACGTTGCCGGGCTATAGTTGGTTGGGGTTCCTCATTCACGACAAGGACACAAAAGAGAGAGACACACACACAGTGGTGTATGTGTGCGTGTGCGTGTGTGCGTGTGTGTGTGTGCACCTGAAATGCCGCGGAGCGTAATAGTGTCAAAAAGAGGCACTTGGCAACGTTATGACCCGCATTTGCAAGAAAAACTGGCCATTTTACATGTCGACGATACTTTCTTGGTAAACAAATCAACAGAAGTCGCTGACAAAAAAAAAATAAACTAACTATACAATTCTGACAAAAGGTACCCAGACTGTTCTATTGATGTCAGAAATTTACATTATTCGCCAACGCAGGATTGCCTACTTCTTTGTATTGAGAAACTACGTATACTGACCAACGTATTGTTACTTTCTAAAACACAACAGGAATGACAGCAAGTTGGTTCTTAGAACTGCTGAGCACATCTCCACTTTTGTTTTTCTAAAAGATGCTACATACACGCAGAAAAATGGTGTGTCATGTCAAGCACCATTATTGAGCGAGCGGTTTTTCGCACAGTGCGACTGACTGCTGCAAGCGCGCAAGGTCACATCGAATGTTTGCAGATTTTTCCGCTGTAGAAGTTGACAATAATTTGTGTTTCTTTAGACTCTGGTAATGGCTCTTGTGATGTTGCGGAGGCTGTGGTTTTGTTTAACGAATGCCTCTACCATCTTGGTGTTACTACAAAAAGCCCGCGAAGATAACCGGCTGAAATTCGTATACGCTTTGATTGCATTTCATGCCGTCTCATGTTTGTTGGACTTGTGCTCCGCGAGGCAATAAGGCCGTACTTGTCTTCGATTCAGTTCACTCAAGGCTGGGGCCCACACTGTGCCCACACTATTTCATATAGAGTTTCACCAAACAAGTCGAGCGCTTGTAATGTGAAAGCTGTGTGCCCTCACGATATATTGAGGTCCGTGGCGGAAACAACGCTGAAGTCTATCAAGGATGTTAGTCGTGCTACAACAACTCCCTGTGAGACAACACAAGTGCGAGAGAAGCAGAAAGTCGCAGTAATCCCTTACTTCAATTGAGTTAGCCACAACATGAAGTGCGTCGGCAAGCGAGCCAATATAAACGTTTTTTTTTGTTTTTTCAGCCCCCCTTAAAAGCTCTCGAAAGCGTACCGTCGGGTGAATTCTGACACAAGACCCCGAATAGTGTACACCACCAAGCACGAAGATAGGTTCGCCCCACGTGAATAATGCGTAGTATATTGTACAGTGGTCAACTCTCACTGTCTGGAACGATGGAGTGTCGCGCACGAAACAGCACGAGCGACATCTGCAGCCGCAATTACGCCACATCTATTCTGTCGCTGTGTATACGTATAGCGTGGGCCCATTGTTTCGCAGCCACTTAATTGTTACGCGAAGTGTCGCCTTCATTTTTTTAGTGGAAGTTGTACGCGATGCGATTCACCCCAGTTTCTGTGGAACATAACCGTTTATGAGGGTGATAGTTTTTTTTTTTTTCGGAAAGGTCGCGCAAATTTCTGTGGCGGTTCCCCGCTACAGATGGAGGGCGCTCCGTCCAACCTTAATTAGTCGGCCCAGCGAGGAGTCGTCGACCGCGTATACCTACTGCATAGAGTTTCTCAAAATTAACTAGAGGGCACTCTGGCGCTGCGATCGTTCAGCGACCATGGGAATGATGGGTAGCACACACATTTGCCTAGTCTTCGTACTTGCGAGCGGTGAATCGTACTTGCGGCTTCGTTTATTGCTGTGTTTCGATTTTGTTTTGAAAGAAAGATTCAACCCTTTTAAACTTCGTGACTCGATTTGGAAAGGTAAGTCTAAAAAAAATAAGGTGATGAAGCGCAATTGCTGAACATTTGCCGATTGTTGTTTCTTGAGAAAAAAAGCTTCAAGCCACACGAACACACACGGAGCCAAAAGCAGGCCAGAAGTACGAAGTTTGGACAAATGTGTGTACTACCCATCATTCCCATGCTCGCTGAAGCGCCGTGTGTTGCAGCTCCCATAGACACTAGCGCCAGAGTTCCCTCTAGTAAGTATTGTGGGAAACTATGACCTACTGAACGGCGTGGCGATGAGGTTCTGGACAACAGAGGTCTCCCCAACGACCCACAAAGAACTTACGAAGTATGTACTTTTATCTTAGAAGGACAAAGTATCCGCCACCGCTTAGTAAACTGAACATGCCGCATGCACTGACGCTCGGACTCTTGCAGGTCGGGGCATATCCTAATCCCGCACTCTTGCACAGAATGTATCCAGAAATTCATACGTCAAATACGTGCGCGTTTTGCGGAGACAGCTTAGATCACATGCTCTGGCGGTGGCCCGCGTTACGGGTTGAGGGCGTTACATCGTCCTAGTGGGGTGCTGCGCTACGCTATCCGGATTTCGAGACGCGACTATGGGCAGTTAAAGGTGCCCACGATACGGCGGAGAGGCTGGGCATACCTGTCCCGACGTGGGAGCGGCCCGTTATGTGCTAGTTCACGCCCCGACTACAACCTAAACTTTTTCATACAGACCACACCTGTTTTTTTTTTGGGGGGGGGCGGTGAGGGGGGTGTAACTATGTCCTACTTCAATTTTATTGGGCCAACAATGAGTAGTGGGATATATATTCAATTTCTGCTGTGCACACACTTCTTTACGATGATGACAGTTTTATGATACGAGGTGAACAAGCGATTTGCTAGTTTCGCAGTTACAAGCGTAAAACTGTTCCGCATACCACTTTGCCATCGCGTTTCATCAGGATGACACAACAGAGTAACACCTTTATTTAGGAACCAGCGCGATCTAACGTTCGCCAAAGCCAAGCCAAACATAGCTTCCTCCAGAAGTGTGATAACACAAGGTATACAAAGTATTTCGGCAGCAGGAACGCCAGTATGGAGCAAATATTCACCGATCAAACGGCGCCGTCTGCCTCCACCAAGAATCTCGCATCAACTTTCGCCCCCCCCCCCCCCTCCCCACGCACACACAGACGAGTCGTCTTTTTCGCGCCCAAACCCCGACAGCCAGGCGAGGGCAACGACCACGCAGTCAACAAGATCAAGGACACGCGTAGCGCGGTGGAAGCCAACGCGTTCGAGCCAGAGCCTCCGCTCTGCTTTCGTCCATCTTCCCTTCTTTCGTTCCTCCTGTTTATCCTCATCTAGGGAAACGGCGGATTCGACAAATTCAAATCAACCAATAACAACAGCGTTTGCACTCGGCACTGAAAATACATGCTGCGGTTTATTGGACGCACGCACACTGAGCGCTCGGAGTGGCGGCGACGGTGGAGTTGTTGGCGATTCTTCCCGTGGTATTTAAAAGGCGGCAGACGTAACGGCTCTCAGGCCTTCTGTGGTCACGTTACGGATGGGCCTTTCGAAGACTGAAACCGCGTCGTTGCTTGCGGTGTTTGACAGCCTGACGGGCAGCAGAACTGTACCATCCGAAACTTCTGCTGGGGCTGTGTCTTGCGGACGTTGCAGACGGCTCGGTACGCTGAACGAAGCGTCGACCTCCATTTCGTCAGGTCGGAAAGGCGCATCGGAGGGCCTTCAAGCGTGAGTACTTATGAAAATAATGCGTGCATTGCTCAGGTACTGCCTATACAAATCTTATGAATGCACGTACAAGCGCGTAAATAGTTTAAAAATAAGATATTGGCTGTTCATCGTCAATGCCGACTCGCGACAAGTTTGTGTGTGCTCGAACTGGGTTTCGTAGTGCTTTTAGCGGTTGTGGCACGATGTTGAGGAACGTCAGCGCTTGGATGGAGATTCGTTCGTTAGACGATTTCGCGCAGATCGCGTGACCCATGGCGTGCCCGGCTTTGAGCGTGAAACGGGAAAGACACTCGGCGGCACCTTTCCTTCCTCCGTGCTCGGCGGCGTCGTCTGTCTCGTCGCCATCTTCGCTCACTTCCCGGGGAGGGGGGTTGCGAGTGCGCCATGTTAGGTTCCGCTGCTAACGGATGGTTTGAATTTGGGAAACGGAAAGCGGTTGTCGTTCTGATACAAACCCCCCTCGCCTCCTCGTTGCTCTCGTAATCTCTCTCTATCTCCTCCTGTATTTATTCATGTACTGTTTCTTCCTTTGCGCAGCGGTGGCAATGGAAGCCTGCATATGGTGCTGTTACTACTACTTTTTTTTGGCGCGCATACTCATTTGATATATATTAATTTGAAATACGTTGCCTCCTTCAATGTAGCGGGCAAGCTACATTGAACGAGGGAGCTTGTTTGGGTTTATGCCATTTTGTGCGATATCGTTGTATGTGAACGATATCTGTGTGTGAGATTAGGCATCCCTCGAAGACCTCGGATTTTACAAGGGAAGGAAGTTTTGTTAACTGTCAGCGCTTGATATTAGCTCGAGACGTTCGGACTATTTGTGAAGAAACACCAGGAATAAGATTGATACAGAGGAGTGGTTAGAGGTGTGGCTAGCGCAGCAACTATGAACATTTAGGCACGATGGCGAGCGTTGGCGTGCGTGAGCATAATCGGGCACAGGAATCCCTTCAGGGGTGGGGAGGGGGGAGGGGAAGATTTATTGCAGTGATTCCTTCTTATGAGGTCAATGTAAGGGGCAGACTGGGAGCTCCCTCCCCCTACTCATAATATGCGAATGGGTCGTGGACAACCCCCCCCCCCCCCCACGCGCATGCATATGGGTCAGTGATGTTCCGTGCAGGAAATTTTCCCTTTTTCGGGGAATTTTCGCCTGTAATTTTGAGCCAAAGGGGAAAAGGGAATCCTTGTGATATTGCAGGGAATTTCAGAAATGGTTAAAGTCCCGTATGACGACCGATAATTAGCGGTCACAGTGCGTCTTCATCTGCTGTAATCGGTTCTGACGCACGTACCACGCAAGCCTAACCCTTGAAATTAGTGCTGATATTTAGGCGCAGCGATTTGTAGTTCATTAGTGGTGTTAAACTTGAAGCCCACAATGAGCAGTTTATGCTTCCGGGCATGCACTTACCGTGTACGAAAGCAGCATTGTTTCAGGCGACAAAAAGAAATAATACCTGGAGTTGTACAGCGCTAAGTCGCTACTTGTTCCAACCGCGTGTTGAGAAGACCTACCACCGTGCATGATTGGGCCTGCTGGAGCACCACGCGCTGTACAGTAAATAGAGGGGTACGTTCCCCCACATACATTGTACCTCGGTAGTGGTGCTTTCCTGATTGTACATGCACCCTTTGTAGTCGTGCAGCTTGATGTTTTTGTCATGTACTTTATCCTTGGTTGGAAGTCAATAAACTTCTCCTTGCTGCTGTACTAACAGTATATTAAATAATGAAGTCATGCTTTTGTTGTGCGGCAGTGGGGGGCCACTAATGACTTCAAAAGTCGCCAGTACGTGAGACACGTGTAAATATAGTAAGTGTGTGCGTGGATGGGGGCGGAAATTAGTACTGTTGGGCAGGGAATTCTGCTGGGAATTTCGTCAACGTTTGCAGGGAAAAAATTCCGTGAAATAGAGAATTTTCATGTCTCTGCATGGGAATTCTTCCGCGTATAGTACGGAACGTCACTGACATGGGCATGAACGCTATCTCGGCATACATCAGCGAACAGCTCGTATACCATTCTGCTGTTGCGATCTTTGCTTCGTGCTCTATCAGCGCACTGATGCGAGAAACGGCAAGAAAGCTACCTCTTGGGAGCGATCGTATCCCGATACACCGGCATTTTGTTGCTTGAGATCGGATCAAAGCGTGTAAGCTGGTGGCCTTACTTCGTGTAAAATTACGACGTACATTGCTATCCCATTCACACTATTTCGCTAATTTCGGTGGATCATACTTTTTTTTTTAAATTCAAGGGGCGAAATTTCTCTACCTCACCATTTGAACTTACCAAATGAACTCGCCAAGCACGTATGATTATGAACGTGAGTGAGTGCCTGCCCATAGGCGTGAGCAGGTGTGACTATGAGCCTGAATGAGTGACTAAGAGTGTGAATTGCGCGAGTGCCAACGTGATAGAGTACGTATGAGTTTGAATAGATGAGTGAGAGTGTATTGTGAGTGCTGCGATTGTGTGGAGGTGCGAGTGGCAACTTGAGCTGGTAGGTGAGTGAGTGCACGTGATATGAGTGACTATTGACGATGCGAGTAGATGTGACAAAACGTGAGAGAAAACTTGTGAGTGTGTAAGAGTGATTATGAGTGTGTAATAGTGCGCATGAGTGTGATTCGGTGCGAGTGCACGCGAACTGGAACGAGTACCCACGGGCACGACTAGGCGACGGTAAACCTGAGCGAGTATTTATGAGCGTCAGTGGGCACGAGTGTGCAGGCGAGTTGCAATGGGCGTGAGGTGTGAGCATGAGAGTGAGTGGCTATGAGTGTGAGTATACGTGAGTACGAACGTGAGCGAGTGTCTGTGAGTGCAAGTAGGCGGGAGCATGAACGTTAGTGAGTGGTTATGATCAGTTTCAGTACTCGCGAGTGTGAACATAAGTGAGCACTCATTAGGTAAAAATAAGCGTGAGTATGAACGATAGATTTGTATGTACGTCATACTCACATCTAACCATGAGTATGAGTAGATGAAAGTGAGTGCCCCGCCACGGTGGTCTAGTGGCTAAGGTACTCGGCTGTTGACCCGCAGGTCGCGGGTTCGAATCCCGGCTGCGGCGGCCGTTTCAAATGGAGGCGGAAATGTTGTAGGCCCGTGTGCTCAGATTTGGGTGCACGTTAAAGAACCCCAGGTGGTCTAAATTTCCGGAGCCCTCCACTACGGCGTCCCTCATAATCATATGGTGGTTTTGGGACGTTAAACCCCACATATCAATCATCATCAATCAATGAAAGTAAGTGCCCATGAGTGTGAGTACACGTGAGTATCAACGCGAATCGGTGCTTATGTGTGGGAGTATAGGCGTGAGTGTGATCGTGAGTGAGTGCCCATAAATGTGAGTACGAACGTGAGTGAGGACCTATAAGTGTGAGTAGGCGTGATTATGAACGTGAGTACTCATTAGTGTGATCGTTCGTATGAACGTGAGTGAGGGCCTATGAGTGTGACTAGCTGTAACGTGAGTGAGGACCTGTGAGTGTGGGTAGATGTGAGTATGAACGTGAGTGAGTGCGAAGGCCGGAAAAATCAGGGCGACAGAGTATGAGTGCGTAGTCACTCAAAGTGCCGACCTATGCCCGCGTGGCACGCTGCCGCTCCTTCCGCGCCGTATGGTATATGTTCGTCCCGGCGTTTTCGTCGGCCATACTTGTAATAAGGCCGGACGCACGCCGCTTCAAGAGTCACGTCGAACACAGAACGTATGTCCTCCGGTTGCAGCAACGCCTGCAGACCTGTGTCGTTTAGAGACAATGCTGGGTGCGAGAAGAACAAGAAGAAGAGCTCATTCATGAGTCGAGACAGCGGGAAACTGTGGTGTTTCCGTAATAATTCGCACTCACAATGGCATAGCGCGATGCCACCTGCAGTCCCACGCCAGAGGGCTGTCCCGTATAGGCTCCAAGGTTATAAATAACAGGAACAGAAACTGGTGCTGCAAAGGTGACGTGTGACCGCAGCATGAAGCCGCCGGGGAGTCGCAACAAAAGAAGTTTCGTGATTACGACGAAAGAACAATCGCCTCCCCGCTACCGGTCGCGTGCTTCGTCGAGACAATAGTTATATAGGCGACCCCCGACTGCCAGCGTGCGCGATACGAATATGGTGGGCGTTGCCGACGAGATTTTGTGTTTCGCCGCAGCTCACCTTTTTCTTTTTACGAGCGAAGCTCCTTAAGGCGTGGGCTGTGCGTCCCCTGTATGTAGCCACCTCTCGTTCAGTTCTAAGTATTACGCTAGCCACCGCCCGATCTAAAGGGTACAGCCATATCCATCCGTCCATCCGTCCATCCGTCCGTCCAACCATCCATCCATCCGTCCAAAAGATGCAAGATGTTATAAACTAGACGGCGGTACGTGTAGTTGATTATGAAAGATGCGAGGTGTTATAAAATAGGAATGATGCCACATATGGCGCGTGTCATCGTTCGATATAGTGCGGCGACGTACGCTAGGGGGAGCGTTGCAATAAAATCGAGTGGGCAAAATGTACGGAGGATTCATGGTTTACCAGGTTTACCTCCGGAGCTTCGCCCACTCATCATCATTCACTTCGTGGATATGGCGGCATTTTCATTTATTTACCTGTAGTATTCCGTTGCTTTTTCGTATGCTTTCGATATCTGGGACAAGCGGCATCACCAGGACGAAATGATCTGAGATCGAAGGGTGTTTCGCCATCATTCCGCTTTGGGAAGGGCGCGTACGTGAGCCGCGGCACAGTGAGAAAGGCGCGTTGACGTCATCGATAGCTTGCGCGTGACGTCACGGATGAACAATGTGGCTGCAACATGGTGGCTTGGATGACGTTAAGGCTGTGTAATCATACGGCGATTAACCTGCTGCAGTGTGATAACGACGTCGCTGTAGAACGTTATTGGGACATCTGCGCATGAATAACGGAGGGGGCAGGCGATGTATACCGATGACACCACAGCGTGACACCGCAAACTTCACATGCCACCATGTTGGAGCTCCTAAGTTGATTGATTGATTGATATGTGGGGTTTAACGTCCCAAAACCACTATATGATTATGAGAGACGCCGTAGTGGAGGGCTCCGGAAATTTCCACCACCTGGGGTTCTTTAACGTGCACCCAAATCTGAGCACACGGGCCTACAACATTTCCGCCTCCATCGGAAATGCAGCCGCCGCAGCCGGGATTCGAACCCGCGCCCTGCGGGTCAGCAGCCGAGTACCTTAGCCACTAGACCACCGCGGCGGGGCTGGAGCTCCTAAGTGGCTGTTTAAGTGACGTCACTGCAAGCCATCTATATGTAAAATGCCCCTCATGTATTTGCCTAAGATGACACGAAGCCTAAAGCCATCGTCTTCTCATTCTCACTCGATTTTATGGATATTCGTATTTCTTTATTTCCATCGATAGATGGCTAATGCAGTCATCATCAACGTTAGATCATCATGTTCTTTCTAGACATATCGTGCTTCAATGATCAAGCTTGTCCCAGGACATTTGTCGGCTCTTTCTTCCTCTTTCGTGCGTTTGGTTACGCGCTGTACAAAAGTTCCATCATATGTCGACATTAACCGTTATTCAGACTAGCAGACGTTGGCACTCATTTACATTACATTTTACATTTACATTTTATTGAGGTCGTTATGACCACATTTCAAGAAATGCACAACACTGATTAGACCCATAGCCATAGGCTAGTAAGGGGTCTAACGGGAAGAATTTAGCAAAGAATAGGACGCCACCGTTAAGCTGGCGCCAACCGCTGCGTGTTCCGCTCGTAAGACTGGTTTGCCAGCTGTGTTCGAGCGCATGCGGTAGGCGCTCGTCACCGTTCTCGGGGGCCTTTCAAATTGTGGAAGCGGGAAAAAAAAGGGGGGAGGGGGTGTCCACTTATATATGACCTTGAACGTGGATGTATAGTTACGCATTTCTGTACGCTGCACGACAGAGGCTCCAGTGACATTCAATCGACCCTTTCTCGCGCTAAGCAGATTTGGTTGAATCCCTGCGAACTTCCTGACTATAGAGTGCTTTTTAATGAGACCGGAGGACTCGCTGGATTCCGTGCCGACCGGTTGTGCCCTCGCGATCTCCGAACGACAGCGCAGCTCTGGCCGACTGGGTTGGTCCTACGCCACCTCCTGCCGCCGGTCCCCGACGACGACGACAGCGTAGCTACCATAGCGTAGCTCTGGCCGACTGGATTAGCCCCAGGCCATCTCCTGTTGCCGACAGGAGCTCTCGCCAGTGGTGCCCCGTCCTCGGACTCCTGCGACCGTGTTCATCTTTCCTATCTTCTCTTTACTTCCTTCGCTCCCTGTCCCTGTGCCTCTCTCTCTCTCTCTCTCTCTCTATATATATATATATATATATATATATATATATATATATATATATATATATATATATATATATATATATATATATATATATATATATATACATATACATATATACATATATATATATATATTTATATATATGTATACATATATATATATATATATATATATATATATATATATTGTGGGAGTAATAATTCAATTGTCAATTGGGCCAGTTAGTCTTCGTGAAGGTATGGGTATGGCACAACGGGAGCGTTGTCAACAAAAATAAATATATTTATTTCCCAACAGTTTCGGGAGGGGTCCTCCCTTCATCAGGGGACTCATCCCCTGATGAAGGGAGGACCCCCCCCCCCCCCGAAATTGTTGGGAAATAAATATATTTATTCTTGTTGACAACGCTCCCGTTGTGCCATATCCCATACCTATATATATGTATATATATATATATATATATATATATATATATATATATATATATATATATATATATATATATATATAAACCTTTTAATTCTATCCTTTTAATCACTCCTTACCCCCATTCCTTGTGAGTTACTGTTGAGGTGTCGCACTAGATGCAGACATCTACGAGGCTCACTTTTCTTTTCCCTTTTATAACCATATAAATAACGAGACTGGTTGGTTCATGGCTATAAAACTGGATATAGCGCGAACAACATGCCAGGACCAAGAAGGACTAAGTGATATATTGTAGTTCGTTTCTGTCATCTTGCTCGCGCTGTACCACATATTCCCCGCATTAACGTGGCCGGCCCAGGTCCAGTTATTTATATGTCCACCGCATCTGTTGTCTTGCCCATTGTATGGTCTACCGATCTTTATCGTAATCCTACCATTTTGCGCTCTCTTACGTGCATGCATAGTCCTGAACTAATGCTTTCCGTAAAATAATATAGTTATGTGCGGTGCATGTCTGTTTGTGATGAGCCCTGCTTAATTTAGGTCTTTCCTAAGAGACTAAGGTAACGTGTATGCCATAACAGTGTACACAACCAAACGCGAATGATTGCATTCGTCCATTAACTGTCATCGCGCGACGCCACCATGCGGCCGTCATTGAAAGTGGGTGGAGCGCAACCGGGAAGTAACGCCTTTAAGACGCTTGTGTAGTCACACGTTTGCCGACTCCACCTACCGTCGCTCTCAGTGACGCAAAAGGTCTCACGGCCGGAAGTCTGAACGACGATAATGTTTCTTGCTCGACCGGTGACATTTTCTTTTGTTTGTTCTAAAGGGTTTCAAAGGAAAAGTGCGTGCACTCGTTGGGGCTGACTCGCCCAGTTCAGTGCACTTCACGCGGCTGCGTCACACTGAACACGATGCGGTCGTCGCAGGAAGCGTTCCGACAGGACGGCGAAGGACGGAAGGAACGACGCCTCGCGTCTCCTTTGTTGGCTCGCGCTCGGGCGAAACACGCACTGCAGCGGCTTTGCGATGATGATGATGAAAAACATTAATTATAAAAGAGAGGTACGGGGCCAAAGCATGACCCCGCTACATGGTCGGAGTCCTTAGTCCGGGACACCGCATGACGAGGCCCCTCCCGTCTCACCAGAGCCCGTTGAGACTCTAGTGATGAGCAGTTGAGGAGGGCAGTCTCCCATGCCTCGAGTTCCAGTCGGGTTTTAATGGGACGCAAAAGTGAAATGCTATTGGCTGCGAGGAGCTCCACTTGAGAGGCCAGCGGTGCGATCGTGTTGACGTCACAGATGGGATGTTTAGTTGGGGAATACGGCAGCTTTGCTTTCGCGGCACCACTTGCATCGTCCCCCATGGTTGCACCGGTTCTTAGTCGCGATTTTACGATGTGAATCAGGCACGAGAGTGCCCCCGGGGGCACCGATTCGTAGTTTGCTTGTTTGTGTTATCAGGTCTTACCGCTTCTTTAAGCACTGAGTTTCAAAAAAAAAAAAAAGGAAGTGCGCGCACGGTGTCCACAGCAAAAGCGCAGGAAATGCGGTGTTCTAGCAGACAAAGTCTACCCGGCATCCTATGAATGACGTCATCACGTAGGTGGCGCCACGGTATGTCCTCTAAGCCAATATCGGTTTATATTGATAAATGGTAATCTGAAAACGCTCATGACATTAATGCCATCTTCGACTGGTCGTTTTGGAGCGCTTAGAGCGCTCTACTGAAAGAGAAAGAGAGAGAGGAGGAGGGAGGTCGAAAGGAAAACGACGCAACCTCACAATCTGTCATGAGAGTGCTCTAGAGCGCTCCGAAACGACCTGTCAAAGATGGCATAACTACCCCATCGTATGGTTTTTAACAGAGGATAAAATCAAAGCCAAAGCTTCACCTTTAAATTTCGCGCCGAATACTTCGCGCAAGGCGTCACGGGTTTCAAACCGTATTTACACGTTATAGTAATCACGTTAGCCTTTGAACTAGGTTAGAGTGTACTAGAAGACATTGTAACTAGGTTTAACGCGACCACCCGCCTGTTCCATTTGGACGATTGGTACGCATTCCTTTCATCGCTGTTCGGACATATCAACACGTTCACAAGTGCACGCACGTTCAGACGTGTCATGTTTGTTTAGGAGCGCTCTTAGTGTGCATTTCGTCCGCTTAGTTTCTTTTAAAGCTGGAAATATGCTGGTGGGTTCGGTGCGCCGACGTCGTCAATAGCGTCACAACGTCACGACTCACCGCCCCCCCCTCCCTTTTTTTTGCGTTGCCGAACGCGTTCCACCGAATTGGACATGTCCACCAATGGGACACCGCCACAACAGCTACCCCGGTCGCAGAGCAGTGTATGGGCTAGCGAAGCAGGCGCACAACTGTGCCACCGGTTGCTAGGCAACGCACGTCGACGTTATCGCGTCGCGGAGTTTTTCATTCGCGCTCGACTGATTACGGCCGTCTTAAACAGCTCCAATCACAAGAGAATCGTTTGCCTGCTAGCCTGTGGTCCAGACTGGTCTTGTGGAACGATAAACTCGATCGCGCAATCGCAGCAACGATTTTGAAAGGCGTGAAAAAAGAAATGAATACGTTCGCATCGGTCGGCATCGGCACTGGGACAGGCATGGAGTTAGAGTTCGATGACGGTTTAATGTTCCGCCGAGTGTGTGTATGATACGTGCAAGCTGCTTACCGCGCCCTCTGACGCCTGTAGACTCCTCGACAGCGGCGACAGTGCACCTCCTCAGTGCTCGCGTCGGGCAGCGTCTGCGTCCTGCAAAGGAGAACCCAAGAGTGGCAACTGTAGGCTTCAGTAATTCGACCGACCGACCGACCGACCGACCGACCGACCGACCGACCGACCGACCGACCGACCGACCGACCGACCGACCGACCGACCGACCGACCGACCGACCGACCGACCGACCGACCGACCGACCGACCGACCGACCGACCGACCGACCGACCGACCGACCGACTGACTGACTGACTGACTGACTGACTGACTAGCTAGCTAGCTAGCTAACTGTGACTGTGACTGTGCGTAGTGTAGCGTGTCCATCAGTGATAATCTGCAGCAATACACGGTGCTATGAAGTTAAGTGACTGCTGTTAGTCCACTCAGGAAGCCTGAATGAATGAGCACACCGAGTTTGAAGTCATTTCAAGAAACATGCTGTGCGTGGCATTTCTCCGAATTTGATCCGTTAGACACCACCGCCCAAGTCTGTTGCGTTCGTGGTCTAAGGTAAAAAAAAAATCACAAACGTACTTTTGTTTGTAAGGTTTGACTGCTTGATTTTGAGAATTAATTCTTAGTTGAGATGTTCCGGCATTTTCACTGAGGTAATTTTATTCACTAGAAAAATGCTCATGGATGAAAAGACCTGAGTCTGCGAACGGTACTTTTCTGTGACTGTTCTCCTCAGAACTAAGGGCAACTGGGCTTTCGATAGTATCGAGAGCTCTTTTTTAAACTATCGATGCTACAGGTAGTACATTCGCCGATAGTTCTGCATCACCAGGACCATCCATCGCTTCGGCGTCTTCTCGCAGCCGCCGTTGCGTACTCGCGAGGACTTCAGCTCACCGTCGTCGCTTCGCAGCCAATTTTTCGTACCAACCGTTGCCTTCGTTTTTGTGTAACAGTGATGGGATTCACCCGACGTCCGTGTCACATACCCTTTATGATAATGACTTCTTTTGTTTGCTGGACAAGGAACTATTTGCCGAGTAGCGTCCCTGTTAAAGTAGACGAAACCCTGGTCACAATGCAGCTCCGCTGTATAAGAAGTGCTTATTTCGAAAACAAATTTATTCTCTTGCCAGTTACATGCAATGAGTACTGCAACTTGCGGTCTACGTGTTCTACGCGATTTATAAACGTATCGAAACGTCCCTTGAATGGTAAGTTTATGATGACGAAAGCCTTAGATGCCGCATTGGATTGGATAAACTTTTATTTTAGATGCCGCATGAAACGCGAAAATTGACCGTCGGCGCCAACACTGTGAGTGACGTAGCGAATCATGGAGTGGTGGCGACGCTATGCGACGTCATCGGGAAATCACAGTTCTCCGAATTTGGCGACCTCGTCATTACGTCAGTACAGCGTCGCATGACATCCGTCTCTTGGTCAAAGGCTCGCCCATCGCAGAGGCAGTATCAAACCATGCAAGGAGAGAAAGCCTTTCAGATGGGATTATTTGTACACCTATTAAGAGACAGACAGCCACATAGATAGATAGATAGAATAGATAGATAGATATATAGATAGATAGATAGATAGATAGATAGATAGATAGATAGATAGATAGATAGATATATAGATAGATAGATAGATAGATAGATAGATAGATAGATAGATAGATATATAGATAGATAGAATAGATAGATAGATAGATAGATAGATAGATAGATAGATAGATAGATAGATAGATAGATAGATAGATAGATAGATAGATAGATAGATAGATAGAGATAGATAGATAATAGATAGATAGATAGATAGATAGATAGATAGATAGATAGAGAAGATAGATAGATAGATAGATAGATAGATAGATAGATAGATAGATAGATAGATAGATAGACAGACAGACAGACAGACAGACAGACAGACAGACAGACAGACAGACAGACAGACAGGACAGACAGACAGACAGGACAGACAGACAGACAGACAGACAGACAGACAGACAGACAGACAGACAGACAGACAGACAGACAGACAGACAGACAGACAGACAGACAGATAGATAGATAGATAGATAGATAGATAGATAGATAGATAGATAGACAGACAGACAGACAGACAGACAGACAGACAGACAGACAGACAGACAGACAGACAGACAGACAGACAGACAGACAGACAGACAGACAGACAGACAGACAGACAGACAGACAGACAGACAGACAGACAGACAGACAGACAGATAGATAGATAGATAGATAGATAGATAGATAGATAGATAGATAGATAGATAGATAGATAGATAGATAGATAGATAGATAGATAGATAGATAGATAGATAGATAGATAGATAGATAGATAGATAGACAGACAGACAGACAGACAGACAGACAGACAGACAGATAGATAGATAGATAGATAGATAGATAGATAGATAGATAGATAGATAGATAGATAGATAGATAGATAGATAGATAGATAGATAGATGAATTCTTATATGGAGGACCGGGCATGAGATGGAATGAAAGTCACCTTCAAGTTGCTCTGCCTGTGAAGTGGAGCACCTCCAAAGCGTGCCGTACAAGAAAAAGAAAATAGCTTTCGCCGTCGAGCCGTAACAGGTGAATGGGAAATGGGAGTTTTGTGACGTAAACAAGTGCCAAGCGTGCAGGTGCATCGTTGATCTCGTTTTGGTGGTGGGCGCGGGCATCTTGTGATGGGCGACGGTTTGACACTGCCAAGTGTCTGTCATCGCGCAAGCCTGGGCGTGTCTCGTCGACCCCGTTCTTGGTGGTTCACAGGTCACCGCCTCGCCGTGCTCTCTTTTTACCGGTGTGCGCTGGCGGGGACGTGCTTGCACAACGCCATGTGTCGACGCTGGTGTAGCCAGGAGGGAGGGAGGGGGGGAGGGTTCATTTCCTCCGAAATTTTTTTTTATATGGGCACCCGACAGTGGACCAGAGGGCGCCACGAAGCTTCTTGGGCCGCCCCAGCATTGTTGGTACCGACCGCCAGGGATTCTAAGGCCCGTATTCTAGAACGTCCCTTCACTTGACGCTCCACCTACACTTGAGAAAGCCGATGAAAGCGCCATCTCTAGGCAAAAAAAGTTACTGCGTACCAGTATAATTTGCTGCTATTCTTGAGTAGCGCAGCGTCATTTTTGTCTGAGCAGCGGCGCAGTGCGCAGCTCTTTCAAGTGAAGGGTGAAAGTCGAGTCGAGGGGCGTTTGTGAATACGGGGGTAAGAAAATGAAACGCTCGCTGCACGCAGTGACACGCTGAAGTGTCAGTGCCCTTCCTGGACGCTTACATAATCAGCCGTGACCCCCCTGCTCACAACTAAAAGAGAAAATGATATGCACGTGCAAGTCCGGTTTTGCGGCGTCTACTCGCTAGGCTGTGTGTTCTGGCGCTACCATCACATCTCGTAAACTGCATTGCCGGGTGCCTATTGGGAGGTTCTTTAATCCCCTCTCACACGAAACGTTTCTATTTCGCCTGTTCCTGCACACATGCAAACGCACGTGAGAAGATACTGGTTGGTTTAACGTAAATTGGGAAAAGTTGGCATACTTTTAATTCCGACACCTTCTAATTTTCATTCGTGATAATGACGTAATCACAGAAAATATCACGGAGTCCCGTGCTTTGTGGCGTCATGATAAATTCGCGAATTCGCGCACTCTGTGACGTTGTGATGACGTCACCACGTTATGAGGATTTTTTTGCATTACTCGGGACGACAACGCCAAAGGGTCAGCTTGCGCGTTCTAAGAGGCATCTGAGGCTTTCGCATTCATTTAAGTAAATAAATAAGTAAGTAAATAAATAAAGTGCCTAATGTAGCGTAAATGTAGTTCCTGTGTAGGTCTGATGTAGCTTATTTTATTCGTATGAATTTTTGTTCAGCTGCACAGATCACTGTCGAATATATTATAACGGACCTTTCAAAGGCCCGTTATAATATATTCATGGAGTAAATTTATTAGTATTATATATATATATATATATATATATATATATATATATATATATATATATATATATATATATATATATATATATATATATATATATATATATATATATATATTAGTATAACTTATTCATGGAGTAAAAATGTGAAATGTTTACGTTCCTGGCCACTGTAAAATGTGAACTTGAACGAATGATTTCGATTCGGCCCACGTATAGCTGTGGAACAGGAATCACAGGATACACGAAAACCCACGTGAAATAGTTGCGATCTTTTTCGGCGCGCAGGCGCCGTCTCGCGTGAGTTGCTGTGTATTGTGAAGCTACACGTCCCTTCCCGAAATGTCAGGATTTCCTGTATACGGACACTGGAGTTCCTCTCAGTTCATTAACAGAATCGGAAATCACACGCACGCATTTTTTTATTTTATTTATTTTTCCGCAGTTGTGCTTCTCCGCGGCGCGTGACTCCGTTCCTCCCATATGACGCAAAAGGCGCGATGCGTGATTGACAGCTCGGTGGCGAGGATGGCGCATGCACAACTATGCGACCACTCTCGGTGCCGTCAGTTCACTCCGCGTTCTCCGCGTTCAGGTCATTGAACTCACGAGGAAAACAAAATAATCTGCGCTGCCAACTCGAGCCAGGTATTCGACCTGTATACGTTGAAGTGTTTGGTTAGCGAACCATGCAGGATGAGTAATTTTCGGAGACATTCCTGAAAAGCCGTCGTACTGTCGGAATCGCTTCATGAAATGGGGAGGGGGGCACTACATATTTATGTGTGGAATGTAGGTCCTAATTACAGCATGAATTAGCGGAGCTCGTACAAAGCCCGCAGATAATGACATACACGATGATTGAGTGATTGATTGATATGTGGGGTTTAACGTCCCAAAACCACCATATGATTATGAGAGCTGCCGTAGTGGAGGAGGGCTCCGGAAATTTCGACCACCTGGGGTTCTTTAACGTGCACCCGAATCTGAGCACACGGGCCTACAACATTCCCGCCTCCATCGGAAATGCAGCCGCCGCAGCCTGATTCGATCCCGCGACCTGCGGGTTAGCAGCCGAGTACCATATAGCCACTATACCACCGCAGTGGGACAGCACCAAGTAGTTGAACTAGACCAGTTAGTGTAATCGGCCTAATCTGTAAATTCTAGGCTTGGTCTCATTTTCATTTCAAATTAACTTAGGTACAATCATATTTATTAGGCTAATTGCCTTATTTGGTCTAATATGCAGATTCGAGACTTAGCCTCTATTAGCTTGCATGCCAAGTCCACTTAGACTTTAGTCGTTAGTCAGCCTAATTGGTCTCGCCGGTTCGTTAGCCAGTTCGTACTTCGTTTTTGCAGGGATTCAACTTCAAGTTGCACCGTAGTGGTGTGACGTTAGTCACGTCACACTGCACGTTCCTGCCGCGGTCACTCGACATGGGGGAGGCGCGCAAGTAGACTCGCCCGTGCATTCTATTAGGGTCGAAGCTCCTTATAGCGGCACCCGTTTGTCCCTCGTAGTCGTAGTAGTAGTCGTAGTCTGTAACCAGTCTTACATTTTGACTTCCAAGGTGGTGCTGGTGAGAGATTTCTTCTGTGCGTTGTTGAACAATAAAAATTTCGCAGCGTGCGCGTTAACTAAAAGCCGCATTCTCCTGTCTCTCGTTCCCCATTAGCAGCCACTGGCATGTATGTACATTGAGCACTATCTGACAAGAAGGGGTTGCTACGTTATACTCGCTGGGCGTAACCTCCTTGGTTTTAGAAAGGTTTAGCGAGCGTTGGGCCGCAGTGCCATGAATACAGTGAACTGGTATACAACATGAACTCGAGGTGGTTAAAGGTGGGAAGTAGACACGAAGCGCAAGCCATAAGAAAGTGTGCGTGTGCCACCTCTCGTTCAGTCCTTGGAATGTCCGCTAGATGGCGGTGCTTCTATATGAGGAATATATGATGAAAAGATGCGAGATGGCGGTACTCGGAGTGTTGAATAGATGGACGAACGGACACACAGACAGATGCATGGATGGACGCATGAACGGATGCATGGACGAACGCAGGGACAGACGCACGCACGGACGGGCGGATGGACGCTCGGACGGTCACACAGACGGACGGGTGGAAGCAAGAACGAATGGACGGACGGATGCTTCGCCCCAATATCCATCATTCACTCCGTGGATATGCTGCCATTTTTCTAGTCGCAATCTTCTTGAGAGTGAACACGGGAACGCGTGGCTTTCGGAGCTCCGAGCGCCGTCAAGCGGCGGCACCCAGAAGCATCGCCCATGCGCAGTCCGGCCGGGCTGTGAAGATGATATACCGTTGCGCGCATTGCGTCAGCCGAGCTAGCGCTTGTCGTCTGCTGCACGGCAGAAGGAAAGCCGGGTGCTTTAACGTGGCAAGACTGTTGAACGTCCAATTATGCTCCACCTGACTAAAGAATGAACTTATTTTTCCAAGATCATCGTTGATTTGTCGCTGGCCTCTTTACCCGACGTGCATTCTGCGTTCTAGCATGACCTGTCACCGGAGCACACTGCAGAAGTTATTGAACCAGCACACAGAAAATCTCCGGATCGCGGTGCTCTTCTGGCAAGCTTGAGCATTTGTGGGAATGTACGGCAATACACATGAAATAGGCTACGGTGCGGCCCTCTGTTTACGCGGCGACTGCGGAGAAACTAAAGGTACGGCAAGAGTGGCAAAATCGTTACTTTGTGCTCAGCGCTGTACCCCTCACAAGCTTCCAGAATGGCAGCAGTGCTCTTATTTTGCAAGGGAGAACATGACAAAATACTAATGTGACATCGGGGTACGCTCTTCCAGATTACTCATGCAACTTGATTGACCAAGTTCATCTTTCGTGGAACGTATACCAAATAACAGTTCGGGTGTTTGGGTTCCTTTATCTGTTCGCTGTGCGGCGACTAGAACGCAGAAAAAAGACGAAAACCAAGTGACGCGGCCGATTGAAATGAAAGCTTCTAATCTTTACTTGCCATAATAATACGGTGCCCCGCCGCGCTGGTCTAGTGGCTAAGGTACTCGGCTGCTGACCCGCGGGATCCAATCCCGGCTGCGGCAGCTGCATTTCCGATGGAGGCGGAAATGTTGTAGGCCCGTGTGCTTAGATTTGGGTGAACGTTAAAGAACCCCAGGTGGTGGAAATTTCCGGAGCCCTCCACTACGGTGTCTCTCATAATCATATGGTGGTTTTGAGATTTAAACCCCACATATCAATCAATCAATCAGTCAATCAATCATAATAATACGGTCACCAAGGATGCCCAAAATCAGTTAGCAGACGACACACGAGCTGAGCGGTGACGTGATGCGCACGAAGGGACGCGACCCTCCTCACGCATGCGCGCAAATATATGTGACGTGTCACTTAGCGGCGCTTGTAGTACCGCAAGCCACGCACCCCTGTGTTAACTCTCAGAAAGATTGCGACTGCATGTACGGCGGTTAAATTTGTACAATAACATCATCGCTTACACCGCATTTGAGCGTTTGATGGCCTCCGGAAAAGACCTTGATTCGGTACAAGGGTAAAACTGCAGCGCCGAGTACAAGGGCAGAAAAAAAGAGGCAGAGAAATACGCGCGTGTTTCTGCGCCCTTGCATATTGTGCTAATTTGCAGTGTAATTGTTAACAGCCAACCTGCGGAAGCTTCCCTTTGCTAGGATTGAAAACGTAATCACAAAAAAAAAGGGGGGGGGGTGGCACAAGGCTACTAGGTGTGGTGATAAAAGCATATATTTTTTTTACCAAGCAAATCATTTAGTGAGTGATAGAAAGAGGGCCCGGATGCTTTAACGAACAGATTGCGTTGAGCTCATGTTTGACTGATGGCGAGCGATCACTGAGCAGGCAAAAGAAATAGCCCTGACCGAGCTGTTTTGTCGTGGTCCTGACATGTTTTATTCTCGCGATCATACAAGGTGCGCCAGGAAACTCTAGCAAAAGTTTCGCAGTACCCGTGGTAGAATACTCGCCTGCCTGACCCCCCCCCCCCCCCATCTTTTCACAGTTTTCATTTCACGATTATTCTATTCATTTTGCTTATTTGATTTGGTAGCCATGCAATACTCCGGGGCAGCAGGTAGGGCATATATTTTTTCACATTTATTCATTTATAATTATTTTGACCACACAGCCCTTTATGTACTGTATAGGCACAATAGGCCCTGTAGCTGTACATTTAGCTGAAAACCGGAAATTGCTGGGTGACCGTGTCAAATGGCTCATTAAACGCAGTTATGACCTGTATGTCGTACAAACTATTTTACATAAGACATATAAGAGATTCCATCCTGGGCTGTTAAGTAGATGTTTTCTTGTTTTTGTATATTGCGACGTGATGTAATAATGCCGCGAAAGATCGTACGCACGAACCCAATTATCTTTATGCGTGTGCGCCTACCTTAACACTGTTCGTTTAGTTAATCCTTAAAGATCCAAATATTAACAGCCCATTATGGCGGCACAGAAACCCATCCGCAAAACAGGCTACGTACCGGGTGTTCAAAATTAAGCTTTATGATTTTTTTAAAATTAGGCGCTCGAAGGCACGTGAGAACCACTTGTGCAAATAAGTTAAGCGGCCAGGGGGACAGAAAGTTAGATGATAATTATCGCTGTCAGCAGCCCAATTAACTAAAATTTAATAATTAACTTTTTACTGGCTGCGGTAAGTTGGCATGTTTATATTGAAAAAATGTAGGCAGTGGTGTTTGTACACAGTTTCAGTTGGAAGATTTTTTCTAGCACGCCTGTGTTCTGAGATATCCGGCTCCAAAGTTTAATTGTCTTTCGCACGATTACGCATGCAAGAGGGTGAGGGTCCGCGCAAAGCTCCTCCCTAAAGTGACGCATCTGTTGCGTGTGGTGTTTAGTGTGTGAAGAGGGTGGAAGCGTAGGCATAGGTGATAGCAATTACCCTTGCCCTCTTCGGCCGGCGAAATCAAAATGTGACAGCGCGGTGCGCCATGAGCCTTACGCATGATCCTGATGAACGCGATAACAGGAGACCATTTTTCGCGACGTTTTTTCGTGACTTTAGATCACACTGAGACATCTTCTTGTGAACGCGTTAGCAGGACCGTCCTGCACTAGGGTGCCTCCGGTTAGAGCACAGCGTCTCTGCATTGAAGGTCTACCAAGGAAATCCACGTGGAGTCCTTTCGAGCTAATATGGCTGCTTCTGGCGTGAGGTATTCTACCAAAGTAAAAGTAGACGTGGTGCTTGCAATGGCTGAAATGAATGGCAACGCTTCGTTAGCAATGGAGCTTTACGCGTCTCGCCACCCACACCGTCCCCTTCCAACAAGGCCCACTTTCACAAACCTGTTTCGACGCTTCTGCACAACAGGCTCTGTCCACCTTCCGAGACGGACCAGGAAGGCAATCGTCGATGAAGACTTTGAAATCGACGTTGTCGCGTGCGTAACCTCGATGCCAGAGCTCAGCATCCGACAGATTGCCGATCAGTGCGGTCGCAGCATCGGAACAGTCACAAATGTTTTAAGAAAGCACAAGTTCCATCCATATCACGTTTACCTTCATCAGGACCTAAATGAGGCGGACTTTGAAAGGCGAGTTGACTTCTGCAATTGGGGCCTCATCAAAACTGATCAAGAAAATGACTTTTTGCACAGAATAATTTGGACTGATGAAGCTCGGTTTTGCCGAAATGGAAGTGTTAATCTTCACAACGCCCATTATTGGGCACAAGAAAACCCACACTGGCTGAGGCAGCACAAGCATCAAGTTCGCTGGAGTGTGAATGTGTGGTGCGGCATACTCGGGGACAGGATCATCGGACCTCACTTTTTTGAGGACAACTTGAACGGAAAGATGTACACAGAAGAAATATTAGGTGTTGTCATTGATGATCTTGTCTGCAGTCTTTCCCTGAATGACCTGCGCCAAGTATGGTTTCAGCACGATGGAGCACCACCACATTTTTCTACCAGGGCGAAGAACTGGTTGGACAGACGTTTTCCACAACAGTGGATTGGGCGCGCAGGAGCGATGTTTTGGCCACCAAGATCACCTGACCTTTCTCCGCTCGACTTTTTCCTTTGGGGCTACGTTAAAGATCGAGTTTACGTAACAGAGCCCAGCGATGTTAATGACATGAAGGACAGGATAACATCTGCCTGTGCGAGTATTCCTGCAGAAGTACTGCGCCGAGTCATCGAGTCGACGCGACAGCGGTTCATGCTTTGCGTTGCTGCCGAAGGCAGGCATTTTGAACACTTTTTGGGGCATTGACGTCTTGAGAGGTGAAGAGTTTCGATGAGATTTGTGCATGACCGAAATATGCTTATGTAGCAGCAGGAAATATGCGTTAGCAAGGATAAAACTGTTTCAGTTATTATTGGTGGAGTTGTTGCTCTTGTTTCAATAAAAGTTACAGTACTCGGACATCAGCAGTCACGCTATTCGCGTAGCCCAGGCAACGACCACGCATGCTTCTCTAGTGATTATTACGCACGCGCACTGGCATCCAGATTCTCCGCTCGCACCATTATCTCGGCATGGTATCTGCCACTATCGTTAGAGGCTCTGCAGTTGCGTGTTACGACACTGGTTGCAAGCGTTCTTCGATTTTTGATTTCGACGGCCGAAGAGGGCAAGGGTAATTGCTATCACCTATGCCTACGCTTCCACCCTCTTCACACACTAAACACCACACGCAACAGATGCGTCACTTTAGGGAGGAGCTTTGCGCGGACCCTCACCCTCTTGCATGCGTAATCGTGCGAAAGACAATTAAACTTTGGAGCCGGATATCTCGGAACACAGGCGTGCTAGAAAAAATCTTCCAACTGAAACTGTGTACAAACACCACTGCCTACATTTTTTCAATATAAACATGCCAACTTACCGCAGCCAGTAAAAAGTTAATTATTAAATTTTAGTTAATTGGGCTGCTGACAGCGATAATTATCATCTAACTTTCTGTCCCCCTGGCCGCTTAACTTATTTGCACAAGTGGTTCTCACGTGCCTTCGAGCGCCTAATTTTAAAAAAATCATAAAGCTTAATTTTGAACACCCGGTATATTATAGACCTGAAAAAAAAAATGCACGGCGTCAAGTGAAGATACTTGGAGTACTCACTGTGCGTCCGAGAAGGTGGGTGCAGAGGGCGCCCTGGTCGCTCCGAAGCGTGCTCCGAAGGCGCTCTGCACCGCCAGGAGTCGCCTGACGCGCTTGGCGGCCCATGACGCGCTGGGAACCTGCAGCGGCGTTGACGCAGCACGCGTACGCCGAGACATTTTTTTGGGTGATTAACGTCGCGTCGTACACCACCAGGACGACGACGGGAGCAGAAGACGCATCAGTCGTAACTACATAGCACAGCGAGCTTCCAACAACTACACATTTCTCGGCCAAACCTTGACGATGACAAGTCGCGCCACTTCAAATGCGTTGGAAAACGTTCGGCGTGCCGCACACACTTCTCGGTCGGTGACGAACATATTCGCTCATTTCACGTGGTCGAACGACACTTTCAACTCGCATGCTAGCTTCTCTGGCCGCAACCTGCCATAGACGGGGCAGCGTTGACGTCTCGTTGTGGCTCGCAACATCCGGTGAACTTCCAACACCTACTGTCACGACCTGCTTCTTGCAGATTAGTAGCTAGTGACTTTAACCACGGTGGCCAGTGGACAAGCTCGCATTTGAAGCTACGGGCGGCGACGGCGCGACTGACGAATGACGTGGGCGCGCATCGTTGGGCTGTTGCGCAGGCACTCGTCGGGGGGGGGGGGGGGGGGGGGGGGTTACAAACAACAGTTTATCGGAATCTGATTGTTACGGGCGCTCCAGCGCGTGCAATATGAGAAGGATGAGAGAGAGGGAGAACCGTGACGCTTTTGTTTGCGCCTCCTCTCGGCGGTCGCCGCCGTTCATTCGAGCGTTGAGGTCGCTCTCCGCCGGCTCGTGGCGCGATTTGCCGCCTCGCGTTCTAGCGGGGGGAGCCGCCGAGACGTCGACGGGATGCGTCCTGCTTCCGTTCGGAACGGGCCGCCGCCGGCTTTGCCTCGCAGGGGTTTGTTTCTTAGTCGCTGCTGCCGGCCGGACGTTGTCGTGCCGAGCTGGCGCAGCTGCGGCCCCGTTCGAAGTATTCGTGTGAGACTCGGCTGGCCTCGATTTCGCTTTGTTTTTTCATACTTTGGTTCTTTTTTTTTTCTCGCTCAGCAGTGCGGTCGCGGTGCAAATGCGCGCGAATTCTTTGTTCTTCTTTTGTTCCTTTCGGTGTTCAAAACAGAAAAAGAGCATCAAAAACATTAAAAACGAAGAGGATATGGGATGGGGGTCGCGAACGAGGACCTGGTGGCCACGAGTGAAGAGTATAGAGGAAACTGGAACAGGTGGGGAGGTAAGGGGCCTTGTTGTTGTTGTTGGAGGTAGGCGACCTCTTGTTGTTTTGGGGCAGGTAGATCCCACAAAAAGCGCGTCTGTACAATCTAGTTCAGTGCACGCTATAGATAAGGAAGGAAAGATCGTAGCCCCATTTAGAAATGTCTCGAAACCAAGGTGAGTCAGTCGAAGGCTGGCTCACGGATTCGTTTCAACTGTACTATCGGTATATTTGATGAACTGTACTATCGGTATATTTGATAGTACAGTCAAAAGTATACTATCGCCCTCAACTAGGCGCGTAGCCAGAAATTTTTTTAGGGGCGAAGCTCCTTAGGGCGTGGGCTGTGTGTCCCCTGTAGCCTGTATGTAGCCACCTCTAGTTTAGTTCTTGCAGTGTTCACTAGATAGCGGTACGGTCCCCTGTATGTAGCCACCTCTAGTTTAGTTCTTGCAGTGTTCACTAGATGGCGGTACCGTCTCCTGTATGTAGCCACCTCTCGTTTAGTTCTTGTAGTGTTTATTAGATGGTGGTACTTGTAGCTGATGATGAAAAGATGCAAGATGTTATAAACTAGAAAGCGGTACTTGCAGTTGATGAAAGACGCGAGATCTTATAAAATAGGAATGATGTCACATATGGCGCGTGTCAGTGGTTGAAGGCAATCGTTCGATTTAGTGCGGCGACGTACGCTAGGGGGAGCGATGTAATAAAATCGAGTGGGCAAAATGTACAGAGGATTCATGGTTTACCAGGTTTACCTCCGGAGCTTCGCCCACTCATCATCATTCACTTCGTGGATATGGCGGAATTTTTTTTTCGGGCCTTCTAGTGGCCTTTTTCGAGTTTACAGATTGAAACACCACAACGCGGGACGCTTGCAGTTTTCCGCAGAATATTACGGACCATGCCAGCGCTTGGCGGAATTTGCGTATGCTGAAACTGCAGTGCATATGTTGTAAATACTGTGAATCAGTCGTAAAGGAGCAGATGCACTATGTTGCTGTGCGATTACTTGGCGATCGCGTCTTTTGCAGCAGCTGTTTCCATTGGACAAAGAGGTGTTGCTATATGATGTCGCAGGGCCACTTTCGGTCGAGTTCGATCCCGTTGATAATTCTTGACGATCATTTTTTTTTGTG
This sequence comes from Rhipicephalus microplus, assembly GCF_013339725.1. Lineage (NCBI taxonomy): Eukaryota > Metazoa > Arthropoda > Arachnida > Ixodida > Ixodidae > Rhipicephalus > Rhipicephalus microplus. The sequence goes on from NC_051175.1 coordinate 111,458,594, forward strand.
TGTGTGTTCAGTTGGCGCAAACACGAACGCGAGATGCCATGTTGATTACAGGTTCGATCGTAAATAGACGTGCGAATATCAGAAATACTGTAAGATTTACATAACGCCGCTTGATACACGCGCTATGTGATGGAATAACTACATTTTAGGAGCATCAGCGTAAAATCAAGGCACGTGAATATGAGCCGAGTAATTAACTTTTACTATAGCATTGTGAAAAAGAACTAGAAAGGAAGAAAAAAAAAACACGCCGGCGGAGAGCAACTTTCCCGACTAGCGACGGAGCCCAAGATGGCGTACCTTGGCACAACTCTGCTACCTAACGGTAGTGTACACTGTAACGCTGTTTCGACACGTACTGAGTATTTTATTGTGGCCGACTGTACAATATAAGACAACGTCTCAAGTTCATGTAATTGGAGTACTTTAAACTAGAAGATTTACTTCAGAGCCAGCAATAACGTATTTACTCGATTATACGCGACCACAATTGTAAGGCGAGGGGTGATTTATCATTGCACCTAGGGAAAAAAATAAATGAAATTTCGGTATTTGTAACGCGAGGATCGACTTTAGGCATGAAAAATGTGGAAGAGAAACTCGTTACGTTCGAGTAAATACGGTACCTTCAGCGGCCAGATTCGTCGCGACTTGATGCGATTAAGTGAGACTTGTTTTTGGGCGAGTTCGTTAACATCAAAGGGGTCACGTAATAGCGCGAACTTGGGACGTGCAAAATCGAGCGAAAGAGGGGGAGCAGAAAGATCGGGCGCTACACCAGCGCCTTCTTGATATTTACAATGCCAGCCATGGATGCACCCCTTACAGCCGTTCACCACTCTCTCCTCTAGCCCTTTCCTACTCTCGCCCTTCGTCTAGCCTTCGCGCGTGCTTTGTGGTCGTGGGAAAGAGAACCCGAAAACAATATCAAGTAATTTTTTTGTTCAGTTCTGTACAGATCCGCGGGGTGGCGTCTTGGATTCCTCGTGTTCGTAATGTTGGCGGTCACGTTGGCTCTGTAAACGATGCAGTGTTTAGAGATAGGGTTTAGGGTATCGCTGTTCGGGGCGCTATGCGGGCAACCAATGGAAGGGCATCCCTGCGATGCTTATATACTGCATGCGCTGACTTCAGGAGCGCTGTTATGGGGTGGCAGCATCGGTTCTATAGTCATCAAAGAAGGAGCATGAAGTAACAAACCTGACAGACGTATGATGTTAGCAAACACGCCTATCGCATCTCCGAGGGAAATCTTTCGGACGCACGTGTGACGCAAACAGCGCTGCCTAGAGTGACTGTATACTGTTACCTTTAGGTACACCATATACAGTTACGTTTGTGCTGCCCATCTTGTAGCGTCGCATCACCACCACTCCCTGAACTATAAGGCAAACCGACGGCTCCCCTTGAGAAGCGTTTGTTTGCACTGACGTTGAAAGAAATAATGGAGGCGTTGGCTAAACTTTAACTGTTTATTGTGAAGGACAAGCCACCAGATTGTACCCATCTGCGCATTCGTGCATCAGTACCGGCACACTGTCGTCGCGCTCGCATATCAAAGAGCCGCATCCAATTTTGGAAAAAAAGTGAAACAGACGTGTCACTGATGCAACACGTGCCTCTCTGTTTAGGGGCGAAGCTCCCTGTCCATCCTTGTGTGTATGTATGTGATAGTACGTAGCCACCGGTGGCACATACCCGCTCTAGAGCGGATAGGTGCCACAGGGGATGCGAGATGGGAGATGGCGGTACTTGGAGTGTTCACTAGGTGGACGGACGGTCAGACAGACTAGCAGACGGACGAACGAATGAATAGATGTACGGACGGATGAACGCACGAACAGACAGACAGGTGGATGGACGCGTACTCACGGACGGACGCATGGACAGAAGGATGGACGCATGGATGATCGCGCGGACGGACGGGCTGACGGACGCTTCGCCTCACTCATCATCATTCACTCCGTGGATATGCTGTGATTTTTTTAATGTGAAACGCCTCCGATAACTCTCGCGGTGACGTGTAGTTGCTCGTGCCTATTATCTATAATCTCACAAAGCTGAGGCTCACACCTGCAGGCTAGACAATGCTCAGGTATGTGCACATTTCCTTTACTGTTTAAAGATAGCTCGTGCTCCTGAGCTAGGTCGTTGAGACAACGGCCGGTTTGGCCCACGAACGTACTCCCACAAGACAGTGATATTTCGTGTACAACACCACTCGTGGCGCATCTCGCATAACCTCTGGTGTGCTTCTTCTGGCGTCCGAGCTTTTTTTGTGAAGCGGAAATCGAACAGCTTTCCATTTTCGTGAGTGGGATATTTGTAATGATGCTCTGCGGCGTGACAAATATCGGCTGAGTCATCGCTCGTGTGTGTGCATATCCCGCTCCTGTCTCCTCGCTGTTCTTCCGTTACAATGCTTGCAAGCCAACTATAGCCCACCGACAAGTACAGACGACATTGACGGCGATTGATTGATTGATTTGTGGGGTTTAACGTCCCAAAACCACCATATGATTATGAGAGACGCCGTAGTGGAGGGCTCCGGAGATTTCGACCACCCGGGGTTCTTAAACGTGTGCCCAAATCTGAGCACGACATTGACGGCGAGAAAGGACGCGCTACGTTGTCTTTGGACTCACAACAGTAATAATGATAATGCCTGGGATTTTGCGTCCCAAAACCACGATATGACTACGAGACACGCCGTAGTGGGGGGCTCCGGAAATTTTGATTATTTGGTGTTCTTTAACGTGTACTGACAATGCACACTACACAGGTTTCTACCATTTCGCCTCCATTGAAACGCGACCGCAGTGACCGGTATCGAACCCGCTACCTTCTGTTCACCAGTCGAGCACCCACTGTTCAGTCGAGGCGGACTATATTAATTGAATTCAAAATGGTTTAGGAGCCCTTAAACGAAAAATCGGCAGAAAAAAAAGGTACAGTTATAAAAATGATAGCGCAAATTGATGTCGTGTATGGTTGGCGCTATTAAAATAAGGCTTTATACGCGTCAGATCTCGACGCACAGCAGGGAGCAGCTGGAGGTGAAAGAGCGTCAAAGGAATAGAGTGCGTGCTTTGTTGGCACATAGAACACGAGTACGACGGCAACATCGTAAATGATCGATGACATGGCTCGCCTCTGAGTCACGTTTAAATATATACACACACGGACGCCATCAGGCTCAACTTGGGCTGCGCGCCGGCCCTCGAGTATACAGAAGCTAAACGACTAACGACGCAAGGCAATGCATTGAGCCGTATCTTTGCATCTAGCCACAACTTTGTGTTGCAGGTTGGTCTTATCACGCGTGACCCAGTCGAACAATCGATGCTGAAAAAAAAAAAAAAGTAGAGCACCGTGTCAGTCGTTCATTCACTTGTTTGGTTGCAGTGATTCTGCGCGTATTTGTTGGCTTCTCTGAATGCGCAGATAATTCGGAATAGTTCTACGCGGGTTGCGTCACGAAAACGAAACTTTGTTCGCGAAATGTGTTCCGTAGTCAGTCTCTGAGGTTTGTCCTTGAGAAACGTACTCCGTGATTGGTGGTTTCCTTTTTTTTTTCTTTATTTCCGGTTAAACTTTACAAACGGGTTGCTAAGATAAATATATTACAATACACAACGACCGATACGAAAAATTTTAAAGTAACTAAGGCCGTCAAGCATTGCTATAACACATCACGTCCTAGAATTCCTTCATGGCCAGTAGGGCTTCTACGCTTTCGACTCATAAAGGTACACATTCGTCTCAGTTCTGACTACCTCGAGAAATCTTGAGATACTTTCTTTAAAACACTCTCTTGCTGATCTCCTGTCAGGGTCACAGTGAAATACAGCCATTCTAGAGCGCCTTATACTTTGCAAGGCAGTCATCATGATAAAATCGAAAGGTAATCCATCCTCATTCTCTATTGCCGAATACCGGATCCCATGAGGGTCTAACGGGAACTCTTTCTATAATTGACCTTTGTAATACGTCCCAAAAGTAAACTCCTTCCCAGCAGTGCAGGAAAACGTGGTCAATAGTTTCCGTTTTTTTTTTTTTTTGTTACAGATTAGACAGTGAGATTCCCAAGGCATATAAAATCCACGCTTCTTGAGGAAAATTCTCACAGGAAGTGTTCTCTACGCTCTAAAGTTTCGCGTCGTCCCATTGGTATGACATGACGACATGAAAGACGCGGATTCGACCGCGGCCGTCACGTTTTGATGGAGGTGAAACGCTATAAAAGGCCTGTGTAGCTGTACGATCTCAGTGCGCATCAAAAACGCCAGGTGGTGTGTCAGTCTTCTTTCTCTCTTTTTTTTTCATTTGTCTGTATTCTTTGTAAAAACACAAATTATCCGTAACAAAATTTGCGTGTATGTATATTTAAAAGGCTCGCTTCAACAAAAGCTTGAGTGAAATCCATCTAGTTAGACATGTCGATGACAGGCTAAAAGTGGGATGATATGCGCTTGCTGCGGCATGTACTACGTAAGGTGCAAGCCATATTGTAAACCCAATTAATGAGACTTGTAGCAGAAACACATGTGCAGAAGCGTGCAGGTGGTTTAGTACAAATTACACTGCGCTATATGTGCACGCAAATTACAAATTATTGGCAGCTATATACTAAGTCAAAATGAATGCATAATCACTTACCAAATTGCACATGCGCGTGCCAGAATTATAGATGCGGTGCTATTTCTTTAGGTCCTTTTCAACTCTCATTGAAAAGTCTGTTCAATGCAGATTAGTGTCGTGCATTATTATTGCAAAAATCTACTTGCTATAGTGGACTGATACAATTACTACTGTTTTAAAAATTTACCTCGAAATTCATCGCAGACGGGACGTCCCATAGAAGGGGTTCGGGAGCCTGGGATCTGTCGGAGTCAAAAAAGTCGTTCGGAGTGCCGCTATAGCTTGCGATAGCAGGATGCTACAGGCAGCAGTCAAGGTCGGATGAACAGCAAATTGCGTATTTGCAGCTTGGCAGCGTATCAGGGGGCATACGTTTACCGAACTATTTGGGGGGGGGGGGGGGGGGGGGGGCTCGCGGTGGCATGATTATGCACGCCTTCTACCACGCTGTCTCAGAGGGAGGGGAAAAGGGCGGGGGGAGGGGAAACGGGACACACGGACTTGTTGGTCTTTTCCAGGACATTTTGGGGAGTTAGCAGTGGTATGTTATTTATCGACCAATCAGGTGGTCCGAAGTCTTAATGGCTGCGTACTGAGGATAGTGGGGCTACAGTGCTATAATAAGGCTGAAGCTCTTGGGCGTAAGGGGTTGGATACGGGGGGGGGGGACGTTTAGGGGGGGATACGCTATTTCTGCAGTCCGCTATTTATGCGACTATTGTTGGGCGCTGTGGTGGTTTGGTTGTGTTGGTTGTACGATAGAAATAATTTGTACCGCAAGGACTACGCATACAAAAGAAGAAACGGTACGACATAAGATCGCTATAGCAACAAAGATTTATAGAACGCCGCGTATGTTTATTCTGTGATCTTCGCCGTCGCAAATGTGCGCGTTGCATTTAAAAAAAAAAGGCCCAATCGGTGTATCTGAAAGGTGTGCAGAAAGGGCATTCACAACCAAATGAAGTTATGTATTCAGAAGAAAAGATACCTTGGTCTAGGGGCTCGACTGCTGACCGCGGCGCAGGTCGCGGGATCGAATCCCGGCCCGTGGTGGCCGAGTTTCGGTGGAGGCAGAACGATAGTCTCGTGTACTCAAGTTCACGTGCAGAACTGAACTTTGATTGTGACTCAAGGGACTGTTGAAGAGAGCTCGCTGGTATAGATCCATTTTATACACAGCGCTTAAGGTACAAAAAAAAAAAAAAACACGAGACAACAACGAGGAAGCGCTGTGTACAGAAATGGTTTTCGGTTTATAATTAGCGTGATTACATTCGGTTTGGAAGTTATAGTTACCGGAATAGCATCCGCTTCACGAGTCGGCGTGACGTGGTTCGCGTGAAGAAGAAAAACATCACAGCATATCCACGGAGTAAATGATGATGAGTGGGGCGAAGCGTCCGCCAGCCCGTCCGTGCGACCATCCGTGCGTCCATCTGTCCATGCGTCCGTCCGTCCATCCATCCTTCTGTCTGTCTGTTCGTTTGTCCATCCGACCGTACGTCCGCGCGTCTATCCATCCTTCCGTCCGTCTGCTAGTCTGTCTGTCCGTCCATGCGTTTGTGCGTCCATCTAGTGAACACTCCAAGTACCGCCCTTTCCCATCTCGCATCCCCTGTGGCATCCCCTGTGCACACACACACACACACACACACACACACACACACACACACACACACACACACACACACACACACACACACACACACACACACATGCGCGCGCGCGCATCGAACGAAACAACGCACGCTTCATTCTACAAGGCTTTGCAGACGACGACGTCGCCATCTAGTGAACACTGCAAGAACTAAACTAGAGGTGGCTACATACAGGGGACGGTACCGCCATCTAGTGAACACTGCAAGAACTAAACTAGAGGTGGCTACATACAGGCTACAGGGGACGCACAGCCCACGCCCTAAGGCGCTTCGCCCCTAAAAATGGCGCTACTTTTCGTGAGCCTATAGCGGGAACCGGCGATGCTCAACTGGGTCCATGAGCTGGTGCCTCACTTATTCGACTGTCTTCGTCTAACCTCTTTCTTTCCGACACCGTTATCAAAGTGCGTGGCTGTTCCTCCATTTCGCCGCCGGGAAAATGCAGCCGCCGTTAACGGCAATCGAAACGATGCCCTCTATAGCATATCATGCATTCCAACTACACATGCCATCAAAGACTCCGAGACGCAACGCTGCAATACTGTTTCGGTTGCGGGTTGGTGTGGCCTTTAAGAACTCATTCAGTTAGCGCATTGGTATGGGTGACTCATTTAACTGTCATTACCGCAACTGAGTAGAAACTCTTGACTGCGTTCCATGCCACTGTCTCAACAGTGGCATGGAACAAGATCGCCGGACTCTCCAGTGTGCCTTGAGGAGACTGAATGGTTGTCCCTTTCCTTTAGAAAAGATGTTGGGTGCGTGGTCTCACAGTTTCAAACCAGGAAGCCACGGGAGCCCTTGTACAATTCTTGAAGGCAACATCACTGAGCGACCGCATATAATACTCTGCACTGCATGTGTATGGTGTGCAGTGTGCATTTCCTTATCTTTTTTTCTTTCACTCCCTTATCCCCCCCTCTCTACTGGACGTAGTCTGGTTATCCTCCCTGACATTTATGTTCCTTCTCTCTCTCTCTAGCTCCAACACTTCAGCAGCTAAGCGGTTGAAATAGTAAGGCGAGTAATGCGTTAGTCAAACCAGAGTCCCTCACATGTCAAACGAAATAATGTACTGCATGCGTATAATGGAATAAGGATTATAATTAGCAAACTAAATTACAACTAGCGAGGTTAGGAAAAAGTGCGTGCCACTCACCGTTTTCGGTGGGCGGGCCTCCGTCTCGACCGTTTCGCTGGTCACCGAGACACTGTCGGTTGCCTCGCCATCCACGCTGCAGTCGTCAGCCTGCGTAGAAGAAAAAAACACACACCAAAGAGCACTTCCGCGTTTCAGTTGAACGAGCGAGACGGAAACGACGGCTACTTCCGGCCCTGACTTCCTCGGCTTGTTTCCGTTTTCAGCGAGGTAAACACCACGAGTGCATGCAAATTCCTGTAACGCTGTTACATTGGCCGTGCTCCAGCAGAGCGGAATTTCCGTGGATGGCGAGCTCGAGGGGCGGGTTGAATAAGCTCCTTGCTTGCCTGCTTGAAAAAAAACTAAACTTTATTTCATCCGTAATTGGGAGGCAGATTGATGTGGACCGGAGGTGGCCGCCCCTCGCGATCACTAAGTGGACTCCGGATTACGTGAGCCTATTGGCGACCACCCCACTCTGTCGACCAGGGAAGGCCTTCTGGCTCGTCAGGTTGGAACAGCCGATCGGGAGGACTCTGGAGGCAGTGCTCCCGGGTGGCGTTTGGTTTAGAGGCGAGGTTCGGGGTTGATTTGTATGCTCGCACCATGCGGAAAATGTACGAAGACGTCTCTTCACAGTGCGCACACTTTCCTGTACAGGCACGATCGAAGAGTTTCAACACTTTAGAAACGGCAGCGTTTTGGTATTTGCATTTTTAAGACTCTTACATGGCTTACGATTAATAGTATGGCTGAATATGTCCCTCAAATTGAAACAGCGCCAAAACGGATCACTAGAAAAAGGGGGAAAAAAGCAACAGCGCTGACTTACAACAAAGTTACAACAACCGTTTCTTAATGACACAACTTTAATAAAAATCAACAGATAATAAAGCCAAGGAAGCTATAGGGGCGTCAATGTATTGTGGTAATATTTATATAGATGCGAAGAAAGTGAAGTGGACGAAAAGACAACTTGCCGGCGGCGGGGAGCGAACCTGCAACCTTCGGATTAGGCGCCCCATGCTTGAGCTGCGGCGGCGAGGTTTCCTGGTTTGCGTGTACACGTATACCCCGTAAAGTAGACGAGCCGGGGATGACCACTGCCTTAGCTCAGTTGGTGAGAACATCGAGCGTGTAATCCGTAGGCTGCAGGCCCCTTAGGCCCCTGACAGGGACCTAAGTCCCTGTCAGGGGCGTAAGCTGAATTTTTTTTCTTCTGCCTACGTAGAAAAGAAAAACAAAAAAGCCGGCAGAAGAATATCGACTTTGGACGACATTTGCAGCGAGGCACGCAAATACGCGGCCATTGTTTTTTTCTTTTTTTCTCTCACGATCGTACAAAAAACATTGGCGTGTATTCTATCTTGTTTTTTCGGAGTATATGTGCTGTTATTTAGAGCACCGTTATAACGCATCTAAACGACACGAAAGACCCCCGTTCTGGTATACAATGATTTCCCGAACATCTCTGGAAGTGGCGCTAGAGGGGGCGGCGCTTTTTTTCCTAAGCGTCCACAGCAAAAGCCAGTAAACGGGGTCCACGAAGCCCCAAACACAGTCCTTACAGAAACGCGCGGTTTTTTTTCCTCGAAACATATTTTGTCGCCCGAGGAACGTGCAAACAGAGACGGAACGACCAACTTCGCGAGGCGGAGAGAAAAAAAACTAAAAAAAGGAAAACAAAAAAAAAAGACAGAAAAAGTTATGCGGTTGCGTTTGCTCGCGCTCTTCTATAGACCTTGACGTCGGCGTGTTTTGACGTACGTTCGCAACGTTTCTTGTTCCTTCTACATTTTTTAAAGACTCGGCGTGCCCTTTTTAGGAGAGATGTCTAGCCGAGCAAGGTCAAAGAAGTGGCGCGCCTGGATACGTCGACGTCAAAGGACGGTCCACTGCATCCAAACGACAAATCTTATGTAGTCGGCATGACAAGTGAAACGAGAGTAACGCACCGGAATGTTAGCCAACGGTGTGTAACTAGGCCAGCTGCGCATAGTAACAGAAGTGGATTAAGACTTGCGTGTGGTCGGTTAGCGCAAGTCGCGAGCTTTCAGATGAGCCTCTTTATAAGCATTTTCTTTACAAGCGCAGTAAAAGACTTTTGTGCCTACTGAAAATCATTGCGCTAGTATTGTTCGTGAGAGACGACCCCACTTATTCTGTAATATTGCTTTAAGCGTAAGACGTCTACTACTCTTGCTGTGTGTGCTATATCCCATGCAATATTCCCATAAGGATCCGTGTAGATTAAATAGATTCACCTCTGGGCATTTGTGGATTTCGTAGTTAATTTATTTATTTATTTATTTATTCAGAATACTGTCAGTCCCGTGATTGGATTATTACAGGAGTGGTGTCACATTGCACATTGTTAAAACAAGCAATACATAGACTAAATATACATGTTGCAAGCACTTGAAACTTGAAGCGAATATCTCAAACATAGTGCGAAATTCGCCGAAGTGATATGCAAAGAGGAACAGCAAACGTGATTGGTTGTATTGGTAGCGCCACCTGGCAGCGTGGAGATCAACGATACTCTAGCTTAGCGACGTATTTAAAATCGATCGCATGTGATAGGTTACATTAACCTTTGATATATTGTATAGACAGTGTGTGTGTAACAACACAAATCGCACAGTATCTTTGGCTTCAATATTTTGTGTGGAGAAAAATGATCTTTCGCGTGCGAGCAAGTTCTAATTTCGCAATATTGAAAAAAAGCCACTCTTACCCCGAGAAGACGCTTGGTATAAAACACACACACACACACACACACACACACACACACACACACACACACACACACACACACACACACACACACACACACACACACACACACACACACACACACACACACACACACACACACACACACACACACACACACACACACACACACACACACACACACACAAAATGCGGGGATGGACGTCACCTTCGAATTCTCGCACCAAACACCGTGTCGTCATGAATTTCGAAGGCGCCTTACGGAATTCCTATTCTGTAAAAAGGGAGTACAATGTCCTCTGCGAGCGCCATAGACTAAAGGAAGCCATGACACTCTACAAGTGATTATGGTAATAAAAAGAAAAGCGCCGCCCGTAACTGTCTATCACTTGGATGACACCTCAACAGGTCGGCACAAGGAATAGGGTAGCGGGAGTAAAAGTGGATAGGTAGGGAAAAAGAAAAAAAAAAGAAAGGAAGAGAAGAAAAATGAAAAAGGTCGCATTCGATCCGCCTCACCAGCGCACCCCCGAAGAATCGGAACACACAACCAGTCAGCAAGGCAGCCGAGAAGACCGGGAGAAGAAGATCCGAGTTGGGAGAGGTGTGACGAGTTGTATAGGCGCGTTTTATGTTGGGTGAGCGTGAAGTGCTGGCCGGAGCTCGTAGCCACGGTTCACTAGAAATTAGGTCCGTTGAACTAACGAAGGAGAGTACGCTGGACCGTGGTGTGGTTAAAACAATTTTGGACAATGAGTTGGTATGAGTGAGAATTTATTAGAAGGCAGAGAGGTCGGCCTGAGCTCGTTCGCTCTAGTCTGCTACTCTACACAGGGGATAAGGGAAAGGAGAAGGAAAGAGGGATGAAGGGTGATGATGGGGACAAGAACCCTTCATCGTCTGTGTTATGCAGGTTAATTCTTATGCATTAATTGACAAATAAACTAGGAACATTTTAGCACATTTGGTGAAGCAATTAAGATATATAATTGAATATTTGAATATGACGGTTCGCATATTTGACTTCAATCGATTATGATATTGAAATTATCGGCATTACAGTTCTCGGAGGATAGTTTATCAATGTAAGGCTACTCGCTGTTTCACTTTGACGTCTCATAAAGAATGAAAAAAAAAAAAAACACTTCTGTATTCAGCGGCGCGTTTTCGCCAAAACAGGTTTTACAAAGAACCCGTGTAACCGCCGATGCATTTCGCACTCGATTGATTGATTGATTTGTGGGGTTTAACGTCCCAAAACCACCATTTGATTATGAGAGACGCCGTAGTGGAGGGCTCCGGAAATTTTGACCACCTGGGGTTCTTTAACGTGCACCCAAATCTGAGTACACGGGCCTCTAACATTTCCGCCTCCATCGGAAATGCAGCCGCCGCAGCCGGGAATCGAACCCGCGACCTGCGGGTCAGCAGCCGAGTACCTTAGCCACTAGACCACCGCGGCGGGGCATTTCGCACTCGAGCTATATCAACAACGCAATTTTTCCATAGAGCCGTCGATGCAGGGCCATGGAGTGCATGCGCTTCTCAGACTACAGCACAATTGGCTATTGTCTATTAGGGCATGACTCAACGCCGCCTACGCTGACGCAGCCATGCCGCGCAATCGCGCTGCAGAACGTTCCGAGCCGAGTCGTTCGTTGCTCAATTTGTTCCCTGTGACATTTTGCTTTTACGTTGTTCCTTTCATTACCTGCGCACATATCTTCTTCTATTATCATTAAAACGGAGCACTCTGTCAGAAACTGCGTCGAGTTTCAGAAGCCTTTACTGAGTCATCGTGAATACGTATTCGAAAATAAATATGGAGGCACGGGCTTTTATAGTTAGGTGAAACAGTGCCGCACACGCTTTTTTTTTGCGTTTTTTTATTTAACCGACCCGTTACAGATGTAGCACCTGCCTCGCGCAGACCCCGCCCGAATGTCTGGTAACCTTGCCGATTATTTTAGAACTTTACGGCAAGATTATGCGCATATCGCGAACAAGAGTCTCTCTCTCTCTCTCTCTCTCTCTCTCTCTCTCTCTCTCTCTCTCTCTCTCTATATATATATATATATATATATATATATATATATATATATATATATATATATATATATATATATATATATAATATATATATATATATATATATATATATATATATATATATATATATAATTTTACGCGTGACTTGCTTCGAGACGGATGTTGAGACATCTAAAGTTGGTGACGAATAAGCGAGTTGCAAAATCTATCTATCTATCTATCTATCTATCTATCTATCTATCTATCTATCTATCTATCTATCTATCTATCTATGTCTGTCTGTCTGTCTGTCTGTCTGTCTGTCTGTCTGTCTGTCTGTCTGTCTGTCTATCTATCTATCTATCTATCTATCTATCTATCTATCTATCTATCTATCTATCTATCTATCTATCTATCTATCTATCTATCTATCTATCTATCTATCTATCTATCTATCTATCTATCTATCTATCTATCTATCTATCTATCTATCTATCTATCTATCTATCTATCTATCTATCTATCTATCTATCTATCTATCTATCTATCTATCTAGTCTGTCTGTCTGTCTGTCTGTCTGTCTGTCTGTCTGTCTGTCTGTCTGTCTGTCTGTCTGTCTGTCTGTCTGTTCTGTCTTCCCGCGAGCGAGAAAATTCCCGTTGGAGTATTCTCATTCCGTTTGCAGTGTGTGCCACACATTCTCATACAAGAAAGGTATTTATTGTAATGAACACGTAAGTGTATGCGCTGTTTTTTCCGCAACAGCAGCTGTGGGGAATTCGCAGCTGTATAGACAAACATGACAAAGGTGTGGGTTAATGTCGTATATTTGTTGTGTTACGAGTTGTGGCTGCTACCGCTTCATAATCTGACGGTTCGTCAGGAAGACGTGCGCAACGGCGTTTAATTTCGTGGTGCGCATTTCGATGCTGTTAGTGTTGGGAAGGCTGCACTTGAGCACGTGCAAACGTCTCTGTCATCACCCTGGCTATGACTGCAGCAGGGCAAAGACCTCTTCCATGCTTCGTCGAGAAACCTGGTCTTGTGCTTACTGTTCCACGTTATCTCTTCGAACTACTTAATCTCATCTAGCCCGTGTAACTTGCTGCCTTCACCTCGAGCACTTGGTTTCTCTTAAAATCCAATCTGGTGCAGGGCCAGCGGCGACCTTGCCGATGCACTTCATGCCCATGCCCATTTATTCTTCTTGATTGCGAATAAGATGTCCTCAACACTCACTTTTCCACTCTGCTCTCTTTTTGTCCCTTAAAGGGCTAGAGACATTAATATTAAAATAAGGGCGGGGGGATCGATTCTTAAAAGATAGAAAAGAAGAAAAAAAATGAGCCCTCTAACTGTCTGCATCAAAGTGCGACACCTCAACAGTGGCTCACGAAAAAGGGGGGTAAGGAGGGATTAAAAGGATACGGAGGATTGAAAGGTACAGAGATAAAGAGAGGGGCAGGGGCAGAGATACCCACATACGGAATTAAGGAGAACATAGGAAAGATGGACACGGTCGCAGGAGTCCGAGGACGGTGCCCCACTGTCGCACAGAGCACCTGTTTACAGAGACGATTCTGAGCAAGTGTGGAGTTCTGGAAATATTTGAAGATATTTCATTTTGATATTCAAAGCCAATTTTTCTCTTAACAGACATACTGACACACATTCGGTGCAAGTAGTCTGACTTCCCGGCATGTCAGCACCGGCAAGATGCCTGTATACGCCGCGCTGGCGTAGTCGAGGAGGGGGAGGGTGTTTAAACCCCAACGCGCCCACCGAAATTTTCAACTTTTTCGTGTTGTCACCACCTTGCGCGTATGCATGCACCGTTGAAACGAAAGCAGAGGTGGGGGACTGCCTGTGCGGCGCGCCTTTTGACGCTCATCTCGCGTCCTTGATATCGCTCCGTCCGCATCGAACCCTGTCGCGCGTTATAGGCCCCGCTTTTGCCTTCGCCAAGCGTGAGACGCGCACGTGAAATTCTTTTCCTCGCTTCAGCGCGCTCCTTGCGAGCGGCAACCGCTGTGCGGGGGGGCATCAACGGCGTGACCTTGGAGACGTCGGGGGAGGGAGGGGGGCCGGGTGATGTTCTGCTCTTCTTCTTGTGTGTTTGCACGCCTTGTTTTTATAGAATAAATACGTACCAGCTAGCTCGGTCCTGTTATTGAAATATGAGGAGTATAGTCCGCAAAGTGAGCCATTGAACTATAGTCTGTCTTGCACGATTAAAATACGGTGCTGCAGTCACTGAGCGCTGCAGTCACTGAGCGCTGCAGTTACTGGGACAAACCAGGCTAGGGAGGACACACGTTACAAAGTATACACGACAGGTGCAATTTTACCATCTTTTGGGTCAGTCCTCTTTTGTGTCAACCTCTTTTGTCCCGATAACTATGGCGTAGAATTTCAATCAGTAGTATAGTAGTCGTCGTTTGAAGGAAAGACGCCTACTTCTGTAGCCCATTCATAGGAAAACGTGGCGACCCATCAGTGGTGCCTGGAAGGGAGTGGGAAGGAGAGCAGACAACACCGACCGCACCCGTGGCGGGGGTGTATAGTCGTTACGGTGCTTGAGTGCCAACCCGAAGGTCGCGCGATCGAATCCCCGCCGCGGCGGCCGCAATTCGATGAAGACAGAATGCTATATTGGCCCGTGTCCTACGATTTAGGTGCACGTTCTAGAACACTGGTTGGTCGAAATCTAAGGATCCCTTCACTATAAGGTGTCTCTCATAATCTCAACCGTGCTTTTCCCGACACCAAACAACGACCATTGTAATCCATTACAACACCAAACGCTCCAGGCCAGGGAACACCTGTTTTCCCGGTACCAAAAGGCAGTTAACGTTTAACGGCACCGGGAACCGTACCCAGTGCCTACAGCGTTGGAAGCGGCGGAGCAAATCAGGAGTCTCAAAAGACGTGGTCCGAGAAACCGTCGCTTTCGACCCCGCTCGCACATGGCTGTCCTCGTCCTATTCATTAAAAGCTTTTCAATAAGTATGTTGATAAGCTACGGAGACGTGATTGCCTCATTTCTGGTGAGGCATTCAGTGCCAGTGATCACCATGCGTTTAAACAGAACCTTATACGGTTATGTTTCTAGTTACTTCACAGTATACTTTCTGCTTTTTTTTGTTTTCCAGAAATATAGACTTCCTGGTTTCTGAAATTTCGGAAATAAACATCGATATCGTCAGAAGACTACATCACGCTGAAGAAGCGAGACAGACAGCGAGAAAGACGACGTGATTCTGGGATGTTGGGCGCGCACTCGGCGAAGTACACACAGAACACGTCGTCTAGTTTTCAACTAGCAATAGTCGCCCCTCAGTTATAGACTTCATTGGGTACGACACCGCCGCTGCGCAAAGCTTTGTCTTTTGGAGCTTCCATTTCTGGTTTCTCTAATGGCACAGTATGCGCGGCCGTCCGGGACTATATTGATGAAACTAATAGGTTGACTAATTAGCCAGTTTCATTATCTTAACATGTCCACATAATTATATACGTATAAAATCAGATTATTGGTCTATTCTAGGAATAAATTTGTTTATGTAAATATTTGTATGCATTAGATTGAGCACCACACTTGCCTATAGGCTATCGGTAATCTTTCTGTTATACCTCCATCATTCTAAATCTGAACAGTAAATTTTAAAGCCACTCGATTCTTGGCCAATCCCCCACAGTGGGTATGCGCCACTAACAATAGGAGAACAACAACAACAACAACAACAACGTCGTCTACCACGTTCTGCATGGGAGCTACGCCCACACATTCGTCGTGTACCGCGACGTCGCAGCTTCGTCGTCGTCGTCATGGGCCCCGACCACAGCCAGACCGACACAGAGCCACTCGATCCCGCCCTTGAGTGGGTCACACGATTTTGTGATCGCGAGTTTTTGATGGGCTTTCAAGGCGCAGGCTCCAAGCGTTGTCACCCCTGAAAAGACTAAGTGCCAGGCCGGGGGAGCGCTTGTGCCCGTTTTGCAAGACCGGTGGGTACCCGGTGGCAGCGGGTACCCAGCACCTTCCACCAACGTGTCACGAAGGGCACACAGAGAAACGAGGTGACAGTTGAGACATATTTGCTCGACGCCAAGCCTAAGCCGAGATGGCAGGCGAGAGCGCTCCCCACATCCCAGAATTACGTTGTCTTTCTCGCTGCCTGTCTTGCTTCGTCAGCGTGATGTAGTCTTGTAACAATACGTTTACGAAACCTGATGCTGAATTGCTTCAAGACCGACCCATATGAGATATTTTTTTATATGGCACCGATAGCTGACATTCAATGTCAGCTATCGGTGCCATATGAAGTTTAGCTCAAAATGTTCATCTTCTAATTAACGCTCAGTGGTGATGATTAGTGCGGGAAACTTGATGTGAAACACTAACACAGTTTCAAAAATGTATTTCTTTATTTCATAACCGCTTCAGTCATTTACAGAGAGGACATCAAGCATAATCCCATGCCTTATCTAGCCCAGAAAAATTTGACCTAGAATCGTGGCTAAGGATTCTTAAGGCTATTCTTAAGGCCAATAAAAATAAAGCCCCTCACTTTAAGAGAGAGATAGAGAGAGAAACTTTTAATGTAAAATAAAAAAAAAGAGAGTTTGGTTGCCGAATTACGACCACGCTACATGTCGACGTCCCCAGTTCGGGACTCCGCATGACGAGGCCCCAACTCGCGCCCGTCTCACCAGAGTCCGTTGAGACTCCAGCGAGGAGCAGTTAAGGAGGTAAGTCTCCCATAGGGAAGAGGGAAAAGGAGGCAAGTGGGGTCTTTAGCACATGCACACACACCATGTGGAAGATGTCACATGTATAGGCCTCCCCACGGTGTGGGCACCACTCATCCGTGTTCGGATCGAAGTGTTTGATAATTGCAGGACAGACTAGAGTACCTGTTTGCAGCCGCCCTAAAGTCCGCTCGTCCGCTTTGACTAAGCCCCTTTGCAGGAGCTGGGAAAAGAGGATGAGTGAAAAAGCCTACGGAGCCGTGTAATGAACTAACCGGCCGCGGCCGTAATTTGGATTTCTGTCTGCAGGTGCGTATTTCGGCCAGGATTCGGCTGAGAGTGATACACTACACGGCCTCAGCTGCGGCGAATACGCGAACAAACGCGGTAAAGGCGGCCTTCCGCACAATCACTCACCGCGTCGTCGCCAGGCGTCGTCGTCGTCGGTGGCGGCGCTAATACGCCTGTACCTGGATCCCAGGGCTCCTCGGTCGCCGGATCGTCGCCGTCTGCCTTGACGTCGTCTCGAAGAGAAGTTCGTCGCATGAGCGTCGCGACTCCGCCTCGAAGATAGGGCATCATACCGATTTCCCGAACTGTATAGTCTCGCTAACGTGCTCACACGTTAAGACGTTTTGTCTGTCGTCCAAATCAGCTCCAAAGCCACTGGTACGCCGCTTGCGGTTAACAACACATATGTCGCGCTGAGTCACGTGGCGTGTTTTTTTTTCCTCTGCTGCTTCTTTTTTTTTTTTTTCAAAAAGCGCGTTGCGACTGCGTTTCAAGCAGATGCTCGCAGCTGTTTTGTCCTCCTCTTCCATTTATTTGTTTCCCTTGATCGCGCGCTTAGCTCTATTTGTATCTTGTGTTTCGTTTCTCGGGACTTATTTTTCAGTGTCTTATTATGTCTGTGTGTGTCGTCCGACAAAAAAAAAAAAAAAGGCTGATTCCTATATATATGCAAAAGAAGGGACGTTGCATCGTGGATGTGTTTTCGAAGCAGTGACCCGGTGATAATCACATTTCCAGTAGCTGTATTTCCGCCGTCGTCCCATATATTATCGTACGTTCTTGATTTTTTTCCTGTTCGCCTGTTTTTCCGTTTCATCCGGAAACAAATGCCGCAATACTGCAATCGACTAATTATTTCGGGGTAATTTAAAGGGACGCTGTGTAGAGAAAAGCGATTTTCTCGCATTAGTAAAATACTCTTCCACGGTACCAAAAATGCAACGCTTGCAGCGAGAAAACGCACAGAAAGAGAATGCCAGTGGCGCCGCCACATTCAGGTTCCCGCACCAGTTGCCGTGACGTCATTGATTTAGACGGCCTCTACCGGGCTCTGTACGTAGTTCCCAATTGGTAAAGATGAAGTACATTGCCTTAAGTGTTAGCCAGGGGCTTGATATTCTAAGTCGCGGGCTATTTCGTTGACGCTGACGCAATGCGGCCAAAATACGAAAAACCCTCTTTGAAATTTGTGACGTCACTATGGTTTTTTCGGCGGAAACTTTACGATTGTGGCCTTTTACATTTAATTTTAACGTCTGTTCATGTTGGTGAAATGAACGACACTAGATAACGGTGATTACATTCTGAATGCTACTATGAAAACTCTAATTTCTGATTTCCCTCTAGCAAACATTTAATTGGTGCGTCTGACACTCTCGCTTTGTTTTGCAGGAAGTCTGGTGTCGCAACAAAACAGCACAGCGACACGAGACTAGCTCAGGAGCAGCGGCCTAAAGGGATCTCCCATAGTAGAGCTCTAGCATAGCACACTCCTTCATCATCTCTTCTAAGCACACAACGATTCTTATGCTGCTCTGTTTCACACACGAGGCGTAACACTGTATACAGAGGCGATGCAAGAAGTTCGGTCAGCAAAATGTGCCAGTCCGTGCGACTTGCACAGAAATGGGGAAAAAAACAGGAAAAGTAACGTAAAGAAAGGAATAATTACAGCACTGACAAACTCTATCGAATATCGCCATTCATTATATCCCTGACGAATAACCTTTTGCCAAACTCCTAAACAAGAAGTAGCTATCACAAGGCTGCGTTGCCGGGCACCAAATCTAAATTTCTACAAACACGGGTCTGCTCAATGCACCTTTGCCACTGTGCGCGTTCTGTGGTGAGGTGGCTGGAAACAATAGATCATTTCTTTTTGACCTGCAGGCGGTTTGACACAATACGAAAAAAACGTTTTAGAAATGCCTTTACTTGGTATGGGTATGGGTTTATCTGTGCCAGTCATTTTGTCTTTTGGAGCTTCCATTCCTGGGTTCTCCGGTGCGACAGTATGCGTGGCCGTCCAGGATTATATTAATGAAATAATAGGTTGACTAATTATTCTGTATTATTATCCCAGCGTTTCTGGAACATTGTATACGTGTAAAAATCAGAGTATTGCTCTAATTTAAGAGTAAATTCTTTTCTTTATCTATAGATAATTATATGCGTTAGATCAAGCAACATGATTTCCTACGTCATCGGTAATCTTTCTATTATGTAATGTCCATAATTCTAAAACAGCATAATACTTTATAAAACCACTCAATTCTTGGCCAATCCCCCACAGTGGGTATGCGCCTCAGACAATAGGTGAACAAGATCGAGGATGATCGATAAGCCTTCGGAACGACGTATTTTCCACGTTGACATGTTTTGTTGATTTCTAAGGCACAAAACACATCATTTGTGGCGCAGCCTAAAGACGAGACGAAATCACATTATCGGTGCAAAAATTATCGAATTATTTTTAGTAATATTAATATCTGGGGTTTAACGTCCCAGAACCACGATGTGGTCGTGGGAGATGCCGTAGTGGAGGGCTCCGGAAATTTCGACCACCTGGGGTTCTTGAACGTGCACCTAAAATAAGTACAGGGGCTTCAAAAATTTTCGCCTCCATCGAAGTTTTCTTGTTTCTGGGTGCGAACGCATCTACGACAAGAAGTCTCCACATCGTTGCGTACATTGGTCGGCAAAAAATTGGAGATCGCTGAGACTCGCCCGAGAAATATATTTTGCTCAGATGACTCACTGGAGTCTGGGACTCAGACTCGCCAATATTTTCCTCAACCGCGGACACACTGTGACAGCCCGTATTCACAAACCAACGTCAACCTTTCCTGGAGTTTCCCTTATCGGCTTTAAACTTTTATTGCGCATGATAAACAAATTGGACCAGTATTCATAAACCAGTCTTGTCCTTATCTTTCGCTCTGTTGCCATTTTTGTGCCTTTGTAACGCATGTGGAGAGTACAGGAAGTTGAGGAAAACGTGAGGTAAGGCCGAGGTTAGTTTGTGAATACGTGCCTTAGACTCGCGAAAAACTTTTTTCAACCGGACTGAATCGTACTCCAACTCCTCAACAGACTCCTCAGCTGGACGCACTCGAACTCACGGCTTGACCTCAATGTGAGTGAGCATGAGTGAGTTGACTCATGAGTTCGTTAGCAAAAACCTTCATCGCTCACGGTGTCAATGCTCTCTGATGCCAATATATCAGAATCGGCGCACTATACGCCTTTTAATTTAATCTTGTGTCTTCACTTGCGAGTTATCAGTGGTTTTAACGCAGTAATGGCCAGTTTTATGGAATACCCGACTCATACGAGCAACGTTTATCAAGAACTTCCCGTGAAACGCATGGCAGAAGCAGGTTATGGCGTCCCCCCCCTCCCACCGCCCTGACTCACGCCTCTGCTATACTGACGTGGTTGCTAAAATTTCTCGTTCTCAATAAAGTTTATTCCTCCCCCTTCTCGCTTTAATTATGCTTTGTTTTGGTCTCGTTTTTCATGTAGTGCGTGTTTCACTTCTGAATTTATTGTCTTACGACATAATAAATTGGACATCGCACATGTGCACCGCTACGCAACGGTGGTGGATAAGGCTACGAAAATTCGGACAGAACACTTTGCACGAGTGTGGTTGTGAGCAACATGAAAAGTAATGTGAAATTTGTGCTTAGGCAATCATTGCTCGTGATGGGTGCGTGTGACTATGCCGTACTGACATGCGAGAGCTACATTTCCGTTTCAGCATTTAGTGTTCACTTCTGCGCTTGGTTTCCTAAACACACGCGCGCACGCACGACACAGAAAGAGAGAGATCGGCATTTAATGCAGACAATGTCGTTCTAAAACAACGGTTAGACCGAACAACATCACACTTTGTTCTCCCGTGCATAGTACAAGGAGGAGGTCCTATGGAGCAATCTTGTGCTGGCAGTACGCACTTCAGTACGGTATGTACGACTTCGTTGCAGAACGTTAAGTTTTCGCGCCTTTCTCAGCCACCGCTCGCCGCCGTGTCGGATGACCCGGGAACTACAATAATTACACATACGCGCTTTCGTATTTGGCGCGCGATTAGCGACATCTAGGGAGGCGTTTGTTAGATACCGCTCGTTTGGTTCGACAAAACGACGATAGGTAGAAGCACTAAGTGTAAGCGCATGTATGATCCAATTCTATTTCGTTTTAATTCCATCCCCTCTATCGCCTGTACCCTGCATATAGAAATAATTTAGTTGTGCAGCACTTCAGGGCGCCAGGCTGTAGTATGCTGTCGTTGTCGTCTGGCGTAACGCCGGCAAAAACACATATATCATAGCCATCCTATTTCTCTTGTTATTTGATGTCCTTGATGATGATTTTAACGCGGCTTCTTCTTCTTGTTCTACGGACGCCTTGATGATGATATGGAGTACGGACACTACTACTGTAGCAAGGTAAACACGACAAAATAGTCCACGCATAAAAATTTAAATAGGAAGTAAGCGAGCAATATGAAGACAAAGAAAAAAAATGAGCAAAACTACAAATTAATATGAAAAAAGGAAAACACCAGAAAGAAAACTGAAAAAAGAGAAAGAAAGGGAGAGAGAAGGAGAGAAAGATATCTGAAGGGAAATTATGAAGGCTAGCCAGCTCTGCACCATTCGTCGGGCTTGGCACCACTAGGACGAAGCCGCACTATTTTTTTTTAATAGAAGGATAAGCGATAATACTCAAAAGAGGGAGCCGTATATCAGAAGACCCTACAAGAGAGGTTCAGGGCTCAATACTTTGCAAGAGATTCAGATTAACCTAGATACAAAAGCTATTTCAATGATGCTCATTAATTCTTTTCGAGAAAGGGTACGCAGTTGGTGCATTGCTTAGTCAGGCAGGGTGGCCCATAAACAGGCTATTTTCCCGAATAAATGAAAAAAGTTGTAACATACTTGCGCTGGAAAAAGCATAAGAAAAATATGCATTGAACCTCTGTTCTGTCCTGTTTCTTATTTCTGCTTAAACATGATGATCGCTATCGAATAGCAGTAAGAATAATGATTAGGGTCGTAGTACAATCGTGGTATCAAAAAAAAAAAATCGCATGAAGCGACAATAATGTGAGAGATCAAGTAATCTCTAACAGCTTGCAATGTCATTGTGAATTTCATGAAATAGATTTGCAATTCTGAGAAGTGTAGTCGAGACGAGTTTTAGTGTCATTAAATGAAATATAAAACGAGAGTACTATCCTGAATATGACCATGATTGAGCTTAGACAGAATTGCGTTTCGTTGGTTGTTTCAAATGATCACTGAAGTAATAAATAAATAAATAAATAAATAAATAAATAAATAAATAAATAAATAAATAAATAAATAAGAGTGACTGTTACTTCTGCGCCTTTTCAAGAATTGGAAGATGGTACGGATCGCTGAAGCTATGTTAAGATCGCAAGCCGAGCAGTGCCGTTTTGAGTCTCGAAGTCCTCAGTTAAACAGAAAGCTTTTTGTTTGTCAACATGGAGGGCGCCACATGCTCTTTAAATTGCTTCTTTCGCAGATTGTGGTGCAAGCATGACCTCCGAGACTATCAGTATTGTGGACAGGCGCTGAGGTCGCAAGGGTGCGGGAAAATAGCACCGCCTAATATTCATAGATGGCGCTAGCACCTCAAGAACGATTATTTGGTCGTTTGCGTTTGCGATGTATCTTGTATCTTGTACTAGTCGACGAGGCATGCCGGTCGCAGCCTTTCGTTTTTGTCTTGTAACAGTTATTATGCACGCCTTCGAACTTCGCCTCTCTTTGACCGATAACCGCTTACGTTATGTACCGTAACTTACACTACTGTTAGCATACACGGTGAAAAAAATTCTTGAAGAGTAGTTGATTGATTTGATATGTGGGGTTTAACGTCCCAAAACCACCATAACTTGAACAGTAGTTGTCGCTGCATCCAACGTTTGCACAGAGTTGCGTTTTGTAAGGCAGCAACTGCTTTCGGCTGCTGCCTCGTGTGTAGTGAACGAGAAGTTTTCTTGTTCACCACCGTTTTCACAATGGTGCCTTCTGAACGCAGTATAAGCATTTGCTGAAAGCAGCTCGAAGTGCATACGGTGTGATAATGATCTTTATAAATTATTTTATGAACGACCTTGCTCGTTAGCAAATACTTTCCGTTGTGACTATGACGCTTTGGATGTATAGGCTAAGCGTTTGACCATCTCTGGTCTGGTCCTACTGGCCACCAGCTGCGCAGCACTAGCACAGCTCCTGGATATGTTAATCATCATCAGCGTCGTCATCAATGTTAATATTATTATTAACATTGTTTATTATTATTATAATTATTTTACTCAAGCGGTTGACTAGAAGTTCACGTGCCTGATTTGTGTCATACCCTCTACTGTTCGTGAATTATGAGCGAGTACCGTTTGGCAGTGGCGTTGGCAGAATTTTGTTTTAAAGCGCGGCTTGGGGCAGCAGGGGACCGCCCTTGATAGAACGTGGGGTTCGAGCAGGCAAGTGTGATTTTGTGCTCCGTATCCCATCGCAAAAAGAAAGGGGAGGGAGGGTCACTGGCCTGGTGTGCGACCCCCTGACTACGACGTTCATCATCAGCCCCAGCTTTTCGAATTGGAGGAGCCATCCTAAACTGGTATAACCATCGTGCAAAGATGTATGTCAGAATGCAGACATCATCCTAAGAATATTTACCAGCCGCTGAATACAATTCCTGAACGAGGAGCTAGCCACACAGGCACCGGGGTTGAGGAACGAATAGAAATAAGTACTTTGACCGGGACAATTACGTAGATAGAATGTTGTATTGCGTATGTCTGCATGCATCAGTTTACACGTGCACATACAAATAAAAAATAATAGGGCATCTCCCCCCCCCCCCCCCAGCTTTGGCTAAGACAATAGATGGGAATACGCCAGTCAGTTTCTGGCGCACATCGCTAACCTGAAGTGAACCCCCCCCCCCCCCCCCCGAACATAAAATAAAAAGAAATAGGGAATAATCATCCCGAAACAGTTCCACACAGTGGCTTGCGGCGTATGTTTGACACTATGAAAAAACACTACATTGTGTGTTTTCCTTTTTTATGTTCTTTTTCTTG
The DNA here is from genome assembly GCF_013339725.1 of Rhipicephalus microplus. NCBI lineage: Eukaryota > Metazoa > Arthropoda > Arachnida > Ixodida > Ixodidae > Rhipicephalus > Rhipicephalus microplus. Next base: position 111,482,967 of record NC_051175.1, read on the forward strand.
ATTTTTGGTTTCGCATACACTCTTCTGACAGAGTGGGCGTGTTGCAAAGGTTCGACCGTTTTGGGGGAACTCTTCACGCAGGGTTGGAAAAAGGGAAAGGGGGTGGGTAGGTGTTGCAGTACTACATTAACCGCAGCAAAGACGGCACCTCCACCCCCCGCCTGGGCGCCTGGATTTGAGAGACCCGGCGTCTTTCCTTTTTTTCCTGAGGTGCTTGCACACACCCCGCTTCCCCTCCTCCCCTTTTCTCCAACTGTACTACCGTCTTTTTCGCGTCCCCGCCGCTAGGCGTTGCGTGATCAGTTTTGGCTGCTGCAAAATAGGGACGGTGGGCGCGTCACGCGTCTTTTGCAGCCACGCTTTTCGAAAGGAAAAAAAAAACAAAAAGAGAAAAATATTCGTTTGATTGATTATATAGACGGTGCTGCGCGTAGTCTCGCCCCCGCGTCGCCTCCTGAGGGTAGGACTTTCCCCCAGCTAGGCCTATTTGACTTGTGTAATTCTTTTTGAGGCGTCTCCCTCGTCCCGTGTGCGTGTGCTTGTGTCTCTATTGACGACATGATGGACGCCTGCCCCTCTCTTTCCCCGTCAGTTTTCTCTCTAGTATTTCCATCACTCTCTTCTTCCTTGATTAATGCCTCGTCGAAGACTTACGTTTTTGGCAGATGTCATCTTCCTTTTGTGCGACCCCGCGCACCGAGAAGGAATGAATATTTGAGCGAAGGCGTCGATGCTAGCGAAATGAAACCGTGCGACGGGAGCAAATGGAGCGGCAAAAGATGGAGGAAGTATAGGGAAAGAGAGATACGCAGCACAGAAAGTGCTTCGGTTGGAGTTCTGACCCCCAAGTAAAAGCAAGCGCGAGAGAAAAAAAAAGGTTACCTTCTTAGCGAGTTATATAAACGAAGGATCGTTAGGCACAACCAATGCAGCCAATAGGGAGTTCAGCCAGTGAAAGGAAAGCAGGGCATTATTTGTTGTTTTTAAATGTGGTGTAATGGTTATAATCTAAGTTGAAAAGAATTAAAATACACGAAAAAAAGCAGCTTTTTCGTTTGTTGGATCAGAAACCACAGCTTTCGATTGCTGTGCGTTCGGGTTCCTTATGCTTTTTTTTTCTGGATTAAACTGAGTTATAGATTATTAAATTTCAGATTATTAAATTTTAGCTTGAGAACTTTAATGTGGTGAATTTCGCTGTCGCCGGTTTATTGCTTGAGGAGAAAATGAAGATCAGTGCTTTTTTATAAATTTCGAGCTGAACTATCCGCGCATGGCGTTGAAGTCGTCATCATCGTCATCAGCCCGATCGTGCCTTGGCAGGGAAAAGGCCTTTCCCATGTTGTGCCAATCAACCTAGTCCTATGCTCTCTGCTTTTTCTTTTCTTTCTTTAAGGGCGAAGCCCCTTAGGATCGAGCCATGTCCGCCTGCCATCGTGAGACGCCATGACGATGACGCGGATCGTCATGAAGAACAAGTGCGTTCTTGGCCACACATTCTCTTTCCGCAATAACGGCACATCACATGCATGGTGCCGACTACAGACGGTTTCGCGTGCCAAGAAAAGAACTGACAAAAGCTTTAGATAGAATAGACAATCGCCAATTGTCGGAAGAAAGGTTATTAGGACACTGGCCTAGACCGTCCTCAGCACGCAAGGCACTGAGAGCGTTGTTGCGCTTTCTGCGGGCAAGTGGTCTTAGAGACAGACTGTAAACGGTGTCGTGGATCGTCTGATGACCTTCTCTTTCTCTCTTTTTTTTTACAACGTCTCTTTTCTCTCATCCTTTATCCCCCTTATCCCTTTCCTCAGTACAGGGTAGCCAGCCGGTCTGAGAACTGGCTAACCTCCCTGTCCTTTCTCATTTATTCTTCCTCCTCCTCCTCCTCCACAGATAGAGAGAGAGAGAGAGTGAGAATTTATTAGAAGGCAGAGAGGTCGGCCTGAGCTAGTTCGCTCTAGCCTTCTACTCTACTCAGGGGATAAGGGAAAGGGGAAAGAAAGAGGGATGAAGGGTGATGATGGGACTCTGCTGCCACCTAACTGGTGGCAATATACCATCTCCTCCACAGATGGTTTCAAGATTTCAAGCGTTGTTCCCCCCGAAACACTTGCGGTCACTTCATTTACCAACTCGTAACGTCGAAACTGAAAGGAAGTGTTCAAGTTTTTGTTTTTGAGGGTAAGAAAATTCTCTTATTATAGTTTTTCAGATAAAAAGAACGTGCGTAATGTTCAAGGCAATCACTTGTAGCTTTTATGTAGCTCAAAAGAACATTAATTTGAATATATTTTGCCAAATGATGGAAGGAAAGTGTAGAAAACCAGCGGGCTATTTTGTAATGCTCTTCTTGCCCACAGGCGCATCGGTGGGTGAAACCTGATGTCATCAATGGTGTATTCGTTAACCTGGTTGAGTGTCCATGCCTTTCCTCCCTTAATGAGGAGGTGGGCTAGAGCTTGTACCACTGTGAAATTGCAGTGTGTATTTCCTTTTCTTTACTTAGAAGCATGTCCTTTTTGTGCAATATTGTTCTTGAGCAGGACAGCAAACTGTCCTCACAGGTGAATGCAAAAACATCACCTTACACTGTGAATGACTTCCCCCCCCCCCACCCCTGTTTGTCCATATAGCCTTACTGTTTATTTAAGTTCAATCATCTTGATGGTCATGAATGTCCTGTACTTGTAAAATTTTTGCATTGTACATCACTGCATACGCGAATCAGTTCTTTTCGCTGTATATAACAGCTTGCATTGTACATACGCATTGATCACCATTGTCCGATTTTCTGTGTGCGCATAAGCTATGTAAGATGTATCCAGAAATAAAATTTTCTTTAACTTGACAAAGTGTGAGGCCCACGGGATGGCTTTGTGCTCTCCCATAGTCGAGTACCTAGTACTTTTAAATCGTTACCCGCTTTTTCTAAACACACAATGGAAAGATCTATACGTCATGGCGGTGACGACGACGCTCTTGACAATGAAGAATGAGTGCGCTCCAGATCGCACGTTCTCTCTATGCCATGCGTTGCAACTCCCATATAGAGTGCGAAAGTTCCCTCCAGATGACACTTGCGGTCTGCGATAACCCATACTGTGAAGTAAGTGCTTGGTATGTTGGCTCCCCCCCCCCCCCCTCCTTATTTGTTTGCCGCGGTAGTACAACGACTACAATGTTTGACAGCAGACCCGAAAGTCTCGAGTTCGATTCCTGCTCTGTCGGTCGTTTCTAAACACTCCTAAAATGGCCCTGGGACAGCTTATTGCCCTCCCATAGTACAGTACATCGTACTATAAATCGTCGAACACTTGTTCTAAACACATCTCGCACCCATACGTGACATTTCTGCAAAAAAATATCGAACACCTGCTGTGCCATTGTCCTTGATTTGCCTCAGATAGACAAGTACTTGCCAATGCGATGCGGCGTCTGGATGATCGGCCTCTTTCTGTGCAGGTGCTATTACAGCAACGTCCACATGTCTCGAAAGTCCACAAGGCAGCCAAAGCCCTGCTGTGTTTCCTGAGTAAGACAGGCTTGTGTGAACGCCTCTGACACTGCAGTGAAAGTACTGTCAGTCTCTCCCCCACCTTTTTTTTTTCTTTTCCCTCTCTTCCCTCCTTCTCATCTTTCTTGTCGCCTTCCCTAATCCCCCAGTGTAGGGTAGCCAACCGGATGTCTTTCTGGTTAACCTCCCTGCCTTCTCCCTTTTGTTGCTTCCTCCTCCTCCTCTGCAAAAAATGTTTCATCGTGCTTAGTTATGTCCGTCAGTCCGTCCGTGCGTCAAACAGACAGACAGACAGACAGACAGACAGACAGACAGACAGACAGACAGACAGACAGACAGACAGACGACGGATGGATGCGGCCAGTGGATGATTCACGGTTTGCCGATAAAACCCTCGTAAGCTTCGCCCCACTCATCATCATTCACTCCGTGGATATGCTGTGAGGTGGTTACTACATACATGCATGCATACAGGTGACGACCGACCTACGCCTTAGGAAGCTCCGCCCCTAAAAACTGACATCCGTGGCGCTAATCTGACGAATTCAAAGAATGAATGTCACGGTCCCAGCAGGAATCGAACACCAGCAGTATGCAGGACAATCAAGTATTCTGCCACATGGCCACACCAGGTCTCGGAATTACTTTTCAAGTAGACCCTAATGTTACGTCAGTTGTGGCTGCAGTGTAGGCTATCTAATCCTATAAACATTGCATATCTATATACGCCTATGATACAGCCGTCACGTCGGGTTAACGTCACTTGTATTTAACCGCCATCCGCTCAAGTAGAATTATGTAGCAGCGTCCAGGGCTAGCATCCCCGCGAGCACCAACGCTTCATGTGAGCTTCTAATATCCATCTTGCTGTGGGCATCGTTGCCTAACTGTAAACAACTGGTTTTATATATATATATATATATATATATATATATATATATATATATATATATATATATATATATATATATATATATATATATATATATATATATATATATATATATATATATATATATATATATATATATATATATATATATATGAAAAAATTGGAACACAGTCACCTTCCATGTGCATGCTTTGCATAACACCGATTCCCTAGGTACGTAGGATCTACCCATTACTTGTGTGTGTGTGTGTGTGTGTGTGTGTGTGCATGTGTGTGTGTGCGTGTGTGTGTGTGTGTGAAAATATATCTTTTTTATTAAATTATTGTGAATGTGGGCTGACGAATATTGTATTGCTTAATTGTTTTATGCGTCGACCACGCGTCAGAAGAATAACGTGAACGGATTCATGGTTAAAAACGGCCCAAAGGCATGACACTAATTGCCCTACTATCAGTGGTAGATGAACAAATGTCGGCATGCATGATGCCAAAAAAAAAAAAGAAGAAGACTTGACTTCACTCTGCTCTTTCGCTATCAAGGAGGAGGGTCAACGAGTTGCTTTTCTCTCTAACCATGTAAACTACTGTATATGCGGAGGTGTTTTAATGCCGCTTTATTGGGCTGGTAACCTTTGTGTGTTCTGTATATTTAAAAAACTATAAAGAAACAACATTACGGTGGATGCACGCACATGAAAACAGTTGAGTTTGTGCATACGATGTTTTGTGGCCTTACGAATTTACATTGAAATCTACAAAATCAACAAAATATCGACTCAAATAGCCCAAAATGGTGGCGCCTACATCTCTTAGGTAACATGCGTGACTTTCACCGCAGAAGAACGTAGTATTTCTCTCCAAGCAACAATGCACAACACTCGTGGTATGCGTTCGACCGAGTCTGATGTGCCTCCTCTGTTCCTTTCACTGTGAAGAGGGTGAAGAAAGCACAAGCACAGCAGTGAAACTGTCGACGAGTGAAAAAAAAAAGGAGCCTGCATACGCAGTGTTAAATTTGCGCGGTCCTAATTGCACTTTAATGGAACGCGTCAGCTTGTGTGCGCGTAGTATCGGTCTTTTGTCGCGTGCCTGAGCCGCCTCGTCGAATCGACGTCGCTTTTTGTTGCGCGTTCATGGTGTTTTGTGATTCCCTATAGTGTGAGTGTGTACGTAGTTAACGTAACGGTACACGTCCAAAATGTGAAGTCTCTTTTTATCTCCCTTCTTTATCTCTTTTTTTTTCTTTTTGCCTGACGCTTCATCGTCCGTTGCTGCGACGTTTCGTGAATGAAATATCTTTCTTTTTGTCTTGCTCCACTTCCCCGAGTGCCAGTGCGTTTGGGTCTGAAAAGCAGTGAAACGTTGATTTTCGCGATTAGTCTTAACAGTGGGGCATAGGGAGAACCTCGTGCAGCGATCAAGATATACAGGCATACCGAGACGAGCTGTATAGTTAGTTTATGGCGATATCGGCTTTGCCCGCCTATTTGTGCCACGGGTTAAGAAATGCGGTATTTGGCGGCAGGCGAGTGAAATTAGCTGCATTTCTGTGACACTGGCCACCTCACTACTACTGCCACAAACTCTCCTCTTACACTCTTTTACACACCATTTTACCTTCTCAAGCACAGGGTAGCAAATCGGAGCCTACCTCTGATTAACTTCTCTGTCTTTCATTTCATCTCTCTTGCGTACTACAAACAACTGTTTGTTTTGTGACTAAGTCACTTGTTAGAATTATTTAGTTAAACCACCAAGTATTCACTTTAGGCAAGAACTGGCATTTGAAAAGTTCGAGAGTGTCTGCAGAAACTGCCGTTGCATTATTTGCGGTACAGGAGGTACTACATGTACCATATTTTCTAAGCTGTGGTTTCGAATTCTAGCTGACTCCTGGAGTTCATTGTAAATTCCAGGCCGCGTGCTGCGCTATAATGTACGGCTCGCATGTTTTCCGGAGCCTCATCTACCGAGTGGTGGCGTTTTCTGACCGCGCTCTTTAAGTGTGGCAGCAACCCTTTATGTATGGCTGAGCAGCAAGGCCACAGTCCCGAACTAAATTTACCAGGAAGTTGAATCTTCTGAATGGAACACACAAGCGTGCGTCTGTATGCGAAAGTCAGCTATATATATGAAGGTCTCGGGTTGTTCTTGAATGTCACGGAAATATTGATGATAGCGGCGGTGACAGGTGTTTTGTGATGCAAGTACCATTTGATGGTCAAAGAGCGCCACGTCATGGGATAAGAATATGTGAAGAATGATTATGGTAAGTGGCTGTGTAAAGTCCCTAAAACTCGTCACGCTAAAGAAATGTGGGTACAGAGATGTATATATACATACAATGAAATAATGGTGTTCCGTGGTCACTCACTCATGCGGGAAAAACGCGGTGCAACTTACTCTACCTCATATCTTGCTTCTGTGCATTCATCTTGAAGCCATCAGAGAAAAACATTTTCCGTTTTATCGATAATATCTCTCACTACATATTTGAATGTTCTTGGACATCGCACCTCTTTCGAAATGCGATTTGCTAAGTTTTATCAAAGATGTGTGCAGTTTTATTGTTATGTTCCCAGGTAACCGCAGCAGGGCTTCTAAGCAGAGGCCGTGACAGAGGCCGCTCCTGCCGTAGTTCTTTCAAAGAAAAAGCACTTGCTTTCCGGGTCTTTAATCACAAATGACTTCAGGAGGCACATGTTTCTCACCTTTGGCACAATGATCACTCATAACCTATCGAACAACCATAGACTATACTTTGCACGTCACGGAAATGAGTAAGCGCTATTGGACGGAGCACATCAGCAAACAGTGGTTGCTGTAAGCGGGCATCACACAGCTTGTAACCCACACAGTCGTCGCTTAGTAACTTGAGACTAGGGCTGCGTCCTGTCGTCCTTCTCGTCGATTTGTTGAAATAAATGTTGCTATTTACTTCACTTAACTGTCTTGTCGCGTGAGTGTCGTCTATGCGCCGTTATAACGGCATCTTCACCTTAATGCACTCAATATTACATTGTTTATGCGTTTACTAACATAATAGAGCCAGCCGGAAGCTACACTTCGGTCGCTGGCAACGTCAAACGCGAGCAGACGGTGTGCGTGCAGACGATTTTCGGCCTGCCTTCGCCTTCCCGCAAAAAACAGGCAGCATACGGAGATTAAACTGCCGAGACGCATGGCGCATGCGCGTTTGTCTACACAACCTCCGTCTGTTTCACCTCCGTCTGTTGATTGCCTCGTCTGAATATACCTCGTTTTTTTTTTGTTTGCTTAGAAGTGAACAAGGTTCCTCGCGTGCTCAGAGAACATTTCCTTCGAAAGCCAGCCGAGTAGCCAGCCGTAGCCGTGGCTTTTCCTCTTGAATGGAAGTGGAAGAGGGGAGAGGCTACGACGGATGCGATGACATTTGAGCCGTCGGATTGCGTTGAAACAACGCCGCTGTTTATCCTATTACGCCAAGGAATTACTCGTTTACTTAGGCACCAGCGGTTAGCAGGGGACGCCGCGGGAACTTCGAGCTGCCGTGCTTCTCAGGACGTTTCCGTTGGCATTTGTTCTTGAAAGGCGGGTAGACCTCTGTGCAGCAGGTGCGGAGAGGCCCTATCCGTGATCCACATCCTGATACAATGTAAGGCACTTCACACAACACGACGCAAATACTTCCCACAACTACACACGCAACATATTCCACCACACCCGTCACACTTCATAGGAGACGAAGCACTGTTTTCAGTCAAACGCGTTCTAGAATTTCTTACCGACGTGAAATTTTTACATCTCATTTCTTATCATGCTTGACAACCTGGCCCTTTAGACCAGTCATCTTCCATTACGTTGTGTTTTACTTTGTCCATTTTTACTGAGATGTTCTTTTACTTCCTTGTCACTTTAATGTAATCACTTCTGTTTGGCGCTCTTTGCCCTTAGTCGGCCTTGCGCCATTAAACTCTAAACATCATCATCATCATTGAAAGGCGGGCGCGTGGTGCCATCTGCATGCTCTAGCTGCTACCATTTCCGTTTCTTCTTGTGTGTTTGTGCAAGGGTGGTGCAAGTGTTCGCTATCCTCGTCTTGTCGTTATTTTACGCATTTAAAATACTACGCCGTGTGCTCTCGGCGCGAGAATAGCATTCGCATTTACTCACGATGCCATTCGGGGAGGTCAGTGGGGACAAGTTTTTCTCTAGCAGCGGCGGCGTCAATTTTTTATGCCCTATTCGGCGATGGCTTAAACTTCAGACTTTCCTAGGCGTGGTGCAGTAACAACTTGGAAAAGAAAGACAAGAGTGGCCGATTGCGGCAGCGACATGATTGCGATACGCGGCGCTGCGTTTCTCTTGAGCCCGGTGATATTGAGAGTACCAAGCACATTCCATTTTCTGAAGTAGGGGTGGCCGGTGGAAAGCGCTGCAACGTGCAGCTTTTTCTGGGCAACTGCGATAGTGATAAGGTAGCTCGCAGGTATAGTATAGCAAAAAACGAAAAAAAAAAAAACGCACAAAACAGGATATCGTGCGCACAGCCACATCTACCGATAAGCAATGATCGAACGTTTCTTTGGGATAAGAGCTTTAGAATGATCCAAGAGCCAGATGGGCTGCTCTCCAACGGCCTGGTATAACTGTCCGTTCAAGCGCATCGCCGGCCACCCCTGCTTTGGGAAATGGAATGTGCTTGGCACTCCCTATATCGGCGCGCCACGGAAAAAAAAAAACAAAAAACGCAGCACCACGTGTCGCAATTTCGCAGCTCCCGTCACCGTTCACTTGTGCTAGTCTATTTTTTTCTTCCGTTGAGACTGCACACAAGGTGAACTACTCGGACACATGCTGTCATTTTACTTGTGAACGAGGCTCCCGTGGGACACCCGAAACGTTGTTTTTCGTGTGTGTGTTCTAAGTTTTCGTTTAGGTCGACCGGCGCACGGTGCCTCGGGTTCTCTACTTTCACCACGGTGCACCACCAAGGCGAGTTACACCCCCCTTTCCTATGCAAAAGAAGACTTCGCATTTGGGGTGATTGCATGTATACTACGCCTACCAAGGTAACTTCGACTCTTCTCATTCGTTATCGTTATCATGCTGCGTTGACGTCTCGCTTTTCAGTATGACGAAGGTACTGCACGTGCTTTTTATTCGGGCGGCGTATACCCTGATGGCTTCGCGTTGTACAACGCCAGTCGTGTTGCCGACGCGTGGCACTCGCGTATCACATGCCTGCTCCCTGGCAAGATCAGCGTATACGTGTTCAGCAGCAGCATGTGGCCCCGTGATTTCGTGAAAAGGGAAGCGGTGTCATGCACCCCGCGTTTATGCTGGTTTCATAAAAAAGTGATCGGTATCGCCTTACAAAAAAAAAAGAAAGAAAAGAAAGGCTGAGAGCTCCAGCAGGATGCATGCCTGTACAACGGCTGTCAAATTCATTACTAAGCTTCGATGCCCCCGCATTGTTTTTGATTCCTGGGAAACCCATCGTTTCGCCATGAGCGGGGAAAAAAAAAAAGTTCCCAGTTTTTTTTTTTTTTTGTTTTCATTTAGACCGCGGTTGCTACCTGATACCCGGGACATAGTACGTGGGCGCCTTTTATCGTGATAAAAGCGGAAAAAGGAAGCCCTGTGCCTTTTTGAACGTGTACTGCGTATCGGGTGTCAAAGCAATGAGAAAATCTAAAAAAAAATGTTTTAATGCAAAGCCAACCGCCAGCGTTGGCTTGCCCTAAAGCGGCTGTGGGTATGCGCGGGGTGGGGGGGGGGGGGGGTATAGGTAATGCGACCTGAAAGTCGTTTCAAGTCCTTCATCGTGCTTTTGGAGCGCGTGCGCATGTTTTGTTTCACGGCAACGTTCGTTGAAGGGAGCGCGCAAGTCGGGGCTTTCTTTAAATAAATGTGCGCATCATGATCCGTGTCTCAGAGAGCTGCATGCACGTCACGTGATGCTATAGTCTGAGAAGTGATTGGAGGCAGGGACGTACACAAAACACTTTTTCGAGAAGATGGAGGGGAGGGGCAGGGCTCTAGTAATCATTATGAATGCATGTTCATGTGTGCGCGTATTCGTGCACATGAAAACCGGAATATTTTCTGGGAAGGGATAAAGGGTTAACTCGTGTCTACGCCAATGATTAGAGGTATCGATCATGGAGGAAGGCATAAAAAATATTCCAAGAATTTTCCGTCAAGCCAGGCTTATTGATTGATTTATTGATATGTGGGGTTTAACGTCCCAAAACCACCATATGATTATGAGAGCCGCCGTAGTGGAGGAGGGCTCCGGAAATTTCGACCACCTGGGGTTCTTTAACCTGCACCCAAATCTGAGCACACGGGCCTACAACAGTTCCGCCTCCATCGGAAATGCAGGCGCCGCAGCCGGGATTCGATCCCGCGACTTGCGGGTCGGCAGCCGAGTACCTCAGTCACTATTATAACCACCGCGGCTGGGTAAGCCAGTCTGACCTAACGTACGACGCGTTCCGTAGATTGATGCAAAAACACATGAAGCGGTAATAACAATAATAAAGAGTTTGAGTACTGCGTACGTGGCGGCGTTGCGTACGTAAGGACGCCACGTTCTGCGTAATGCGCATGCGCAGACCGCAACGCGCACGTATCGCATTACGTACGCAGCCGCTACGCACGCACGCATGAGATGCGTGCGTACGTATGAGGTGATCGCGCCGCTCTCGAACAAGTTCGCGAAAGCGCGAGACTTCGTTTTGCAAAATGGCGGCATCGAAGGCAACCACCGACCGGCTCTGTGGCTTAAAATATGGCCATAATCTGGCTATAACACTTGGATTTGCTCACATTGGCTGTCAACAACACGTGCTTCTATTTTGATCTACCAGATGGCGCAACACGCTTCACGCTCGTTACGCACTCGGGTACTACGGCGTACTAAAAGCCGATTAGTGGTAAAGGACGCCACGTAACGCAAGGCGCTTGCGTGATGCGTACGTAGCACCATTCCGCAGTACTAAAACTCTCTAATGTCACGCTTTTTACGTCCCAAACCCACGATATGATTATGAGAGACGCCGCAGTGGAGGGCTCGCGAAGTTTCGGCCATCTAGTGTTATTTACCGTGCACTGATATGGCTCAGTACACGGGCTTCTACCGTTTCGCCTTCATCGAAATACGACTGCCACGGCTGGAATCGAACCCGCGACTGCTGGATCAGCATCGGAGCAACGCCGAACCGCTACATCACCGCGGCGGATGCCCTACATGCCGGCCACGCGAGGGGGGCTTAATACCACCGCTGTGCGCTTAAGCGTCTGTGTATCGGATGCGTGGGTGTTCGAAAACACCTGTACCAGTACACGCGTATTATATCACACGCGTGACGTCACCAAACATCGTTACGTCACAGCTTGTGAAGGCGTCCACTCAGTTTTACCCGTACACCAATTGATATAAAATTGTCATCGGTGTCATTGTCATCTGTGGGTGTATTAAACCTAACGTGCGAAGTTTCTGAAAATTTCAGCGAGCCACTGTCGCAAAAAACACGAAACGCACGTCCTGACGTTTTTGACGTCGCGCGTGGAAATTTGTGCGCGAAGTTTAAAAACGAAATTCCGACCTTCATTTCTCCACTACTAATGAACTTGCGATAGTGAAACATATGACATTTGAGTTCTCAGATTACAGATCGTCAGCCTAAACCAATTCGTTATTTCGCTTTAGTGTCCGTTTTGTATGAGACTGTAAAGGAAAAAGTCTGCTTTTCTGGCGATGTGATTGAGAGGGTGGCATTAGAAAGCTGAATGATATGTCTTTACGCGTGGGGATAATGTAACGCTTGAGGTTGTCTCTGAATTTGTCACCGCATGAGATCAAATATTTCAGTATGCACCATTACAGTAGCCCATGCTTTTTGTATATTCGCGCGTGCGCGTGGATGTGTGTGTGTTAAATAAAAAAAAAATCTTGGGTTGACCCCACCCAAGTGATATGTACGCAAAAGGTGGCCTCCAAGATTATTGAAACTGCATTGGTCTCCGAGGTTATTCAATGTACACCTCTGAGAAAACCACACAAGTACTCGACAAAGAGACTGATGTGTAGCTTGACTTGTCAGATCGTTAATAGTGCCCAAATAATGTGTGAATTTTATAGATTTTGTTCCCGCTTGTCGAAAAATATATTTTAATGTACATTGAATGCGTTTGTTCCTCATTAAGGTTACGAAGTTCATAAGGAATTCGTCCGGTTCGAAATAAAGCTGCGTCTTTCAATGTGATTTCTGGGAAAATGGCGTCGTTCTCATACGAACGCCCTTACGACTGTAGTGGTCCTGTCTTTTTTTTTTGCCTTTTTGATTTCACGTAAAGTCACGCGTGTGCGATACTACGAATAAGGCTGCCTTTAGATACCGTTAGCAATAATTATCTTCTGCATTACCTAAAAATTACTTTTCTCATTTAGTGTTCTTAGAATCCCGTTCGTCAGTAACAATAGACAGTAGACCTTTTTCCGAAGAGAAGATACTTGGCTCATGGCTCTACGCGTCGCTGGCCAGCAAAGCGACGCGGGCACTGCTAAGTTTTCTGAAGACGACCGGACTACGCGACCGCTTATAAGCGTGCAATGGACAAGGTCCCACCAACATACACGTTGCCCTTCACTTCTCTCTCTCTTCTCCTTTAATCCCCTCACCCCTTCCCCCAGTGCAGGGTAGCAAACCGGACGTGCGTCTGGTTGACCTCCCTGCCTTTCATTTCTTCCCTTCCTCCTCCTCCTCCTCCTCCTCCTCCTCCTCCTCCTCCTCCTTCTCGCACAAACACAAGCAAACTCGGGATTTGGATGATTATCAGTAGTGAAACCTGGAAAAGCACCCCCCCCCCCCAAAAAAAAAAAAAAAACTGCTTCAGAAAGAAAGGACCAGTTTGACTTCGCCTTTCTATATAGGCTGTTTGAGTTGACAAGCTTCCAAAAAAAAAAGAAAGAAAACAAATATTGCCGCGCCATGTCTGTCGTCAATTAGCCGAAAAGCCTTCACTCAGTATGAAAAGCCGGCACCCACCACCAGGAACACGATTCGTCCCTTCCTGTGGCGTTTTCAATATCATATTTTGATTTGGTCGTGTGTTTTGCTAATTTTATTTTTTCAACGTTACTGTGAGTGTTGCCTTCGTCTCATTCAACCCTCCCGTTTTGGTTTCGCTAAGCTCTCGTCATATCCGGACGTATCGAGTTCGTTCATTTGAATGCATCCCCGCATCGTCCCCTAGTACAAGGACACAGTATATATATATATATATATATATATATATATATATATATATATATATATATATATATATATATATATATATATATATATAATATACCAACAGGCAATAAGGAGGGAGGCGCATGTGTGTGCACACAATGAAATGGCACCGGCGTATGTACGTTTCTTTCTTTTTTGCTTTCCTGCAGAGCCTAATAATTTGCAACACGATCAGTCCGTAACTCTTGTTCTTCGAAAAGCGAGTGCTGCATGGTTGTATTTTGCTGGCCACGCTGGCAAAACAGAAAGCACAAATCGAAAGAAAAAAAAATAAAAGAAAAATTTAAAATTGGGAACAGTTCGCTTTACATTATGTAAGACAGTGCTGTAACCGAGGGCTCCCTTTTAGGGAGATTGCTGCCTTGCGACGTTTCGCGTTACAGCGGTGGCCACATTGGGCGTGTGTTTGAACGTATACGTTGTGGCCGTCGGGAACGATACCGATGCAGAAGCATGCCACGTGTCCGAATCGTGTCGGGAATGAATAAGCGCTCGCGCATGTGATGCCCGAGAACACCAGGGACGTTTACTGTTTTCTCTTAGAACAAACATTCAGTTGAACACGTGTAACAGTGCTCAAAACTGGAGGGGACGACAGAGTGTGAAGAGCGTTCTTTATATTGTCTCTTTCGTCCTTCAATTGAAGCTTTGCGCCCTGTTACATGTGTGGAAATCAACAAACTAGCCTGTCAAGCAACCATTCAATCGTCCCGTTGTCTTCCTCGTCCATTTGCTTGCACTATGACACCTTCTGATCCATTTTAACCAACTACCCCAAGACCCACGTATATCGAGTACCCGCCTCAGACCCGGAGCTCGGATCGCTGTGTTCCCTTCTATAAGGAGTGTTCGCTGGTATCTTCCAGTCTTGTGACGAACGGTCGTAATTGATCCTCTGTCGCGCCGGGTCTCCACTGCTCACAGATCCTCCCTTCACCAGATCCTCCCTTCTCTCTCCAAGTGCTTGTGTTTGTGCGTACTGTACGTTCGCGAAGTCTGGCGCATCGATCTTTCTTGGAGGGCCAATATGTTCTTCCTCCGTCGTGCCCAGAAAGCACGAAGGGACGCGGATCTCATGAATGTCTCTGTGTGTGTGTGTGTAAAAGGCAGAGACAGAGGGAGATAGGGAGGATGGTTCTAAGTACACGGGACCTTACTCTCAGCGAGGCGCTTCTCCGCTGTACACTCCTGTCCCTGTCCTCGCCGCCGTGTGTACACTCGCCCGGCAGTGAGCCGTGCCATGATCGGAGTGGTCGGTGCCCGTCGCGCGTTCCTGCATTTATTGCCTCCGGGTTCGGCGGCAGGACTGGCTGCTCCGGACAGGCAGGCTCGTTCCTTCTTCCGCCTTCACGGTGTGGTCTTGAAGGCGGAAGTGCGCTAGACTGGTTACGATGCAGCGCACTTCTGGTTCTACAAGCTACAAAAGTTATTTCGATGGGTGAAAATAATCGACAGTCGTGAGAAATGTGAAAGGGAGGAGCAGATTTCGTGTTTAAGCAACGATACCTCTTTTTTGTGTGGATGGTAGTCGTACATATTGACTTTCAAGAGGCATACCTTTCACGTTGCTCGGGATGAAAAAAAATCGAGCCTCCCAATTCGGGGAAAAACCGCAGCCCGACTCGGTGGGTTGCTGCTGCAGCGCGTGAATCAGTCAGACTGAGTTCGACTTTGATTCACGTGTGTATGCACCTCTTGTTCGAAAGTGAGCTGTCTTCTTTCTGTTTTCCGGGGTTAGGCTTCCTTTTAACGGATGATGACTTGAACCTGCCACGTGGGTAGTGTAAGCGAGATTTTGTCTGCAGGATGAAGGGTTTCTTGTGGGTCTTATGCTGAATTATTTCCTTGGCATTTCCCGCACTACGCGAGAGTAGGTCGGGGTCAGGATGCCCTACCAGTTCTGCGGCTTTTGGCACTCCTTCCTCCTAATTGAAAAGACACATCCGGAGGCTGCACAGACTTCACGCGAAGAGTACATAGATATTTCGAAGCCGACATGCGTAACTTCATTGAGACACATAATACGTTGTTGGCGTGTGACCGCTCTTGGGACACGTTTTCGACTGAACCAGCCTCTGGGTTTACGTTCGGGGTCATTTTATAATCTTTGGTCATCATTACCATCACTTCTATGTCATTATCCTTCTCTACTGTGATTTTATGATTCTTCACTGCCGCTTTGAGTACGATGACCTTGATGCAATGCGCGGCGGTCGCGTAAGAGTTTGCTGGTCCATGTAGCGTCCAGCCTAAGAAGTATCGACAGATTTTAGTCCATTTTCCAATTTCTCGGTGTTTCCCGTGACAAATGACGAGTAATAGTCACTGCCGTTCAAGATACCAACCGGGTTTGGGCTCTCCGGTTGGTCGATGTCGGAGAAGTAATGTCCTTGGTGTTCGAGCTTGTCGATGGTATCTCTAGTCGGTCGTGGAATCGATTGGTGTCTGATTTTTGTCGTGATGAGAGATTCTACCTGCATTGACTTGCAGCCTAATTCATCTGCATTTAAACATTTCGCACTTCAGTGTTTCTCTGATTAGCCGATTGCACACCACGGTATTTTGTCCTATAATTATTATCCCCTTGAGTCATGAATTGTGATGCGCTGTCAGAAACGCATCAAATTCGTGGCACCCAGTATTACATTCCAAGTAAGAAAATAAAGGAAGGCGTTGTTTTCTGTCAGTTTTAGAGATTGAAATAACGAGTTTCTGACTAAATATGTAATTATTCTGAAATTAGTCATCTTCAGTACTTACATAAAACGAATTCACTGATCGACTTAAAAATCGTGCACAATTTGTTTTTTAGTTGTATTTGTTTCGAGCGAAGAGAAAAATACTTTTCACTTTGGTCCTAGAACGCGTTACCTCGAACAATTGTCGGACATGGTAGTGTATCCAGCAGAGTGATCCTCTTCATGCATGCGCAGCATGATGAAGTTAAATGATCGCCAGTTGTCCACTCAGGAGGCCTTCACAAATGTGCACACTGCGTTTCAAGCCATTTAATGAAACAAGTGGTGCTTGATAAGCCATTGAAGTTGGCGTGTGCATTGGCACACACCGTGACTTAAGGAAAGTGTTACATGCAATAATCTGAAAATTTTCTTTATTCCCCAATCAACTGATTATATACATGTTTTTCTTGTTTGTATCAAGCTTAGTCTTTAGCCCTATATTGACCTCCGGTTTAATGGCCGATCTCCCAAAGCGATAATAATAAATGTTATGGACCATCCCCTCGAAGGGAACCCTGATGGGGATGCGAAGCAGCAGTGGTGTGCATGGCGTTGACCCGTTTTAAACAGGCGTTGACGCGGGTTCTGGATGGACGGTTTGAAGCGAAACTCGGTGTAGCGTTTACTCGAGTGAACGTGTGCTTGAAACGCAAAGACACGGAAGGCGTGTTAGGTTTTGTGTAAGTTGCATCGCACATAAACGAGCCGGAAGAGTGTTTCCACTTGGCGTGCGGTCGAGCCGCCTCGAGCGCTGCGTGAGGTGGAGGGAGTGAAGCGAGAGATGAGTGTGTTGCGAGCGGGTGGAGTAGCCGGCAGTTGCGCGCGCTGCGGCCAGCGTGCTGCGGGTGAAAACGAGAGTGACATCAGCGCGTACCTGCGAGGGGAGCTTGATGCCGACGCGCAGCTGCGGCGTGACCTACTTGGCACTGCTCTACCACCTGCGGCGAGGGCAACGCGTTGCGGCGCTTTCGTACGGACGCACGTACATACGTGGATGGGAAGTGATTTTAAAGGAAAAAAAGAGAAAAGTGAACCCCCTAACTGTCTCTCAGGGGAGGACATCTCAACAGTAGCTCACGAGGGATGGGGATAGAGAAGGGACTAAAAGGATAGGATCAAAAGGTAGAGAGAGAGAGGAAGTAGAGAGCGAGGCGCAGGGACAGCGAACGACGGAAGTAAAGAGAAGATAGAAAATATGGAGACGGCCGCAGGAGTCCAAGGACGGGGCACCACTTGGCGAGAGCTCTTGTCGGCGTCAGGAGATGGCGTAGGGCGAGTCCAGTTAGCCAGAGCTACGCTGTCGTCGGAGATCGCGAGGGCACAACCGGTCGGCATGAAATCCAGCGAGCGATTCCGCACGTACGTACGGCGTCAAAGAGCTGATTCGTATCTAATAATTCTTGGGGTTTAACGTCGCAATTACCCGAAGTGGGCAAGGGCCGAACAAGCAAGCAAGCAATTGCGCAAGGGATCGTGCGGCTTTTAAAACGCACGTCTTCTGGTCGCAAGCCTATACGGGAAACAGGCCTGCATGTGTTGCTTCCGGATGCTAAAGAGGGAAAGATGGAGGGCTACTAATATAACAATGGGTGGAGGGTACGTCCCAAAACCACGATATGATTATAGAAGACGTCGTATAGTGGAGAGCTCCGGAAATTGTCAACAACAGTGGGTACTTAAACTTGCACCTAAATCAACGTACACTGGCCTGGAGCCTTCCCGCTTCCATCGAAAATGTGGTCGACAAAGGGATCGTTTCTCTGTTAGACACAACCTAACGAAACCAGCCGATAATGAAACGAATGAAGGTATACGTGACATTGCTCTGATTTCAGTTGTATAATAATAATAATTTTGAGACTAATATAAAAGAATTACGAGTGAAGTGGCTGAAGAACCAGCTTGTTGCATGTAAGAGCCGAACCCACGACCTTCGGGTAACGCGTGCGAACTTTTTCTAGTTCCTGGCTTCACTGGCCCGAATTAGCATTGTTCTCCTCGCCCCCCGTCTTCCTTTATTTCTACAGCAGTGACCCCCAGCGGACCGGACGTCAATTTGAAGTGGCCCCGGAATCGCGAGCCCATCTGTCTGCGGGGCATCAAGCGAGGGACGAAGCGGCTGCCCATGCCTTCGTTCGCTCAGCGTTTGGCGGCAACTGTTGGCGTTTTGGCGGCCTCGCTTATCAATGCGTACCTCGCGGGGCCATCCATCTCCAACGTGCCAGCCTGGCACATCGCACGCGTTCAGGGCTTCGATTGATGCGTGGGGGTGCTGGCGTCGCGTGCGCGTTCAGGAGGGCTGCCTGGATGAGACTTTCGCGTGAACTTTTCTTCTTCAGGCTCGGCTCTCTTTCGTCATCGGCCGCGGCTTGTGTGATCACTGCGGCTCGGCATACTATGCATAGCTGCAAACCTGAAGACTTTATGAAGTTCAACGATAAGTATTGAATCAGTGGGCGTTAGTTTGTCCGTTAACGTATGCGCATGTGCGGTATACTAGATTGCTGGATTACGTGGCTACGGAAGAACAGTCACAGTGTCTGTTACGTATTTTCCTAAGACGATGAAGGTGAAAGCGACATTTACGAAAGTGAAAGCCATTTTTCTTCTGTTCCATCTTAGTCAATTGTGTAAAGTTAGATACACGAAGGTTTAGGCACGAAATGCAGAAACTCGGAAAACCATTTCGTCGGTGACCTCACTCACTCACTCACTCACTCACTCACTCACTCACTCACTCACTCACTCACTCACTCACTCACTCACTCACTCACTCACTCACTCCCACTGTGACTATAGTTCCGTCATTTCGAATGTCCATAAGGTATGCACACACTCACAAAAGCCATAGTCATGCTCACCTGACCATGGCCACGTACCGTGACATTCAATTCCGACTAGAAATCAAAGCTGAGCACACCAGCAATTTCCCACCGCGCGCATGCGCCGATTTTAAGCCGGCGACACTCAGAACGCCGAAATGAACGCAGCTTACTCGAGCGAGCTCGGTGAAATCATACCGCGGCAGCAGGCGATACGCAGCGTACAACGAACGGATTAACCGAGGTAGGTCTCCCCCATAATCCGGATGATATCTCGTCACTGCGTTCGCATTGTGTCCGCGGGCATGCGGTAACAGGTATACGAACGCTGAATAGGAGTCAGAGGGCATTCACGAAAACAGTACACGTGGACGGGTGGGTGAAAAAAGGCCTAGGTGATATGCCTGCAGGTGACGTAAGCCACGGGGCGAAGCCGTAATGTAATACGCACGTAAATAGTATTTTTTTTAAATGTATGCGTGCGTAATGCATCTAGCGTGTTTGGCGACTCTTGTGGGCCTTTCCGAGTTCGTTTCGACAACCCCCGCCAGACGGCGCGAGGCCTGCTAGTTCTAGAGCCACCGAATAATACGCCCCCGACTCGAGCGTTAGGCTGCCTTTTCCCTCGAGGCTTGAAGAGAATGGGGGCGGATGAGGACGTTTATGTAAGGAGGAAAAGGTAAGTGAGGAGGTGGTAGTTGAATTTTGTAAAAGCAAAGGTCAGAGCGAGAGCTTTTTGCCCCCCCGGAGGATGGTTGGACTGGGGGGCAGCGCGCTTTCCGCTCCGTTTTTAAATATTTATTAAGACGGATGGTGCGGCACTGCTGCCGCTCCCGTGTGCCGTGCCTGGCGGCCGGCGGACCCGGCTTTGAGAGTCTAAGCCTCGCGATTTGGCCGGTGTGGCTAGAACCCGAAGCGCCGCCTGGTGAGTGTGCCTGGCGACGCAGGAAATGCGCCTGGCTTGTCCGGTGCATACATACTCACTGACCGTATACGTACCGCTTTATAGCTTCTATTTGACTGGGATTTATATTTGTTATGACCCGTTCTTTTATCTTCCATAACTCGGGTGTGCCCCGAACGATGGCCCGCGTACGATCTCATTTTACGGTGCACCGAGCCCACGACTTGCTCTGGCGCGCCAAGCCACCGACTCGCGTATTTGGAGAAAAAAAGCTGTACACAATTCAGCGCACGGGAAGCAAGTTTCTCCTTTACCTCTTGTTTAAACGTCGTCATCTTCCTCACTTTCCATTGTTTTTTAAAAAAAAAACAAGAAAACAAACAATGTGGCCTTGTTTTCACGGCGCGATATGCCGCAGGCTTTTGCAAGGAGTTTATATAAATAACAGCGTCATTACCATCCAAATAGCTCGCCAAGTAACGCTGCTCCCGCTTAGACTCCTCTTCCGCTGCGAAAAGAAAAAAAGCTTTTCATGATATAGGATAATGAGCGTTGATAAACAACGCGTAAAAACGCATCACGTTTCACCTAATCTTACCTAATCTAACCTAATCTTCACCTAATCTAACGACACCGTGTGACGCCGCTGTATACTACCCATTTGTAGCTAGCGCGTCAAGGATTACGATAATCTCGCTTTTGACAAACCTGTATCTGAGATTGTCGTTGAGGTCGTCGGCTTGCTTGTCCAAGACTTGTTACTTGCAGCCTGCAATATGATTGTTTCCGTGATGTTTCAACAAGGAAGTTTTTACTCGCCGTAGTTCATGCGGTGTTTCAACAACTCCACGGGTACAGCGGCTGCGAGCGTTAAACGAAACCTCTGCTCAACGAAGTGGAGCACGTGAAACATGACAAAGAGAGGGGACACGTAAAGGAAGGATTACGAACAAAAGATAGAAATAAAATAGATATCAATTAGACAGGAAAAGAAAAAAAAATTGCCCGCAGCTTCCCTCGGGGGAACACTGAGGAGGATGTGGAGCATATAATTGGTTAACGGGGTGTTAAAGTGCGACTTACTTGGGTCGATGGCTAAATTGGTTAACGTGGTTGTAGGAGGGGGTGTTAAATGAGTGAACACGTACACACGTATGCGAAAGGGCGGCGCTGGTCGAAGGGACGTCGATCATTGTGTTTGTGGATTCGTTGGAATTCATTTCACCGCGACCTTGGACGTCGACGCGCCGTACAAACCAACCGACGAGCGGCAACTGAGCGAGCGAGCGCCGACCTTGAGTATATATACAGCTCGACGGCGCATGCACTGTCAGCTGTTGAATGTTCTCGAAGCGCGACGCCACATGCGCGTCCACTGGAGAATCGGGAGAATTGTAGATGTCGAACGCGGTGTGTAGAGGAGGAAGGGTGCACAGATGGTGGAGGAGTGAAGGGCGCGCGGTGTGTAGAGGAGGAAGGGATGCACAGATGGTGGAAGAGTGGGCGACGGCGCGACGGCGCATGCGCGCGCGTCAGCTGTCGAATGTTCGAGAAGCGGTGCGGACGGCGCGGACGGCGCACTACAAGGCGCGAGTATAAGATGCTTCCGCATCTAAAAAATGGAGTAAAACAACGAAAGAGATAGAATGAAGCAGAGAGCCCCGCCGCGGTGGTCTAGTGGCTAAGGTACTCGGCTGCTGACCCGCAGGGCGCGGGTTCGAATCCCGGCTGCGGCGGCTGCATTTCCGATGGATGCGGAAATGTTGTAGGCCCGTGTGCTCAGATTTGGGTGCACGTTAAAGAACCCCAGGTGGTCTAAATTTCCGGAGCCCTCCACTACGGCGTCTCTCATAATCATATAGTGGTTTTGGGACGTTAAACCCCACATATCAATCAAGAATGAAGCAGAGAGTGGAAAGAGATAGCAAGATAGAAAGAAAGAGAAAGACGATAAAATTCTAGAGATAAGAAACATACGAACAAGTAGAGAAAAAGAAGAAAAATGAATTAAAAGAAAGAAGTACAAACACTGAAATAGCAAAAAAAAAATATTCAGAGAAAGGTTACCCAGCTTCTGTGAGGCTTGGCACCGCTATAGTGGTAAGGTGCCATAATTTTTCTCGTGTTACTCTCTCTCTCTCTGTCTCTGCTCTTTCCTCTCTCTCTCTCATCTTTATGCCCCCTTCCTATTCCCCCAGCGTAGGGTAGCAAACCGGGCATGTGCCTGGTTAACCTCCCTGCCTTCCCTCTTGTTGCTTACCCCCCCTACAATCCTATTTGCCTTTCAGAACCTATCTCTAACAAGGCTAAGATGAGTTAAAACAAATTGACTTTACAATACCGTATATCCAATGAATCTCCATGTGCATTGGCGTCTTCATTTTGGTGAACTTGTCTTCGCTTTTAACGACTATTGAACCGTATTGGTAATTATATTACCCACAGTTTTCTATATTCTAGCTCTCAATGTCAGCTCGCTGTGCACATTAAGCCTCTTTGAGTCCCGCCATAATCACCTCGGGGCTATGGTAAATGGGCGCTGCCGAAGCAGCACCGTCAGCGTGCGTCAGCTTTTTCGGATCGAAGCTCTTTAGGCCCAGGGTTGTTTCCCCGTTCTCTAGTAGTAGCCGTATGTAGCCACCTCTAGCTTATGAATTGCTCCATAGATGGCGTTGTGTGTACATTCTGTTAGAGATATAACTAGATGGCGCTAGTGGTTTTCGCATATAGTTGATTTTGTATTGATTGATTGATATGTGTGGTTTAACGTCCCAAAACCACCATATAACTACGAGAGACGCCGTAGTGAAGGGCTCCGGAAATTTCGACCACCTGGGGTTTTTTAACGTGCACCCAAATCTGAGCACACGGGCCTACAACATTTCCGCCTCCATCGGATATGCAGCCACTGCAGCCGGGATTCGATCCCGCGATCAGCGGGTCAGCAGCCGAGTACCTTAGCCACTAGACCACCGCGGCGGGGCCATTTCGTAGATGATCGACGGATGGATGGGTGGATGATTTGCCCTATATATACTCATCCGCATTCACTCCTTAGATGCTGTTAATTTTTTACGCTCGTGCCACAGTCCTGAAGGGTGGTGCTCCACACTCTGTTAAAGAAAGTCTGTATAATTAACCTTGTTTCTTCTTTGAAAAGTAAGCTGCCCTATGTTTCACAAAAACGCCACAGGAAGGTCATGCCTTTCTGTGTCGTCTTGCAAAAAAATATAGCCAGGTAACTTTTATATAAAGCAGAAAAATATGCATCGCAGTGGCAAGTATATCCCAGACGTGTTTGGCCTAATGAACCTTTCTTATCTCGCTGCTTGGTAATCCCATAGAAACCGTGCACGCGATAACATGAACGCGAGGCGCTGAAGGATCGACACGATTGGCACGTGCGCATCGCAATGTCTTAGGCCGAATCGGGATATCTCATTCTCTCGCGCACCCTATGTACATGTTATATGGGCAAGACATATATACGGCAGTCAGCGTTCTCTGCTTACTGAAGCGGCTTCATGATAACTTATCAGCGTGTGATCGGACAGGCGGTGCCTTACAAAAAAGGGGTAGGGGGGTATGTAGGGTGGCTACTGGGTATATTGATGAACAATCCATTGCACGGTCAACTACAAGATGAAAACCAGTGAACTAGACGCATGCAGGCGTAAGGCATGCAAAAAAGATGCTGCCCAGCTTTCGTACTGCGGGTTTCTTGTTTTGCTTTCCATCATTGTTTGTGTGTGTGCATGCGTGCGTAGTTGTGTGTGCGCAAGGGGGGTCGGGGTGGGGCTGTTACTTCGCATAGATTATATAGACCCCCGGAAATGCTTTTTTATATCTGCAATCTCGAGAAAAAAAGTGCAACTCTGCGAATCCCGGCCGTCTTTCTCAATCCCATTTGGGAGTGAACCACGAGCTCGTTTTTTTTTTTGTGCTCATGTACTACATGAGGCTGCACGTAATGCGTGGTCATTCATCCTAGCCGTAAAATGGAGACCACCCACTCGGTCCTTTTCAGTGCTAGTGCTATAGCCGAAACTGCTGCCATAGCTACGTATCGGTACACAATGGCAGGCGCTCCTATAGGCAAGTGGCGCCAGTCAGAACGACGTGTCGCCCGTTTTTAACTGCTGTGTGGTAATAAAGATAGCGTATATTTGTGTCGCAATGGCTCGCAAGCAGCGGATAATAAATGAACGCGGAAGACGTAATGGCTTAGATACGCGTGGCTTCTTCCTCGGTGAACTGTAGTGAAACTTGTGGGAAACGAATAGAAGAGTCTGTAAACTGTGGCACACACTCACGCTGTGTGATTGAACATGAACAGGGTAGTTTTAACGAAATACTTTAGGCTTGTTAGCCTACGTCTTTTTGAATGATGCAAGAGATCGAGGAATGAAAAATTGCGTATTAGAAATCGACAAATAGAAATTACGGATGTAGAAAATGGCTGGTTTGTGTGTTTTTAACCTTCTTTTTTGTCTTTGTTTGTGTGTTTGCTACAGCTAGCTAATGCTGATTGGGCATTGTATACGTTCATTAATCTGTTAATTTATCGAATAATAA
Organism: Rhipicephalus microplus; assembly: GCF_013339725.1. NCBI lineage: Eukaryota > Metazoa > Arthropoda > Arachnida > Ixodida > Ixodidae > Rhipicephalus > Rhipicephalus microplus. The sequence continues at coordinate 111,507,702 of NC_051175.1, forward strand.
TAATAATAATAATAATAATAATAATAATAATAATAATAATAATAATAATAATAATAATAATAATAATAATAATAATAATAATAATAATAATAATAATAATAATAATAATATGAATGTTGGGGGTGTAAGGTCACGAAATCGCTATATGATATTGAGATATGCCGTGGTCGAGGGCTCTGGAAATTTTGACCACTTGGGGTTTCTTAATGTGCGCTTAAATTTAAAGGGCCTCCGCCATTTTCGCCGTGATAGAAAATGCGGCAGCGATTCGATCCTGCGGGACCACCGGGGCGGGTGTCCTAAAAAGGAAGGAGTGGCAGGCCGCTCCTTCCTTTTTTAGGACACGCGTCCTCCTTCCTTCTTAGTGGCAGCCGCTCGTATATATACAAAACAAGACAGAAAAATAGGGATGAATTGTTGCGTGTGAGCCGCGTAACGGCCATACAGTTTACGGTCCAGACGGTTGTATAGTGTGACCGGGCGGCACTAGCGGGTCGCATTGACGATGCGCCCTTTGTGCCAACCGATGCGTACGTATTTATACGACGCGTCTAGGACGTTCGCCGCGCTCGATACTGCGATCTTACCAAAGAATGTGGCTGCCTGCGTCTTCTGGATGTGGACTCCGCCAGAGTTTTAGTTCTTCTGCGATGTGAACTTAAAGAGCGCCGTTGTAGCATTGAACGGAGTGTGGACGCAACAGCAGCGACTCTCATAAGCGTGCGCTTAGATCCCCGCCCCAACCTCTTTTGTCCACATTTTCATGAAGAATATATGGTGGAGGTTCGTGAACGGCGCACTGTTGTCGCACATTAATTACCAGATGGCCTATATTTCAAAAACCCTCCGTTACGGCGTCTATCGCAATCATATTCTGGTTCTGAAACGTGAAACTGCAGATTTTGTTTTATTATTGAAATCACATAATTAAAATTAAGTTGGGAGTCGCACAATTCGGCCACGTGTTATTGCTTCCTTTCCGCTACGGCTGAACAGTTCAATTGCATTATCCTGTCTGCTAAGCAGTGTGGTGAAGGAGCACAGACATGTCAACGTTCTTGCCCTTCAGTCAGGTTTTCATGCTCCTCCATAGTACAAGCGGTCGAGGAACCGCACTTATGGTTCGATGAATTCGCGCAGTTCATTTCGCACTGTCGAATTTACTCTCGAAATTGCTGTCGATTGCTTTAGGGGCGAAGCTCCTTAAGTTCGAAGCCAGTTCGTTGGCGTGTGCCGTAGCCGTGATGACGATGACGCTGATGACGATGGAGATGACGATTATGATCACGGACAACGACTGACTTGTCCAGCATATGACGTCTCGATATGCTCTTTGATGCATATCGTATGACTGGAATCAACCACCAGAGGAACGTGCCCAGACCGCGTTGTCAACTTCAAGCTACATCCGATACCACAAAGCAGTAATAATGAAGGGAACACGAAATTCACAGCTCAACACAGCATACCATTTATGACCAATAAGCGTTGTATACAACTGTACACCGCTTTGTAACTCACTTAGATGCGCGAGTGGTCAGCGTCACGTGTGATATACGGTAACACCCAGCGGTCACTGCTTCGCCCACTCATCATCATTCACTTCGGGGATATGCCGTCTTTTTTCTTTTCACCCGTTCATAGTTCGATAGTGACCCAAGTATCGATAATCATGCATCGTTGAGGCAGACACTTCTCATTGCTTGAAATTCCCTGCTGCTTCTTTACCGTAGTGCACGTTATCAGTCAGGCGAAGATGCGAGTAAAGAAGCCACATTTGAAGCTTATAAGCTTATACCAGATAAGTAACAGCTCCCACCGCATTTTCTTTTCTTAGTTCTTAACTCGATGACGCAATGACAGTAGTAAGTATACTCAGGAATCGCCACGAGGCGTTACGTAAAAATGGCAAAGGGGATTGGAGGACGAAACACTCGGGCTTGCCTTTAAAAGCCTCGCTCGTCGGGAGCACTTCGCGACGAGCGCGACATGTAGCGGCGGCTTTCAGCATCGATGCACCGGAGCCCCAGGAAAAGCCGCATCCGAAAACGTATACGTAGGCGCTTCCCCACGAGGAGACGATGACAGCAGCAAATGCTTTTTAGGGATTGCGCCGGCTCGGGCCTTAGTCGCGAGATGTGAGTGCCATGTCGATTTATGATGCTCCTCTACGTGGATGCGTGCGCGCGTGCATGATGCGGAGACAATCGTTCGTTCGACGCCTGTACGTACACTTTATTCATTCCACGGGCGAGAACAGCGTTTTATTCTGCACCATTGACCCCGTTTGCCATTTCAGTCGCAAATATTATGCGAAAAGACCAAATACGCATTCAAGTGCATTGTTTTCCCATCAATCGCCTTCATGCTCTTCCGGATGTTTTTCTTTTTATTTCATTTTTTCGCCCAACTAAGGTGCACGTACCATGCTGCCGTTTCAGCCGCGGCTATATGTGAAACGAGGCTCGTGCTTGCGCTATCGAAACCTCGATGCTCCGCCGCAGAGGCGACGCGCCAGAGGGCGCTCGTGTAGCGAGCGCGGGGAGGATATGGGGTTGACACGTATGGGCCAAGCTCCCGAGGACTCGTTGTGTCCTTATTTTATTTCGCTTGCACTAGAGAAACGGAAAACAGTAGTCGCGCATATAGCGCTCATACGAAGTGGTTGTGCGTTATAAGAATGGCTTTCAAGTGACGGATGGAGCGGTGATGTGTACATCATATAGATCCCCGACATGCGTCAAGGAAGGAAACAAGCACATACATGCTAAGGATATTTAAGTTGAAGGACGGAACACTTTGAGAATGTTTAGAGGACGAATGGGGATGCACGGAGCACCAGGCGATGGATATATCTTACACAACGTTATTCAGGCTTGTGCGTATTTTTTTCTCCCTAGCTCTAGTCCCCCACTTGAGCCAAAGTAGTGGCCCGCTGTAATACTTCTTCCAAATTTAAAAGGCTGAACACTGATTCGGCTGTTGAATATCCAGAACTTTTTTCCACATCAGCAGAAACAGTGGAAGGACCACCATAGAAGAAAACGTGAGCAATTGTAATACAAGTAAGGTAATTACAAGAGGGGGGAAGTCAAAGAAGTTATCATATCACGCGGAAACGGATAATAACAGATAAACGTAAGATAAACACAAAAGCAAAGGAATGCTTCACAGTTCGTACAGCTTTCTCTTAGGATGGAACTGCCTTGAACTTTTCTGGTTTGTTTTCTCGATGTATGATATTGTGGGAAGGGGGGTGGTACTGTTATGTAAATCACTGTACTAGTTGCCCGCTGAAGTCACCCAAGTTGCACGCTATCGCAAAAACGGAGCGAAAATATTAGTTTTTTATTTGGAATACATCGTCGTGCAAGGCCGCGAAGTGGTCAGAATGATCGAATTAATAAATGATGATGACTGTTCGAGAAATCGTGCAGTAAATATTAGATTCTCAAACCGCACTATCGCAGCGCTGTTATATGTTGTCATAGTATTAGCATGGTTCACGTCATAACAAAGGTCATTTGACAATCGTACTTATACGAAGCACACGCATAGCATTCAGTTATTCAGTCGAACAAGACATTCGACACTAAGACAGCACGTACCGAACAAAGCAAAAGCTGCACGGAACAGCAACCAAGCTTCACAAGATTTTTGTGGGCGCTACGTGTACAAAGTACTGCAGCAGTGCGATGCTTGCAAATAACCGAGGTACCATGTACACCTTCGGTGCACTCCGTTAAAGCATCACAATTCCCCCACAGAACCATTTTGCGGGCATCTCTACTGCTCTAAGCACGGCCTTCGAGATGGTAGGAGTTTGGAATCGCGGAGGCCACACACCGACACGCACCGGGCCCTGCCTATGGCGGTGCATTTCTTTTAGACGAGACATATGATACTCTTACACGGACCAAAGGAGGCGCACAGCCCCGAAAGGCATTCACCTCTGTTTCTACGAGACTTTGTCTTTGCATCACGAATCAATTGCTGCTCTGGGTCGTTGCCTAAAAGGCCGGTGATGCTGTTAGAAAGGCAAAGACGAAACGAAAGACGGCACAAAATGTTCGCGAGGCTTTTACGGTGGTGTCTTCTCCGCCGAGCAGACGAGAGTGTCACGGCAGGAAAGATGGATTTCGGATCGGCGAGCCGCGGTGCATTCCCTTATACGAACTTAGAAAAAAAAAATAAGATGACGGCGGCATCTTTTACAGTCAGTTTTTTTTTCCCCTTCCCGAATATCTGCGTAGCGCTTCATGTCCTATCACGGGGAATGTCGCTTGGGTCGAAGGGGATTTTCCTTATTCCCCAAATGGTTGGCGAAGGGGGGAGGAGGATATTGGTGGATTTGATTTGCCCGGGTGATGGGCGATATCCGACCGTGCGTCGCCTTCAGTGCGGTGTGGAAGCGCCGTGGTTTGAACAAGACGGACTGTATGGCGATGTAACAGGAGAAGGATAAAAAAAAAAAGAAAAGCAAGCGCCAGTACGGATGTATACTAGAAACAGCTGCACCGAGTCATCGGGTATTGCTAAAAGTTTTTGATCCACTTATTTTAGCGCGTTGTGTACGGAAGTGTAATGGGGATTTCATTTGTCGTGACCAGCTAGGATACGCAGGCATGCTTTGCACTTCACGAATATGTCCTTACAATTTTCATACACTTGTTCGACTGAGTCGAAATGCTATATATAGGTTCTCGTGCGTTGTCCGCGCGTTTTCAGTTCGCTTTCAATAGCTCCACGTGGTCGAGATGTTACGCAGCCCTGCTCCACGTGGCGTCTCTGAGCGAGTAGTTTCAGGTCGGGGGAGTTTAGCCCCATAAAACAACCATGTTCGTACCGTAGAGTTTCTCGTATATACACTAGAGGGAAGTCTGGCGCCAGTGTCTATATGGGAACTGCAACGCATGGCTCTTCGGCGAGCATGGGAATGATGGGTAGTACAAGGATTCGTCTTATCTTTGTACTTTTGTCCCATCACGAACACACACGGAGCCAAAAGTACAAAGATAAGACGTTTCTGTCACGAAACAAAAATCGGTGAATGTTCAGCGATTGCGCTTCACCACCTTAACCTTTTAGGCTTACTACTTCAAGTCGGGGCACAAAGGCTACAGCGGTTTGTTCCATCCTTCGAAACACTACCGAAACACAGGAGTAAACGAATCCACATGTGTTATTCAACGCCCGCAAGTACGAAGACTTTAGGCAAATCCACGTGCTACCCATCATTCCCATTGTCACTGAACTATCGCAGCGCAGGAGTGCCCCTCTGGTTAATCTTTAGAATCTCCACAATTCCTATACCAATAGGACATGCACGCTATGAATGAATCCACCGTGAGAACGTCTTCATCATCACATAGTAATCTTAGCTTCTTCAAGGGCTCTGGCTTGACTCGTGCGTTCAATTCACCTGTTGTCCCGCGTACTAACCGGAATGCGTTTCCTGGTTAAATCGTTTCAAATACAGATCGCTCATTCCGCGATCAGCTGTGCGCTCGTTTCAACTTAATGCGCGTAATGTTTTTATGCAGGATTGTATGCGCTTGTGCATATTGTGCATATTTCTGTCCGCGTCCAATGACATCCCTGAACTTTGGCAAGTATTAAAAAAATCTCGCAGTACACGCTGTCCAGTCATCGCCATCGACATGCGCACAGTAATTCGATCAGGCAGAAGTGCGCGTGCCCACGGTGATGAATGGACTGAACGCACCGTGTCATCGCTAATTCGTGCTGCTGTTCAGGTTTCACTTGACGCCGATAGTATCTGCTATGTTAATTAGTATAATGATTTGAGTAGCCGCACTACTAGTACTATTACCGCACTGGTAGGATTACTTGGATTCGTAACTTCAGCATAAAGTAGTAACTGTATAGCAGTAACTGTATATACGCTTTATGTCACCTATACTTTCTTCAGCCTCACAAAGCCTAACTATACGGTCAATGTCCGTGTTTTCACTGTGGACACGCGTTCGCTTCTGTCTTTTAATGCAACGTAGGAAAGACGGCCGTACAGTACACCGCGTACGTGGCATGGCTTATATCTTGCCCTGGCTCACATTTTGCCGACGCCCCGCCGAGGTGGTCTAGTGGCCAAGGTACTCGGCTGCTGACCCGCAGGTCGCGGGATCAAATCCCGGCTGTGGCGGCTGCATTTCCGATGGAGGCGGAAATGTTGTAAGCCCGTGTACTCAGATTTGGGTGCACGTTAAAGAACCCCAGGTGGTCGAAATTTCCGGAGCCCTCCACTACGGCGTCTCTCGTAATCATATAGTGTTTTTGGGACGTTAAACCCGACAAATCAATCAATAAATCAAATCACATTTTGCCGACGGCTCGCTCCTTGTTGTGACGTCATTACTGTGTGATGTGCGAAAGAGTAAAGAAGAGGAGCTATGGACTTCTGTATCCTGGTCGAAGTCAGATCTGCCCCGCCGTGGTGGTCTACAGTGGCTAAGTTGCTCGGTTGCTGACCAGCAGGTCGCGGGATCGAATCCCGGATGGGGCGGCTGCATTTCCGATGGAGGCGGAAATGTTGTAGGCCCGTGTGCTCTGAATAGGGTGCACGTAAAAGAACCCCAGGTGGTCGAAATTTCCGGAGCCCTCCTCTACGGCGTCTCTCATTATCATATGGTGGCTTTGGGACGTTAAACCCCACATATCAATCAATCGAAGTCAGATCTAGATCCTAAAGAATCCTGAAGATCCAGACAAAGCCAAAAGCCGAAGTCAGTCAACCCCGACGGGAAAGCGACGGGACGAAGTGCATGTCGCTTTCGCCGTTTCAAAGATTCCAGCACGGGCTAAATAATCGTCCGCGCATATGCATTGTACGTGCTCGAGCTCGTGCCGTCGGTATCAAATTGTGGCACGCGACACGATATGAGAGGAGGAGGGGAAGGGGAGGATAAAGAGGAGAGGAGGTTGAGGACGTATGGGTGCTCTGAATAAAGTGCTCCGGCGATGCATTTGCATTGAATCCGGCGTTGTGCTACGTACTCGAGTGTGTGCCGACATCGAATCGAATTAGATAAATCGAATCGGCAAGACTGTGCGCTTTCGTTTGTCGTCGCATTGGCTTGCGCAGCGGCGCGTGTGCGCACTTTGCGCAGAACAAGTAAATTCAGAAAGTCGATTTCACGAGAATTAGTTTTTTTTCTTGAAAAGACCTCGAATGTATAGATGTTGTAGTGGAGTAGAGAGCAGTGCTCCATACAAACTTGGTGTTCCCGAGTCACAAGATTCAGTGCACTTGCGTGAAACTTGTAGACACATGTTTTTTTTTCTTCAAATACCCGCTTTCTTTTTATGCTTATTAATAAAAGCTTCAAAACTATAAAAATAAAAAAAAAATGACCAAGAAGCGTTTGCAGGTCCCTTTCGTGCAGTGCTGTGGTTGTAAGAGATATTTTGTCCGCCGTTTCTAGTGACAATCTCTTTTAGAAAGGACAGTGTCGATATAATGCTTAATGATTTATGTACGTATTCCGAAACACATAGTTCGTCTCATGCGGTGTATTCGTATAGTTGCTTGCTTCTTCAAAGAGAAAGAGAAAAGAAATGCAAACGAAGAAAAAGATTACGATACTTCGTATCTGCTTTCCTATAAAGTACGCATAAGTCGAGATCGCTTTACATAGTTTCGGTATCGGCTTGTTTTTTGCGGGCTTTCTTATCGATCGGGTATCTTCGTTGTCTTCACAAACGCCAGAATATAGAGGGGGGGGGGGGGGGGGAGAATCGAATAGACGCCGGAGCAATTTGTCTCCCGCGTCGGGTAGATTACCTATGGAAGAAAGGCGTTTGTGTCTAGATACTAGCTTAATACGGTTTTGTTCACGTATGCACCGAGTACAAGAATGTCGCCGTCAACTATTTGCACGGAAGCCGTATCAAAATGAACGATCCAGCGGGTTCAGCACGAAGTAGAAATGTGAGAAGAGAGTGATATAAGCTTCGTGTCAGCGTTTTCGGGCAAAATGGAATTATGCAAAGTGGGGGGGGGGGGGGGGGGTGCCGCGAGGTCGCACAGTCGAAGGGTGTGCAATCCGGATGAGTTGCTCGCGCTTGTCATGCCTGCGCGCGTTCTGAAGGCGCTCGCGCTAGCAGACGACAGAACGAGCAGACGGCCGAAAAGAGGTACGCAGACGTGCCGAATTTCGAGAAGGATCGTTGTACGACATCGTGTGCACTTCGAGATCCGAAGAAAAGATACAAACACTGCAGTTGGAAGGTTAGGTCATTGGTGTCGACTCTGTCGCGATGTGAGCGACCCGCGAGTGGGTATATGTGCGTTTCTTTTTTTTTTGAACTTTTCTTTATGCGTACTTCATCAACCGCCGTGATGCTTTTGAATATTAAGACTCCTTGCGCTTCATCTACCGACGTTCTATGACACGTGATTAACGGGGCATCCAAAACGTGAATAATGAATGGCGTGATGTGTTTAGTGTATTACGTCGCCGCTGCTACGCTTTTTGAGTAATTTGATGTCATAGATCCAAATGGGTCGTTTGTGGAGACAAAAAAGAAAAAAAAAGCATTATATACGTCATTTGCGTCAATAAAACCGTCGCCGGGTCGCCATTTTCTACTTGATAATGAAAACAAACAAACTAAAAAATGCGCTGCGACTTGTGCTTTCAAGGTGGGTGAACCCTTAAAGAAACTGTACCCATGTAACTCTAAAATTTCAAATCACCATCTCACCAAATTGTGTTCAGACGGGTGTGGATAGAACTCTGAAGTGCAGAATATATTGCGAACTTATATACTTTGTATCAGGATCGAACCCCCCAACTCGCTCTCTGGATTTCGGGCCGACCGGTTGTGCCCCTGCGATCTCCGACGACAGCGCAGCTCTGGCCGACTGGACTACCCCTGTACGCCATCTTCTGCCGCAGACATGATCTCTCGCCGAGTGGTGCCCCGTCCTCGGACTCCTTCGACCGTGTCCATCTTTCCTATCTCTTCTTTACTTCCGTCGCTCGCTGTCCCTGCGCCTCGCTCTCTCCTTCCTCTCTATATATACATTTTAATCCTATCATTTTAATCCTTCCTTACCCCTATCCCTTGTGAGCTACTGTTGAGGTGTCGAACTCTGATGCAGACAGTTACGGGGCTCACATTTCTCTTTTTTCCCTTTAAGAACCACATAAGACGAAGACCCCCCCATTTCAGTTTCGTTGATTTAGTCTACAAATATCCCACCGGCCTGTGCCGACATTGCTTGGGCGATACTCGCGAAAAATTGCGTATCGTCGCTTAAAACCTAACGGAGACCAAAGTGGTGGAATCTTCGGAATCATCGAGTTTTAAAATAGTATACACCATAGGAAAATGTGGCGCTAGTGTTTATGGTAACAGTAACACGTGAGACTTAATTTAGCCAGCATGGGAATGATGATCAGTTTAAATTTGTCTAAGCTTCGTTCTTTCGGCTACTCGTGGATTCATGTGGCCTGCAGGTGGTTTAACACCGCCACTTCAGCGCATTAAGCCTTTTTAAGCCGACAAATTCAAATCAGCTCATCAGGATCACAAACATCCATCCTTTTATCCGTTACAAAAGCACAGACACAACAATCAATAAAGCCACGAGTGTGTTCGAAGACGAAGTGCGAACACTCAGGAGATTCTTGATCGTATTTTTCCCATGATTTCCACGGTGGCTCATCTCAATCTTGAAAAGTACGCTTTGTAAATACGGATACGCAATGGAAAACACAATAACGATGAATCAACACCAAGTGTCTCACGTTATAGCCCTTTTAAATCATATGGTGACTGTACGATTGCAGCGCCACGGAGTAAATGTGGTAGGAAACTTCATGCATGAAACGGCCTACTATCCGGTCTAAACGTATAAACGTAAACGGTCTACTATCCGCTAAACCGCTCCGAGTTCAAAAGACGGGAGAGAGACTTCCTTCTCGCATTCTCTACCATTCTTATAGAGGAGCTGTCTCCTCCTCGTCTATTATTTCTTCGTAAAGCACGCAGGAAATACCAGCTCTAACCGCTGAGCCAATGAGAATTTCGCGTTTTTCGGGTGCGAGCTGTTATCTATGCTTGCGCACTTGAAAAATGAATAAAACGAAATAAATCGCATGATCGCGCACTTTGGTCACGTGAGACAAAGCAGGGCGCGCGCGCGACCCCGCTGAAATGCAAAGTACAATGCGATAAACGAGACATTTCTTGTAGACGAACCAATCGAGAGCTTGCTTCCTCGTGACGCCACGTGAACAGGCTGCTGGCGTCACGAATTGCGCCGAAAAGCGGGGAAACGCTGCAGAAGAGGATAATAACAAGCCCGTTCCTTGTATTTTCATAGGTTGTTCAGGCGCTCTTCAATTAAGAGAGATGAACGTGTTGGCTTCGCCGAAGTATACAGCGGACTCGCGAAGGCTGACTACGTGACGCAACACTCCTCTTCAGATCATTAGAGAGTTTTAGTACTGCGGAATGGTGCTACGTACGCATCACGCAAGCGTCTTGCGTTACGTGGCGTCGTTTGCCACCAATCGGCTTTTAGTACGCCGTAGTACCCGCGTACGTAACGAGCGTGAAGCGTGTTGCGTCATCCGGTAGATCAAAATAGAAGCACGTGTTGTTGACAGCCAATGTGAGCCAATCCAAGTGTTATAGCCAAGTTATGGCCATATTTTAAGCCAGAGAGCCGGTCTGTGCTTGCCTTAGATGCCGCCATTTTGCAAAACGAAGTCTCGCGCTGTCGCGAACTTGTTCGAGAGCGGCGCGATCACCTCATACGTACGCACGCACGCATCTCATGCGTGCGTACGTAGCGGCTGCGTACGTAACGCGATACGTGCGCGTTGTGGTCTGCGCATGCGCACTACGCAGAACGTGGCGTCCCTACGTACGCAACGCCGCCACCTACGCAGCGTACGCAGTACTAAAACTCTCTATTCGCTCACTTCGTCATTTTCACGTTCCACGCTCTGCCGCCTCGTCAGTCGAGTGGCGGAAACACTGCGCGGGCGCTAACCAAGCGTCACGGCGGGAACATTTACCTTGTTATATAGGCCTTAACAGTGACGGCAGAGAACACGTGTTCTCGTTCGGAGGCGATGTTTTCCCGCCGACGCACCGGGACTGCTAACGAGTTTGGCCGGCTGATTAGGGAGGCCATCTTTTTCTTGTTTATTAACCGGCGCCTGAATAGGTGCTCCTGAGGCGTACTTTAGTGACTACGCCACCGCCACCCTGCTTTTGCTGTTTGGTAAGCAAGGTGTTCCACGGCTTTCTGGTCGCTCAGGTGGAAAGATAGAAGAGATGCCATTTATGCAGGCACGGTTGCGAACACGTCTCAGCGTCCGGGAGAGGAGTTTCCACGTTCAATTCCTGTTGTGGGTGCGAGAGGTGCTATAAGGGAGACGCGGGAAGGTCGAGCTCGGTCGACTACCCTGCGCCAGTAGGGATTGGGGAGTGAAAGATGAGACAACAGGGGCTCGCAGTCGCGGACTTTGACAGGGAGGGCACAAAGGATGCCCCTCCCCGCACCCGCCGCAACACGAATTCCTGTCGACGCCTGTGGTCGCACTGTACGCACGAACACACATGCACGAGTGGTTGGTTCCTTGTTTTGATGGAAAGTTCGCTGTTTGCCGCATGCCTACCCTGAGTGCGCTACAGTCTTCTACACTCCTGTTTTCTTTATCAGCGTTGTTCGGTTGGTTGATCGATTACCAGACGGGTTGTCGAAGCGTTCCCGTCGCGACGTGATGTGGCTGCGGGCGCGTACCGCATGAGGGTTGGCATTTTTTTTTGTTTTGTTTTGGAAGCCCAGCCAAAAACGCGGGCCTCGTTCTCTCGCGCTGTTGGGAACACTTGGGCGAGCGTGGCTGGCGTTTCGTTTCGTTCCGAGCTTGTCAAAGCAAATCCTGGTGCTATAATCACCGACCGACCTTGATTATGCGTCTATTCAGTTCATAAATTAATTTAATTTTCGCCCCGTCCCCAATGTACTTTCATGCTGATAATTTTGCTGGTCGCTATTTTCGTTTACCTTCTTATTTGAGCTGGACCGATGAGGAACGAACACTATGTGGTCATTCATCCTTTCCGGTGACATCTACCTGGTCGGTCTGTAGCGCGCGTCCGTCTCGGTGGAACAGAGGCTACTGTGCTTGGCTACTGACGCGAAGGTCGCGGGCTCGAATCCCGCAGCTGCGGTTGTCGCATCTCGACGGAGGACAAATGGTAGAGGCTCGTTTACTGCGCGATGTCTGTGCACGATAAAGAACATCGTATTGTCAGAATTTCCCGAGCTCTCCAACTACGGCGTCTCTCATAATCATATCGTGGTTTTGGGACGACAAACACCATACGGTATTAGAGAGTTTTAGTACTGCGGAATGGTGCTACGTACGCATCACGCAAACGCCTTGCGTAGCGTGGCGTCGTTTACCACTAATCGGCTTTTAGTACGCCGTAGTACCCGCGTACGTAACGAGCGTGAAGCGTGTTGCGCCATCTGGTAGATCAAAATAGAAGCACGTGTTGTTGACAGCCAATGTGAGCCAATCTTAGTGTTGTAGCCAGATTATGGCCATATTTTAAGCCACAGAGCCGGTCCGCGCTTGCCTTCGATGCCGCCATTTTGCAAAACGAAGTCTCGCGCTGTCGCGAACTTGCTCGAGAGCGGCGTGATCTCCTCATACGTACGCACGCACGCATCTCATGCGTGCGTACGTAGCGGCTGCGTACGTAACGCGATGCGTGCGCGTTGCGGTCTGCGCATGCGCACTACGCAGAACGTGGCGTCCTTACGTACGCAACGCCGCCACGTACGCAGCGTACGCAATACTAAAACTCTCTATTACCTCTAGCGCGTGTTGCTCGTGGACGCCTGTGGCTCTGGATGTAAATTAAGTCGTCCATTAAGCTACCGGTGAAGCTTACACCAGCGTTCTTTAAGCACTTTTACAAAGCGAAACATCTGCAACTCACTGTCTCGCGAGGTCATTCATCGCGTCCCAATGACCTTGAAACTACCCCCCCCCCCCCCCCACCGGATCACAAGCGAAAGGCAACTGGAGTTCGGCCTGCCTCCAGAAACTGCGTTTGGAGCCAGCGAATTAGGAGAACGAAGTTCTCTCGACCAGTGTGGTGCTACATCCTGAGCTGCTGCTGTCTCGTTCCTGCGACTCTCTCGCGAGGCGAACAGGCCTTTCGCTTGCGGCAACTATAGACCCATTCCATGTTTGTAAACACAAGTAGGCCGATGTCGACATTATGGGTAAAATTACAGCGACGTCCGCACGTAACTTCCGCCATAAGCGCTTAGGGCAGCGATGTGCGCCAACAAAACGACGTTGTAAGACACCGTAAGTGTTGTGAAAGTCATAAGCGCTGAGGGCTGCGACGTGCCCCAACAAACGTGAGACGCGACTCACATCCAACCGCGACGCAGTTCGTTGACGTACCGTTTTTTTTTTTCTCGTTGCTTGACTGAGAACACCACATGCACCATTGAAAACCCAGCAGAAACCGCGGTATAGGCAGAGCGTCTTTTGCCTACCAAGACAGTGCTACCGCATTCTCGTGACGTAAGTCCAGTGGAATTTGTCTATAGACTTACAAGAGTGTAACCTCAGCCACTGTATATAACAGCGAAGCTGGGCAGGGACATCTCCACTTTTAACATTTTATTTATGTCGTTCTGCTTGTTTTGGGCTTCATTTTTGTTTGATTATTCGCCAGTAAGCTCGATAGTATGACAATTCAGTTATTCAGCTCGAAAATAGTGGTCCGGGTTGAATTCCATGCTTCCGTTGCCCCCATCTTTCCGAAACAGAAACGGCTCCTGAAATGTTTTTCTGTGCGTTTTTAATCGCCGTTGTTAAAAGAGTTGTTACCTCTAGTGTCCTGTCCTTTGGAAATTTCGGCATTTTCTAAGATAACATTTTCTATGTTAGCTTGAGTTGAGGAACGCTTGCCTAAGAGGCATTAAGCAGACGTAAAATGATGACGTTTTACATTTAATTTTCAAGTTTTCTGCGAAGGGTAGCTTGACATGTTGTGAAAACTCGGCAGTCTAACCAGAACAAGCGTGGAGGCCTTTTCTGATAAGGTAATTTTGCAGTGCGCTAATGTGTCGTCTCCGTTGCTGGAATAGTGTGCTTGACGCCTACGGGATGGCTTTATAATTGTGTGACGTATAGTCATGCATTGCATAGCGGGACGGCTCAGTGCGCTCCCATAGTCGAGTACGAAGTACTCGAAATCGTTGAACTTTTATTCTAAGCATGGCTTTATGCTGTCGCACAGTAGAGTACCAAGTACTCTGAATCGTTCACAACTTTTAGATGCGGAGCATCTTATACTCGCGCCTTGTAGTGCGCCGTCCGCGCCGTCCGCACCGCTTCTCGAACATTCGACAGCTGACGCGCGCGCATGCGCCGTCGCGCCGTCGCCCACTCTTCCACCATCTGTGCATCCCTTCCTCCTCTACACACCGCGCGCGCTTCACTCCTCCACCATCTGTGCACCCTTCCTCCTCTACACACCGCGTTCGACATCTACAATTCTCCTGATTCTCCAGTGGACGCGCATGTGGCGTCGCGCTTCGAGAACATTCAACAGCTGACAGTCACGCTGTATATATACTCAAGGTCGGCGCTCGCTCGCTCAATTGCCGCTCGTCGGTTGGTTTGTACGGCGCGTCGACGTCCAAGGTCGCGGTGAAATGAATTCCAACGAATCCACAAACACAATGATCGACGTCCCTTCGACCAGCGCCGCCCTTTCGCATACGTGTGTACGTGTTCACTCATTTAACACCCCCTCCTACAACCACGTTAACCAATTTAGCCATCGACCCAAGTAAGTCGCAATTTAACACCCCATTTCACAACCACGTTAACCAATTTAGCCATCGACCCAAGTAAGTCGCACTTTAACACCCCGTTAACCAATTATATGGTCCGCATCCTCCTCAGTGTTCCCCCGAGGGAAGCTGCGGGCAATTTTTTTTTATCTAAACACAGTTTGATTTTTAGCTTGGTTAGGGACACTCACTGCTGTCCCATAGTCGATTGCGAAGTACGCGAAGTCGTTGAGCATTCGCTCTAAACACACGTTGCTCCGTATGAAGATTCGGAATAATCTGTATGTAGGACTGGGACAGCATATCAAACACGCGCCCACGGAGGCGTGATCTTGAGTCGGTGAACTCGCTCAGATCGAGCCTTGATTCTCGGTGATTCCGGGTGGAAGTCTGCCTGAAGACCTCTTCCACTTCTTGGGAAGTTCTTGACAAAAATGTCTTGTGTTGTTGTTATCTGTTTCACGAAAAACGTTCTTACTGGTTTGCATCTCAGCCACAACTCGTATTCGAAGGTACTATTGATATAAAAAAAAATCGCAGCATATCCACGAGTGAATGATGATGAGTGGGGCGAAGCGTCCGTCCGTCTGTCCATGCGTCCATACGTGAGCCCGTCTGTCCATTTGTCTGTCTGTCTGTTCGTGCGTCTATCCGTCCGTCCGTCCGTGCGTCTATCTATCCGTCCGCCCATCTGCTAGTCTGTCCATCCGTCCGTACGTCCATCTAATGAACACTCCAAGTACCGCCATCTCCCATCTCGCATCCCCTGTTGCACCAACGTTACTAGAATCTAGTAACGTGGTGTGACACACACCCGCTGTAGAGCGGGTATGTGCCACCAGTGGCTATGTACTACTATATACATACAAGGGATGGTTAGACCCACACCTTAAGGAGCTTCGCGCCTAAAAAGCACCAAGGAAAGCACCGATTACGTGATACCGTGATATACGGGTGTAAAAAGGCGTTCACATCATGGTCAAAAAAAAAAATAGGTCTAGATTCTGGATGAGTAATTATTTTGTGTGATTATGTTCGAGTGAGTGGTTAAACGCTGTTATGATCGGCCTGCGTGGCTTGACGCCGCTTTGACGCATGAGACATTGTGGCCGAGCCTACCCTGATTTCTCCCGAGTCAGCGCTCCCAGAGATGCACCAAGAGCGGCGACAACAGAGAAATCGTTCTTCTAGTCATCCCAGGTCGTCGGCGCCCCTCGTAAAACCCTTTGGACACGCCTGACCGACTGACGGATTAGGAAGAGTTGTTGGCCGTCGAGGAGGCTTGCATGCCCCGGGCAAAGGGCCCAGCGTCTGAGAACCGTCTGCGCATGCATTTCCCACGTTATCCGTGGCGCCTTGATGCCGCTGTTTCCGCAATTTGTGGTCTGCCTGGCGCCGCATACCCATTACTGCAACAGACTACGAAATTGACTTCCATGTAAGACTCGACGTCTTCGTGCTGTGCTGTGTCGTTCTCGGTGTGCAGTGCTTTCTCCCTCGCCATGGGCTGAACTAGGCGTGCCTCTTGCCCCTTTCATGGGTTAGAAAGTAGCCGGCGTTTCAGCTACCCATTTCGGAGGCGGAAGTGAAGATGACAAACTTCATTGGACTGTCCTGGCCTCCATTGTTTTTTTCCATGCAGGGAATCCTGGGAAGGCGAGGACATAAAACGCGAGGGCCGAGGCGCTCCCGACAAGCTCTCTAGCTTCCAGGAGCTCCCATCATGGTTCCGTCGAGAGCTTCCATGATGCTACCACCATCATGTAAAACACGCTACCTGTAAATATTGTAATTAAAATTAACTGATAGCAGCTCCCGGCTCCTCTCTTCGACATCTCCCCGAGACTCTGGCTGGCTCCGCTCCTCTGGGCAGAACCCCTGTTACATCCACGCATTTTCGCGAGCGTGAGTCCGAGTTAGGGCGGCTTAGGGGAGCTGTAAGGGCAAAATATGATTTATGGGCGAGTCTTGTATAGTGAGCTCCACAATTTTTGCCGACCTGTGGGCCTGACTTTTCTGAAGCAGCGTTTTCGTGAGACAGTTTATGTGGTCAACATGCGTAGAGGCGGGGAAAAACAAAAAAAAGTTGGCCCCGTATCTGCATGTTTCTGCAAATGTCGTCGAAAGAGGATAGTCTTGCGTGTGGAAAGAGGGAACGAGACATTTATTTGGTGTTCGGCGCAAGAAAATCGGTGAGTGGTATTCTGGAGTCGCTGCGTTAAGCCTGCGTTCGCCCGAGTTGGAAAAAATTCGCTAGCGGCACAAGCGGCAGAGCGACCAGTGACGTCGTTTGACACGTGATGACGGGGGTGGAGTCGAGAAGTTGACGCGCGCGCGCTGCGAGGAACTGGTTCCACAGAACAACTCGCTCCTACTCAGTAGCAGACGACATCCGTCCTTTCCCCGGCTCACAAATGTTTCGCACTGCTTTCAACAAGTCGCTGATAGAAGTGTTGAAACGATCTCTTCTTTGGGACGTCAAGATGAAGGATTCCCGCAATAACCACAAGAAGAGCATTCTTTGGGAAGAAATTGCCGAACTCGCATAGTTCCGTAAAGTAAACGTCGCGGCTTGAACTGGCCATGTTCACTGGTGAAGTCGAAGTGCAGCTGTTTTCCTTTCGTTGCTCTCGACGATGCTTTCGCCGTAGTGATAATCGCGTGCGGTGCCTTTTTTAATTTCAGTAACATTGTTATAACATTATTTTTATTTCAATAACATTATTATGTCGCAGCAATGGTTGCTGGTTTAACAAATGATGACGTTTTGTGTCGCGGTGCATAGATGAAGGGCTTCACACGAACGAGAGAGCAAGGACGGCTTCTACGGTAGTGGACTTGAGAAGTAGCATTCCACACAGGTCACTGAAAAGGAATTTCGTGATGTGACTCAACAAAGAAGGGGCGCGAAGCTTCCTGTCATGGTTCGGGGAAATAAGGCACTGATCAGGGGCCTTTGTTTTTGTTCTCGCCTTCAACAACACCTCGATTTCTCACTAATACACTGGCTGACTTGTCCGCGTCCTCTGCGACGCTTTTCTCGCAATGAGCAATTGCACCGCAGAGCGCTCAAGTTTGCAGGTTGTCGACAGGTACTGCCACACTGACCAGCTGCTCTTCGTGACATTCAGTGCAGAAATGGGCGGCTGGCTAGGCGAAAATAGATGTTCGGTCGCGAGCACAACATACACTGCGTAGATAACGAACAGCTGTTGATTTCAGGCACCAGTGCAGCAACACATGCCTAGAAGCATGCATCTAAATTACACGGTCGAATGCTACCCATTGAATGTCACTATGTCCCGACGGCAAAGGTGTGTTGTGTGAAATGATGTGATACTTCGGCTTTCCTGCTCACCACCGCAGCATTTATGGACGCAAATGCAAGCTAAAGCAAGAATCGCTGCGTAGTCCCTTACCTGCGCCGTGCACAAGTGTATATACAGCAGTCAAAGAACCGGGACAACGAGCGTATCACGTATATTATGCTACCTGCCGTTGATGAAACTCTTCATCCTGGAGTGCTTTACTGAATTATTGAAAAATCTAAGAGGCTTACTCTCTAGGGTGGAAGCATACGAATTCGAGCGCCAGAACATATGTAGACTATTCAGAAAACCCCAATGTAGGATGTGTTCGCATGAGCCAAAGGGTGACCACAAACACTGTCGAAGCTTACTACTTAGAGTTTTTATAAAAACTCTTATTTTGACTCGAGCGAACAGGTACAAAAATTTAGGTATACATTTTGCGAGTTGCGTATACTGGGCTGACAGAAACCTCGTTCAGTGTCCCAATGTTAAATCGCTGAAAGCAAAAGCAATGAATTGGAGAAACATGGGAAGTGCCGCGCAAAACGCGCTCGCAGTTCTTAAGCATTCACCTAGCTGGACAGCTGTATAATAAAACCATACAAGCAAACTCTTTTTTTTTTTTGCTTCTCCATGGTCAGTTATATCAGTTATATGAGCGCGCAACAAGAATCATACGTGAAAAAGCCAGGACAAAACAAAAAGAAACTGCAAACGTTGCTTAATTCTTGTAATATACATGTTAAAACTAGTTCAATCAGTGTACAGACGCTTAAAAATCGAGCGGCTATTGTTGATGAACCTCGTAGCACAGAGGCGTCAAATGAAGGACACTTGGAGGAGAGCACGGCTTTCAGATACCACTGAAAACAGCAGTTGACCGGCGCCTTTCGCGGGCAACACTGCCCGCCAGAGCGGCGGGCGTCGCGCAACAGCAGCGGTAGCAGCGGCGCATGTGAAACGAACGCGCGTCCGCGCGTCCTCCCGCCGCTCATCGCCGCGACCGCCGCCGCTCGTTCGTTCGCATGTGAAACAGGCTTCCGGGTGTCTCGAGCGTGCAGCGGAGGCGAACGAGCGCATCAAGTCATGTCACACGTCAGACATGAGCGTCATCTGGCAGTTTTCTTTGAAAACAAAGCGCGTGGCTTTGAGACGAGTGTGCCCGCCCATCTGGGAGGTGATAAGGTGTAGAACGCAAGGCGACGGGTGGGGGCCACCACCGTCTCGTTTTAGCAAATCGTTGGAAACGCTCCCCGTTCTGTGCAAGCGTTGCATGGTCAGCGCAGCGTGATAAGCGCTACGGTCCTTGAAATTACTTATGAATGCTTTTTCTAGTAAAAAATGCACATGCAGAATATATACGTGTTGTTATGGTGCCCCAGACATGCGCAATAATTGCTTTTTAATTAACGATGGCGCAAGCATGAATGCTCACCTTGAGCAACATTGGTGGGCGCTGCGGATGGGGTCAACCGTTTCAAGTACCCGATGCCTTTAAAAGTGGACAAACAGACAAATGTACAGACAGACAAACCAACATTTTTGCGTTGAAGGTCCCCAAGCAAGAGTATCGTCTTTGAAAAATCCACAGATCTTTATGAAGGTAATCATAAGAAGTGGGTTACTGGGGACTGAAATCGCCCGCCCACTGTACATGTAAATGAGTGACATCGCGTGAGCATTGTATGCACATATGCAATGTTTTTTTTTGTCATAACTCATATGTTGTGTAGAGTTCTGCATTCCGTGTTGGCTTCAATATTACTGCTTTGTGGTTCGAGACATGCAGATCGAGCAATTGGTTTTTCGATATGATCTATAGGCTACAGAATTAGCAAAGACGAAGTCTATGCACGTTTTCTTTATATTTGCATACTTGTAGAGGAGTGAGTGAATGTCTCATTTCTTGACTATATGATAGACTTCTACGAGTGCTTGATTAATCACCTTTCGCTTTCTGCGCACGTCGATGGCTTCGTCATTGGGTAAATGTTTCTGAAGGCATTGCACCGTTTTCTGAACGTCTATCGGGACGTTGACCACTTGACGATTGATTCCAGACTGCCCGTTGCCGTGCGTTAAACGCCTGCTGCTCATGAACGGGAGCCGTGGAGCGATTAGTCGCCGATTCCTGATTGATTGATATGTGGGGTGTAACGTCCCAAAACCACAATTTGATTATGAGAGACGCCTTAGTGGAGGGCTCCGGAAATTTTGACCACCTGGGGTTCTTTAACGTGCACCCAAATCTGAGCACACGGGCCTACAACATTTCCGCCTCCATCGAAAATGCAGCCGCCACGAGTCGCCGCTGTCGCCTCCGGGGTAGCACGCTGTCTTCCTGATCCGCCGCATGCCGCGCTCTCGCCTCCTGAGTAGTAGCTTGTTGGTGGCGTTGGTGCTGCTTCCCGAACTGTTGTTTACGGACTAAAGTTTGTTTGCTGCGTCGGCGTTGCTTTTTCGCTGGCGGGAGAGCGCGTTCACGTTCGTTTTAGTTCATGGCAGAAAGAGAATGTGTGACCTGGTTGGTTGGTTCCTCAACAGCGTGGCGTAACCCACTCAGGGAGATAGGCCATGAATATGACGGTGCCTTGCTTAATAAACTGATTCACTTACTGAAGGAAAGAGTTCAATTCATTAGTTATTACTTCACTTAACTTCACTTCACTTCACTTCACTTCATTACCTTAAAGACCCCCTAGAGGGGGTATTACATAAGGGGTGGGAAACATACAACAAAGGTAATACATATGCAGGATGGGTACAAGTATGAACAGGGGTAACTAATACAGAAATAAAATAATACATGATTGATTGATATGTGGGGTTTAACGTCCCAAAACCACTATATGATTATGAGAGACGCCGTAGTGGAGGGCTCCGGAAATTTAGACCACCTGGGGTTCTTTAACGTGCACCCAAATCTGAGCACACGGGCCTACAACATTTCCGCCTCCATCGGAAATGCAGCCGCCGCAGCCGGGATTCGAACCCGCACCCTGCGGGTCAGCAGCCGAGTACCTTAGCCACTAGACCACCGCGGCAGGGCAAAATAATACATGTGCAGGATCAGTATACATATTAACAGGCGTAACACCTTGCCAAAAAAAAAAAAGACAGTGAGAACCACTGGCACAAAAAGGAACAATGTAATGTATGCAAATTGAAAAGAAACGAGTGACATTTTGTGTAAATGTTGAGTGGCACACTATGGTGGCGAGATCAGAGGAAAGGCCAATGAAAATTATTATCAGCGGAAATTATTACAGGTAATAATTGCAACTTGTAGGTTTAAAAAAACATCTGTATTTAAAACAACTGAAGTTAGCTCAGTTTAGCATTTCAATCATTTAGACTCTAGTAAAAAAATTTGTAACAGCGTTGAAAACGCTGCTGTGGCTGAAACCAACTGTGATTGCGCCGAATGAAAGAATCACTGGAAGTGACGAATTTAAGTCCATCTTTCGTACAGGTTTGTAGTCTTTTTCTTTGACTTTTAAATCTTCGGCACGTCAAAAAAAAGTGCGCCAGGAATTTACTCTCATTACAGTGGCTTCAAACGACTTAGTCTTCGTCGTCATCAGCCACAGCACAAGGTGCACAAATTGCCTTACAGATGTGTAGCGGGTACTTCGCTTAGCAGAATGACGAATGACACAAAGGCATTGTGGGTGCTTCCCTACTTCATGAAAGTTACGGTGGGCGTATAGCAGGTACCTCGTGTGTGCTGTGCCGGAAAACGGACAAGCCTAGACACTAAGGTGATACATAGGAAAAAAAAAGAACAGAGTAGATGGAAAGAGCACTGCCTTACAACTAACTTTATTTCGCAGAGTGGCAAAATGTATGTATCGAAAAGAACGATAACAAGCAGGAAGAGAATAGACAAGGCTAATTAATTTATCAGCGTCAAAGCACGTGTGACCTCTCCTCGGTCAACACTATGAGGTGCTTCGCCCCTAAATTGAAGCAGCTTCATGACATAACGTCTCCAAGGCTGTTTAAACGGCGGAGCTGGTCGCATCACGTTCGCAGGCATGCATCTGCATCGGTACAAACTATAGGCCGTAAACTTTTTACTGCTGCCGCACCATCGTCTTTCTTTCTTTCTTTCTTTCTTTCTTTCTCTTTTCTTTCCTCTTTTCCTTTTCCTTTCTCTTTTTCTTTTCCTTTCTCTTCTCTTTTTCCTTTTTCTTTTCTTTGCCATTTCCTTTTTCCGTTTTCTTTTCCTTTTCTTTTCTTTTTCTTTTTCTTTCCTTTCTTTCTCTATTTCACTTTTCTGTCTCTTTTTTGCCTTCTGTGTTTTCTTTTGTAAAGTTTCTTTCTTTGTTTCTTTAACGAAAACTTTCTCTTTCTTCCCCCTTTCTGTCCCCGTTGACAGCAGTGGACCAGTGGTCAGTAGTGGGGTTCGTCCTTTTTCTGGGGCCTACACCCCCTCTGAATGGCGCACGCTCACCGAATAATTGCCTCAATCTAAAAAAAAAAAAAAACTCCGCTGTTAATGAGAATCACTGAAACTTTATCGAGAAGATCCACGTTGAAGCATCCAGTTTGAGAGTGAGACTCCGCCGAGGACACCGGCTCAAGTTCGCGTTTGTGATTGGGTGCTGACCTTGGAGCGTTTCGCCAACATCGAACGCTTTTTACGACCGGTCTGTAGTCATAGATTGAGTTGGAATCAAATGATGGCGCCTCTTTCCTTGACTGTGGGACGACAGTTGCTGCAGGGAACGTGATGTGTGCCCCCCTTTAAAGATTTTCAGGCTCCCTGTGCGCAGGCTGGTCCCAGCTTTAATGTTCGCTGTGACTTCGTTAAAACGTCCTGATGAGGCGTATAAAGAGAGAGAAAGAAGTAATAAAAGAAAGACGAGCCCCCAGTGACAGCCACGAAGGACGTACACCCAGTTGCTTTCCCAGAACGTGCAGCCGCAATGGATTCGTTCCACGTCCCGTGCGCAGTAGGCAAGCGACGCGCTGCGTCTTTGCCACGAACTAGTCTCGCTTGATTAGTGCGACGCAACGCGGGAGTGACGAGAGAGAGAGGGAGGTGGCGCGACCGGCTTTAGACTCCGGCGAACGCCGAGGCGCGGCGCTCGCGCTGCGGAGGGCCTCTTTTTCACCCCATTTCAGAACATCGCTCGACGCTGCTCCCACTTTGCTCTTTGTTTTTTCGTTTCGTTCTTTTTTTTTTAATTCGCCGATCTCGGGAATGAACGGATTAGGCCTCCGACCCACGTCCGCGTCCCGCGGGAAGCCAGGAAGGGGGATGAGTCAGAATAATTAGTGCGCGATGCGTGACCGGGCCCTGGCGAGTGCCGTGATGTGCTCAACTGATTTCACGACTCGGCTGTAGCACCAGATGCTCTGGGACGGCATGCCGTACGGAGGCGTTCGTTGCCTCGTTATTGTAATTCTACTGCGTCATGTTCACTTCCTTTCCTTGACTCTTATTTAACTTTTTTTTCTCATTATATTTCGTTATCGCTCGAAAATGGCTCTTAAGTTCAAAACTATTTTTCTCGTATTAGTAAAACACGTTCGCAGAATGGCAAATTAAATGATGCGTTAGTCCGTATACCGTGGCTAGAACTTCAATAGACAGGCGGGCAGGTGAACACTCTATAGCAACGTGAACGTCTGTAAGCGAACTGCACGTTACCGCGTGTTTTTTTGTTTCAGTTTGCTATCTGTCTTCTTTGCAGCGGCTGCAGTTCCGATAGAGGCGGAAATGTTGTAGGCCCGTGTGCTCAGATTTGGGTGCACGTTAAAGAACCCCAGGAGGTCGGAGCCCTCCACTACGGCGTCTCTCATAATCATAGGGTGGTTTTGGGACGTTAAACCCCGTTACCCCACATATCAATCAATTATCTGTCTTCTTTTTCGTTACTTGTTCATCTGTGTTTATCCAACACCACAGTTTTATTCGCTGCCGAACTTGAAGAAATTGAGTAGACGAGGCAGCCTCAACCTCCCCACCGTGCCAGATAGAACAGAACAGAATAGCAAAATTGCGACGCTCGTCACGTGAAAACACTTGGCTTGTCACGAAAAACGCGCGAAAAAAAAGATAATGCTGTTGGCGACGTCATCTGGACGTTCCCGCATTACTCGCCGTGACATCACATATTTTGACGGCGTCTAGCAGGTAGTACGTAGTTATTAATCGGTAAAAAAGTGTAGTATGTTGTCTTTCGCGTGTTCAAAGAAATTCCTCGAAAATTTTGTTGCGCCAGTTTGGACAGAATACGAAAACCTTTGAAGTCCGTCGCGTCACCATCGGAGGTTTCAGCGGTAAATTCAGTAATGAAACACTTGACATTGACTTTTTGTTCTAATAATGAGCATATGGTAACGAAACTAGTGACGCTAGGGTTTTAAGTATACTTTGTCAGTTTCAACTAATTTACTTCAATTCAGTGCCGTTTTAAATTCAGTTCAATTCCTCTTTTTGGTTTTCCTGCACTGTGCCGTTTACAAGTGCGTGGGCGTATAGGCCTCTTTATAGACCCATCAAGCATCGTGGATCGATAAATTCAGGAACCGGTCTAGCCGAGGTGGCTCGGTGGACTAGCTTGTTGTGCTTTACATTTCAAGGAGAGTCATCGGGTATTTCGTCTGCTGCTGAAACTTTGGGAATGAAATCATACGCATGCCGGCGTTATCCAACAGCTATTTTCTTTTGGGCTGGAAATAGTGAAGAAGTGTCATACATATAAATAGACTCCGATTCTCCATTTTTTTTTCTTCTCCGCTGTTCGCTGCGTTAATATTGCGGCTACGCGTTGGCTTTATCAATATGACCAGGGTCATTTTTGTGGGATCAGTAAATGACCGCTTTATTCGCTGCTTCGAGAACTTCTTGTTAGATGAAATTCCTATTCGTATTCTGGAAATACCCTATTAAAGGTCTTGGAATTTATTAAACTTGTACATATAATACTAACGCAGTATGTGATATGCTCTTCACATTTTTTAAGAGCGAGGTTGTCGAGATAACGCAGGTTGTCTCTCCGGCATAACGAGGGTAAGGAGATAAAGTGACCAGACATTGGAGGAGTGGGGGGGTGAATAGAAATGTAAATAAGACAAAATAGTGACCCTCGAATTGATGTTGATTTTGAACGTGGAAACAGTGCTCGAAGAAAACAGAGATAAGGAGTTGCAAACATGGCGCTGACTGACTATGTTTTTTTTTTCGCTTGCACGTCAATAAATACTGAAAAAACACAATCAATATACATACATGAGCCGAGATATGTATGTATACAATGCTAAGTCAGAATTTTGATAGGGTAATTAAAAAGATACTTCTTAGTCAGTGCCGCGTTTGTCTTCCTTGAAAACGTAGACAAGTTATATATCTCGTGTTGGTCTTGCTTTAGCGCCTTTTCTTCGTTCAAAGTCGGCATCCACCGACCGGCCCAGTTCGAGACGCTACCGATGAAGACGTTCGGAAGGACGGTGGTTATCCTCGAGATGATGACGCTTAATGATGATAATGGTGCTTGAAATGAGACTAAGATCCACATTCACAAACTAATCTTATTCCTATCTCGCGTTTTCCTTAATGGTCTTATGCTCTCTATAAACAAAGTAGGCCAGTATTCCCAAAGCGATATTATAGTAATCTCTTTGCATGTGGCCGCATTTGTGTCCTAGTAACGCACGTAGAGTGAACAGAAACTTAAACAAAACATGGGACTAGTAAGGATAAGGTTGATTTGTGAATGTGGGTCTGAGCTGTATTAGAATCCTCACCAGGCACGTAGCCAGGATTTTGTATATATTTTGGAGGGGGGGGGGGGGGGGCACTTGTTGCAGGCTTTGAAAATCCGTACCTTCATGATTTATTCTTTGTATAACACCCCTCCATTCGAATATTGGAAGGGGGAGAAGAGAGGGAGGGAGGTTAATAAGGCACCCCTTGGCTACGGGTCTCTTTCTCACCGCACCCACGCTTTCAGCTTCGCTTTGAAATAGTTATCACGGTGCGGTGAACGGCGAGTTTTTAACGTGCCGGCTTTACTTTGTTAACGTTACTCTGAACCTTGCACGTTCCATGTTCTTACCCAAGAGTTGAGCAGGAGCGGACTCCTTACTTTTGTACCAACATACATTTGTTCGGTGTTGTTATTCGTGCTCCAACATTCCGCCAGCATTAAAGAAGAAAAAATTCAACAACGCGGGACAGCTATGTATCAGTGCTACTGGGAAGGCACTTCGTAACCTAACTATCAAGAGTTGCGTAACGTTAGTAACATTTTGCTCCGCACAGTTCGGGCAGTGGAGACACATAATGGGTCCTTCATTCTAAGGCCACATATATAGGATGAAGCGACAAGCTTTAGTATTTCAACAGAACGATGTCCTCTCGAAAGCCATGCGATCCAGTTCGTTTTGTGAAAAGGGGAGACATTGCGTATGCAAACACGTGCACCAGCTGCGTTCTCGGCTTTTGTGATGCGTTCTCCTGATCTTTCTCTTTTAAGTTGGGGGTGGGGGCGAGGGGACTAAAGGCTTTCCTTTGGCGCTGGCTGCCCGCCACCAACTCTGAGAACTCGACACTGAAGTTCGAAGCGGACGTTGCGAAAGTTCTTTTCTGGATTGCGTCTGCCTGGCAGGCGCCCCGATGCAACTAAGACGGATGATCAGGACATGTTGCGTAAGTGATCGTTACTGACGAGAGTGGTATTTAAGTGAACTCCACAGTGAAACATTAAGTGCAGACTTGGGCTAGTCTAAATAAGTTCAGAGTTCTTTCTTTTTCTTACTTTCTTTTCTCTTTTGCCTTTCTATCTTGTCTTGCCTTGGCGGGTCAGCGACGATAGTGCTCGGCTGCTGCCCCGAAGGTCACGGGTTCGATTCCGGTCACGTGGCTCGCATTACGATGGAGGTAAAGTGGTAGAGGTCCATGTGTACTGTGCGATGCCACTGCACACTAAAGAACACCGGATGATCAAAATTTTCGGAACGCTCCACTATACGGCGTCTTTCATAATCACGGTGCAATAATAATAATAATAATAATAATAATAATAATAATAATAATAATAATAATAATAATAATAATAATAATAATAATAATAATTCTTATCCTTTGCTTCAGCTTTGTTGTATTCTCAGGTGCACTGAATACTGGTGCATTGTCCTATCCGGGGCTGGCCTTGACCGGCGAGACGCTGCGGTGGGCCTCTCCATTCCTTCCAGAACGGCAAGTGTTCCAACCCTCTTGTAGAGACGTTGTCACGTTCTACAACGAGAATATCCGACATGACGCGACTCGAAGGCGAAACACGCGACTTGAAGGCACTTAACGCGACTCCAAGGCGAAAGCCACTTTTTTTTCTTTTAGGGATAAAGCACTTTAAGACAGCACAATGTCCAACCGTCCGTGAAGTGCCGTCTGGCATCTACGGTAATTGTAGAAAATGAAACATCTGTGAACAGCAAAAAGGTTGTCGAGATGCCATTAACCAGAAGAAACAACATAAAAGGCCACAACTCCGAAAAAAGAACACGGCAACATTTCATCACCCGTCAATCAATGCATATGACAGAACAAAAGACCAAACAAGAACAAAATAGAAGGCTGTTTACCAGAACAAAATAGATAGCCACGATTAATAATTTGATGTACATTGCTTCGCGCTATCATCGGCATTCACTTCGTGGATATGCGTTTTCTTCTCAGTCGATGTACTGATCCTCTTCCGCCTCTCTCCGAAAGCTTTATGCATCTCGCCTGGTTTCGCGCTGCCTCTGAGATCGGCACACATTAGATCAAGCGACGATACCATGTGACGACGTCAGATTACGTACTCCATGACGTCGCATATTTGGGCGATCTTTGATGTCATGGTGATGGCATACAGTGGCGACGCCTGACCTCTGAGATTGCAACCCGCTGATGCGCCATTTCGGAGGCCATGCATGCTTGACGCCGACGGTGAATTTTCTCGTTCCTAGAAGCATCCAAGGATTTCGCCTTGACAATGGGATTAACTGTATTGCGTGATGAGCTGCCTTATCGCCCTGATATTTCCGTTTTCATGTCAACTGCGTCATGTATGTTATGCCAATTTATCCCACTCTTGCGAAGCCATTCATCTCAATATAGTTCACAGTCGTTAACAGTTACGAAGCCCTCTGCTAGCTTTCCTGTAGTTTGGAGTCGTCGCTAAAGCATTGCGTACATTTGAAGAACTCGAAAGTAGCCCGAGTGCTGGCGAAGCGGAATTGATTCCGAGAAGCGCGGTCTGGATGTATGTCATCCATTTTCAAATGCCGCAGTATGCCTCTCTTTTCAAGCAACGGCAGCTGTGTACGTTGTAAAACAAGTCGCGAAAGGCGGGCCGCTTATAACCCGCGCAGTCGTTCGCTCGGTGACGTCATCGGGTGCCCCTTTCGTGTTCACACAAAAACGGTCGCCCCCTAATTAGTGTCGGCTTCTCATCAACCGTCCGACGACTCTCGTCGTAGATCTGCAGCGCTCGCCCAAAGTTCGCGCTTGGATGACCCTTTTCAGAGAAGAGTTCTTGCTCCCTGCTTCGCCCCAGCGATGACTTTGAATGCGTCCTACCCCCACTGCCTCATTCTCTCTTTCTCTCTCTCTTTGTCAGCGACTCCACTCTGTCCCTGCGCAGTAAGCTGTACATGCAGTGCTGTGAATGCTGGCACCGGCGCCAGCGAATAAGCATGCTTACTTCAATAATACGGAAAGACGGGCTAGTTGGTACTGCTGCATAATTGAAGTTTTTGCGCACACACACAAGGACACAGAAGAAGGGAACACAAGGACCAGCGCAGGTCCTTGTGTTCCCTTCTTCTGTGTCCTTGTGTGTGTGCGCAAAAACTTCAATTATGCTTACTTCATCTTGGTAGAATAGTGCAGCGTTTTAAAAACGTGAACAAACAAACAATAATATGCAACACACGCGTTGTTATCTGTATCATTGCTCATTCGTACCAGTTTTCTAAATTTTGCATTGCTTTTTCTCAAGATTACGTAAAACCAGCTATATTACTAGTACGATCTAAGTATGAGGGGCGTGGTTTGAAATGTCTTCCAGGAGGGGTGGGTGAAGGATGGGTTCAATTTTTCTTCATGTATTGCCTGTGTTCGTTAATGTGCGCGTACACATAAAAAAAAAAAAGCTTTCGCATATCGGGATGGGAGGAGGGCTGAGCCATTTTTCCTCCACCCGGTTGCGTTAATTTAAATCACGTGATTCATTTCTTTTCGTGGTTCATCGGTTACGTTTGATTTGCTAGGAAGTGTAAACGCGTCGCCGTTCACAGAATGCCGTACGCATTGCCGAACCTTAATGGGACTGGCGATTAATTTTTCTCAACCCAGTTGTTTCTGTCTTTCTTTTTGTGCAACGCAAGTCTTCCATTATTCAGTGGTTTAACCTGCAGTGGTTCATTCAAAAAAAAGTGTACGGTTATTTTGTGAGAAGATAGTTTCGACCTGAGAAGTCGCTAAGTAAGTACGAGTGCCTTCTCTGGCAACGCTGAGATTTGATAGCAATTCCGTAGCTATGTTCGTAAAGCGATGAACGTTCTGATTTCACAGGAGTAAGTGCGACTGTGGTTAAACGCCTTCGTTGTGTCATAACCAACCGTTATTTTAAATGCAGAAACCAAGCAGGACACACACCGCAACGTGAAATCCCTTCACCGCCTTGGGAGATAGGTATACTCGAGCTGCTTTTACATGCAACCTGACTACGGGTGTTGCTACAGTCCCTCGTCCAACGTTCGTGGCCTTGGCGGGTACCTCCAGAAACGAGCGAATCGCGGAGGTCTGTTCGTGAGCACGGGATCATACTTCAGCGGAAGGTGGCGCCACGGTCCCACTCGCCAAGAACGAATGTGTGTCGGGACAGTTCTGGGCGAAAGAAGAATGTCACACAAATACACTGCATTTCAACACTCACATAGAGGACATTGCACCTGTGGAAGGTTTCGTGATTTTCATTATGTGCATTATCGCTTTTTTCTGCTATGTGAGGCGTCAGAAATAACATTAGTGGTAAAAAAAAAAAAAAACCGCCAGGCCTGCGCGGAACGCGCATCACTGTCACAGCGAAAGCTGGGACAGCGGCCTTTCAGAGCCTTTGGACATTTGCAGGGTACCCACTACACCATCAATCATTGTGTACTAGGCGGGTGGGTACTCACTATGCCATCCTTCGTCATTCTTCGGAGAAGCGTGGTACCCGCTGCACACTCGCAAGGAACTTGGTGCAATTTATTTTAATGCTGTAGCTAACGATGACGCAGAATTTTTCCTAGAAGTTTTTGTAGTGCGGACACAATGCCCTACAGTGGGTGTGCATCACAGTAATTATATAGGTGAAGAAGATCTTTTGTAATTGGTTGCAGCATTCGATGACCCACTCTTTGCTCAGTTCGCATTGTGTGACACTTGGTTGTTTCTTCGCTGTTGTAAAACGCTTTATTACTCACGTTGCCGCGAAGGATTTTGTTGCTTGTTGTGTGCATGCCGGCGAGCAGTCTTCTTCTGGTTATCTGGTGCTTCTGGCTTCTGGCTTCTGGTGGCTTCTGGCTTCTGGTGGCTTCTGGCTTCTGGTGGTTATCTCTTCTGGTTATTCGACACACGTCGCGGTTTAACGACGCACGATCGCGGTCACGCGCACGAAGCTGTTTCGGGTGGCGTGTGTCGAGTGGTAGACGCTGCCTGGAAGGTCAGCGCGCTGTGTATGCTCGGACGGCCGTCGAAACCGAGGTGTGTAGCTTTTTTCATTTAGCGACACAAGTCCGCCTAATAAACGTGGTCTCTCCCATTCTTGCGAGCCTCCTATAGTCTCCCGACTTCCGTGCCGTCACTACAGTACGGCACAATATCAACGCGATTCCTTTCCCCACATCAAGCCTGCCTAAGACTACTTTGCAAAAAAAGTCTCGAGCACCGGCGTGTCTCATTGGTAGAAAACACTGAGCTGGCACACGGGGGGACCCGGGTTCGAATCCCATTGTGCCTTTATAACGTCTTTCGCGTGATAGTGGTTACGGACACCGGCGGCGGACAACTACTTCGCCGCAGGCGACCTTTGTTGTGATCCTACTACTTTCGCTCTAATATACATCTGAACGTTGGAGCTCGTTGGAGCCAATGCGATGTACAATATTCCCATTAGTATATAAGTTCGAGTTCTGAACGCTCGTCTCGTGCTTGGTATTTAGGAATACGCAACAGGCGTTCGCAGACTGCAGGGTCACCGGATGACGGTCTTGACACCAGGCGACGCTTCGTCTCCGTCTCGGGTAGTTATGGTCCCGTGTGTTTGTTCTTCGCTGTGTGTTCTCGGCGAAAAGAACGCCTCAAAAAGCAACGTGTTCGGAAATGCGCTGGTGTCGATAGCTTCACCGAAGTAATTTTGGTGTTGGATGTCTGCGCCGCCAGATGGCACGACCTGTCAACCCGGTCTAAGGTCTCCAGTCACGTCAACGGCTATAGAGTGGTATGATGGGTGAGAGCGCTTATGCTAAGAAATTTGCGGATAAGTGACAGCTGATCATTACTTGTTTGATGGCGCCGCATGACTGATGTATACGAACATCGAAGAAGCACAAATTCACGTCACCAGCGCTAATTGTGACCTGGAATAGTTTCTTAATCTTTGTCTCATTCGTGCCTTTAAAGTTCTCTGTTTTTATCTTTCCGAATGGGTGACGATTGCCGAGATAGATAAAGACAGACACAAGAAAGCAAAACGATGGACAGAATTACAAGAACACTTGGAGAAGTACATGAAGTCTATAGGTAGCTAGATGCACGCATCTTCGTATCCCGGCGGCGGCGGCTGCATTTCAGATGGAGGCGGAAATGTTGTAGGCCCGTGTGCTCAGATTTGGGTGCACGGTAAAGAATCCCAGGTGGTCTAAATTTCCGGAGCCCTCCACTACAGCGTCTCTCATAATCATATAGTGGTTTTGGGACGTTAAACCCCACATATCTATCAATCAATCAATAAATCAATTAGATGCACGTATCTCAGAGGAGCTTTTGTGGGGGCTAGTAGAAACAAACTGTAGGGAAAGGCAGCGCCGTGAAGTTGAGAACACGAAAAAAAATTGAGCACCTCCACGGATTGGATGATGCTGGCGTGGGCGAAGCTCCGGAGGTTTTTCGGTGACACCATGAACTCTTCCGAGAACCTCGCCCGACAGAAACCTTGAAAACCTCGCCGCTTCCCGCTCTCGCATTCCTTGGTCCGCTTTTCGTTGGGCCCGTTTCGTAGCGGCTTCCAATGGCGCGCACCGTATCGAGATCCGCTTCTCGTTGCGCACCTCTTATGCCTAGTTCACCCTGAAACATCCGCTTTCTACAGCGACCGAAATTTCCCTGCCGCCGAAACGCAGCGTCGTTCGCACTGGACGCGCCCCGCGCCACCGAATATGCCATCTACTACGGGGCGAACGCGCGATGGATGCGCTGTCACCCGGTTGTTGTCGTGGCTCGCAAACGCCACTACGCTATCCGGTGGTGTATACTACGACGATTCTCGTACGCAAGAAAAGACAGTACTGCTTACTTTGCTGGCAAGTGGCTGTCTTGTAATTTACGAAGAGCAGAAAAAACCACCGACGCCAGCGGCGTTGGTGAGTTGGTTTTGCTCTGCAAGACCGCAACAAGCTCGGTCACGCCAACAGCAAGCTTGGTCACCTCTTTCACGAAATACGGAGGCGAAGTAGGCACAGAGTAGGTTTCCCGTTGGTTTCAACATTCAGTTACGTGCACTGCGGCATAACAAGTGAGTAGGGCTTGGCACCATTTTTCAAAATTTCTTGACTAGCGCTCCTATTGATCCGCGGTGACCGATTCGGCGGCAGCGCCGCAAAAATCGGTCCGAGAGTGATCGGCGCGGAGAGGGCCCTTTCGGCGGATCTCGCCGCCGCCGAACCGGATTCGGAGCACTTTCGGCGGCCGGAATGCTCAGTGTGAACGCGGCCTTACAGCGGCGTCTTTGGCGCGCACTGTCTCGGGATCCGCTCGGCGCCGCGCTCGCGATCCGACACGCACGGCGACCATACAGGACAATGAGAGATAACCTATGAGATAACGTGCACGCTGACCCAGCCCCACACCACCCGCGCAGCAGCGAATCGAAGAACAGCGGCACCTCCGACGCCATGTAGTGTACAGTCACACAACGGCCATATTGCACACATTTCCATTGGACAGTCCCATCTGGGAAACTGCACGTGAAATGGCGATGACGACACAGAATGCGTACAATGCCATCTAGTATATCGTCACCCAACCTCAGTCAGCATGGATGGATGGATGGATGGATGGATGGATGGATATATGGCTGTACCCTTTAGATCGGGCGGCGGCTAGCACCACCAAGCCGTAATACTTAATGAACCAAAAACTAGATTTATTTTTTTCCCCTTTGAATAGTGAGGTTGAGGATTCGTACTTTGCAGTGAAGGGTTTAATTTTCACTCGTGCCTTGACTTTCGCCACCAATCAGATAACCTCCTTCTAGTTAATTCTACCCACTTCACATTTAGTGGGACAGCGCCATCTAGGAAACTGGACGTGAAATGGCAATGACGACACAGAATGCGTACAACGCCATCTAGTATATCATCACCCAACTTGTCAGCATGCATCTCTATGGTACAGCGCCATCTATTGTATTATAAGGGAGACGCTACTGAGTACGCCAGATGGAGGGATTGCCTTCGACCGTAAGGAGCTTCGACCCTAAAACTGGACGTCCGTGTCGTTCAGTTTTTGTTGTGTGTGTTTTCTCAACTTCGCAGCGCTGCCTGTACCTACTGCATGCACATATCTTTCAGTGGTGGTTCCACTGTTTCATGCGTCTTACCATCCAATAATGGAAAGCGTCCTGATTGATTTGTGCGGTTTAACGTCCCAAAACCACCATTTGATTATGAGAGACGCCGTAGTGGAGGGCTCCGGAAATTTTGACCACCTGGGGTTCTTTAACGTGCACCCAAATCTGAATACACGGGCCTACAACATTTCCGCCTCCATCGGAAATGCAGCCGCCGCAGCCGGGAATCGAACCCATGACCTGCGGGTCAGCAGCCGAGTACCTTAGCCACTAGACCACCGCGGCGGGGCAATGGAAAGCGTCCTGTCCAGTACTTCGATCGTAAGGACAGCCTACTGATGGAACATTTTATTTCGCTGTGTAGAACAGGGACGTAAATATAGAGAATTCAATCTCCTAAATATTGATCGTCTGGCTGCAGTGCCCTTATTCACTGGCTCTCGCCAGCTTCAGCTTCTCAAATGCGCTGCACGGATTTTGCAGCGCTGTGCGTATATTGTATACAGTCGCGGGCGCCTTGAACTGCTGCCGTTCTCTCTGTATTCTTATCTCGTCCACTCGAGACGCTACGCCCCCTAGCGGCAGGACCTCGCACTTCCGAGTATACTACAACGCCTTCGTTGGACGTCGGCTGTTCAGCCTTCTTAATTCTCCCTTCACATCTCGGCGCGTCATCTCGTTTTTATTTATTGATGTTCCTTCTCTTCCGCTCCACACATCTTACCCTCCTTCTGGCGTCGCGTTTCTTGGTGGTTAAAAAAAAAAAGCGAACCAAACAATGTGAGCAAGCGTGTGTCGCTTTGTGGCGCCTGACTTTGTATATACATGCGGCGCGGCCCCTTCCGGACCCAACCGCACTCGCGGACACTTTGTCGTCGTGTTTGTGTGCGCAAGGCCGGAGTCCTTCGGCAAGGCGAAGGAAAACCCGTACGCGCTGTAATGTTTGCAGCCCGGCAAACGCGACTCAGGACTTACGCAACGACACTTCAAAGAATCGACGCTCTCCGTTCGCGTCCCTCGCCGCCTGCACGCCGCTCGTCCATTCGTGTCAACCTCCTTTCCTTCTCTCCTTCAGAAGTGCCACGAGATGCTTTGTTCTCGGCTCGCCCGAGCGGTAGCGACGCCGCATTTGACTCTCGAAAGGTTTTTCCCGCGACAACATGTCTTCTCCTCTTCTGTCTCAAAACTCCCTCGCCACCCCTAACTCCGGCGCCCTCACGAAAGCTGTCACCCTCGCCCACTTTTGAGCACCCTCTCTCCGCCAACTTCCGCCTGATGCTCGATCTCATCACTCCTCAGTAGTGCGCCATTGTCTTTTCGAATCGTTGTTGTTCCACTGTCCTCCGGGGAAGGCCGCTGTCGTTGGTTTGTCGCGCCGCTGGGTCACGTGACACGTACTCCGCTGCCCACTCATTGGCGGGCGAGTGGAAGGGGGCGGTGTTTTGTCGTGGCGCCGTCCCACGTCCGAATATGTAATATTTGTC
This sequence comes from Rhipicephalus microplus, assembly GCF_013339725.1. Taxonomy (NCBI): domain Eukaryota; kingdom Metazoa; phylum Arthropoda; class Arachnida; order Ixodida; family Ixodidae; genus Rhipicephalus; species Rhipicephalus microplus. Next base: position 111,543,202 of record NC_051175.1, read on the forward strand.
ATCGTCGTCGTTAATTTTTTTTTCTATGGGAAGCGTGTCTATACGTGTACACACGACACCACGAGAAATATGCCAATGTTGTCTCGTTGTTTAACTTTTTCATTTAGGTCTGCTTTTCGGTTGAGCGCTGAATGAGCAATAGCGGTGGTAAGGGGAAGGTCGTTGCGGCTGTTGTCATGTGCTTGACGTCAACATTGGTGTGTCGCAACCTTTTTTCTTTTTATTTTTTGGAGGTGTCGGGGAGGGCGAAGTATCGAATCACATTTCTTTAGTGTCACTGAACACGGGCGTCATGCCAGCTGTACCGGACCTAATGGCGGTGTTTGAAAACTCGATGATTCCGCGAGCGAGTCCGGAATAGTGAGAGAAATCGGTCGAGTATGGGCGATGTGGATTGTTATGAAGTGGGAAGCTTAAGGCGATGTTCACGCCATAACGTTAAAGACCAAGCTTCGCGAAAAATCCCGGTGACGGCGTCGTTGGTTCTGGCCGAAAAATCGTCTTGTCCGTGACGATTGGATTGGATAAACTTTTATTTGGTCCTCCAAAACACAAATCACTGTGTTGCGGGCAGCTCCCACGTGGGGACTGAGGATGCCAAGCTCGTCAGCCGCCTCGCGGGCTTGGTGGACAGCCCAGAGCTGATCTACCAAGGATGAAAAAGTGGAGAAATATACAAAAAAGTAATGAAAAATTTTCACGTTCATCAGCTTTTTTACGCCGCTCAACCACGGCCGGACTGGAAAGGCACGCGAGCGTTCCGTCTTACGGCCTTCGCTGTGCGTCTGTTTCCACCTCCCACCGCAGCACCGTGTGGTCGCAGCGAGCCTGCCATTGCTCTCCGTTGCGTTCGTGACTGCAGGCCATGCAAAAGCAGACGCGCAACGGAGACCTTCAGACGCCAAGCAGTAGGCAACAACGCTTTTACACCTATATGGCAGGGTCACGGCGCCCCTCGCGTTGAGCAGTGGCTCTAACCGCGGAAAAACGCTACCATTGCTCCGAACTCCATTGCGAAGGCCGTAAGACAGAACGCGCGTTTGTTTCTAGTGTGGCCGTGGATCAACCAACGTGTTGAGGGATAACCAAGGAGGATTAAATTTTTTTTATTAATACTCCTTGGGGATATCCTGGTGGATACTAAACAGTGTCATCACGAGACTCCACAAAACGCCGCCTCAGAAGCAGCACGTCGCTATGACCACACATTCGTGTAATAACGAGCGTGCAAATGGCGTACTGGGGCTGCCTTTGTACATCTGCGTAATCGCGTGGCTAAAACATTTTTGCTACGCATTGTGTGTTACATGATTGGTGCAATGAAGTGTTGTTCGATGTGGTTTACTAGGCGTAAAATAGAAATAACCTGTCGTTGTGGTTAGCGCCATTGAGGTGGTTGCGATACGTGGCTTGATGGTGGTGAGCTCGGTGGGATTGATCGTCCGCGATGGCATAACATTAGTTTGATTGTATCGACGAGGGACGGCTTTCAGCCCTCCCATAGTAGAGCACCCTGTGTTCTAAATCGTTCCCCCCTTTTCTAACCCCCCCACCCCCCGTTTTCGAGTGTAGCGCGCTGACGGCTCGAGGCCCACGGGACGGCTTTAAGCTCTCTCATGGTAGAGTACTCAGTACTCTAAATCGTAATAAAAGCATGCAGGTTATTATGGAAGGCTTTTAGTGGCACGGCTCAGCGCTCTCCTATAGTTGAGTATGAAGTGCTCGAAATCGTTAAACATTTTTTTCAAAACACAGGCCTGATACGTGAAACACGATAGCTTTAAAGGGGTCGTGAAAAGCTCACTTTAAAGCGACAATGCAAAGCCAATGGCGTCCACACGCACTAATTTAGTGACGTCATCATAAGTAATGCTTTGGCAATCGAGGAACGCGGAACTCTTCGGTACTTGCGAGCGCGTGCTACCGAGACACTCATCGGCGTCTTTGTCGTACGCAATCTGTGTAACTTCAACTCTGACGTCATATTAAGCAGCGTCCTTGTGGGACGCGGATCGCGTATGGCAGACGCCGATGAGCGCCTCTTGCGCGTGCTCGATATGCCATGTTATGCCAGTTAGCGTATGCCAGTTAGCATACGATATGCCAGTTAGCATACAATATGCCAGTTAACATGCGATATGCCAGTTAGCGCATGTGGCTGCCGATGGTGCCGCATCGTCGTTATAAAGCGACCGTTTCACGACCCCTTTAAGCTCTCCCACCACTTATTCTAAACACACAGGCCCCGTGGCTCATGTCGCTGTGAAGCCCACGTGATGGCTATACGCTCTCCCATACTCGAGTACCAAGTTACTTACTCGAAATCGTGAACCAGTTTTTCTAAACACAACTCTGACGACACAGAGTCGTCCGACGGCTTCATGCACACCCAGTGGGTACAGTGCCAAGTGCTCTAAATCTTTTTTACACTCTTTCTGAACCATCCAGCGATCGCAGGAAGCGTGTGAGGTCGTTGTAGATACCGGGGCAAATCTGTGCCGGGGAATCAATGATTGTTGCGTCTCTACCCCGGTTTCCCGTGCGATTTTTGATAGCACCAAATGCCGTAGTATGGCGGAATAATGATTTAACAGTACGAGAAGCAATCCGCGGTGGTATGGTGCTCGACCGCTAAACGAAGGTCGCGTGAACCAATTTTCGATCCCAATCTGTTTTATGGTTCGCTTCGCTGGATCAGTGGCTGGATCAGTGGCTGGATCAGTGGCTGGATCAGTGGCTGGATCAGTGGTTGGGTCAAAGCCTACCGTTGTCGAAAAGGAAGGGGAGTTGGCAACCGACAGCGCCGTGTCCCAGAGCGTGTAACCCCATAAGCGACCCCTCACCATCCAGTTATGTTCACCCCAATAGTGACCACTCGAGCCTGTGTTTAGAAAAAAAAAAAGTGGTTAAGGATTTAAAGTACTAGGTACTCACTACGGGAGAGCTGAAAGCCGTCCCTTAGGTCGCAGTAGCCTCCTTTGTGGTTAGAAAAACTGGTTAACGATTGACGTTTAGAGAAATTTATTCTCACGAACAGTGAACATCACTTACAATCCAACAGAACATCGCGACGGAACACTACATCCACAGACACGCCAAATTTTTTTACAATAGGTATCTTTACATATGTACACTGAACACAACATACGCAGATACACAAGAATTGTTACAGAAAAATATGTTTATATATGTAAAATACATGGTAAATGAAGAATTTTATTACCAGATATATCTTGCATAACTTATGTGTGCACAGAAAGATGATCATACGTGTGTACAGTACAAGCTGTTATGTACGGCGAAAATAACTTATTTGCGTATGCAGTGATGTACAATGCGAAAATTGTACAAGGACGGGTCATTCATGACCTTCGAAATGGTGAAACTTATATAAACAGTAAAGGCTATGTCTACAAACAAGGGGGTCTTTCACAATGTAAGGTGATGTTTTTGCATCCATCTGTGAGGACAATCAGCTCTCGTGCTCAAGAACCATATTTCACAAAAATGACATGTTTCTAATGGAGAAAAGGAGAATTCACACTGTAGTTTCACAGTGGTACAAGCTCTAGCCCACCTCCTCAGTAGGGGAGGAAAGGCATGGACACTCTGTTGTTTTTTTTTTTACAATAATGAATTGCGTAGACCAGCGTCGGAGGAAAGCTTCCTCTTCCAAGATAACTAGTTCTTCATTGAGATGCATAAGCATTACGTTTCTTAACCGCCGTAGCAGAGGAAACATGACTCTCTGAGGACGTCCCCTCAGATGAGCCAGTACCCTCCGCTTTCATAAGACGAAGGCTGTTTAGAAAAAAAAATATTTACACTGTGTATAGAAAACAAAGGTATCATAACATTCCAGTAATAGGGCACATACACTTCGGCACATCTATGTGCCACGACAACCATCACTACGTTGCAATGAAGACATCATTGCTCTAATATACATGACACTGTTGGCATACATGTACACAAGAACTCAATGCAACATCATGATACAAGCGTAAAACGGTGCAATCAAACAATTGGTTGCAAACGAAATCTTGAGTAACTACTTAACGGCTGTTTCTTAGCACCACGTCGGTCGAAAAATCAGTTACCCTTTCGTGTTCAACATTGACGAAAGGGCACGACCATTGCCGCCGAAACTCGTGCTCCCCGAGGAAGACAAGCTCCCCAGAAAGAGGAACGCGAGGATCCCTCGTCTCATTCGGCCCAGTATCGGCCACAAAGCACGCCGGCGGCAGTTCGCAGCCACGGCCTCGCATCGGTTTTGCCGAAGGCTGAACAGCTCCGCAACTATTAAAAGTGCCGAGAAGTGCCCGCGTGGAAGTCGGCCGTCGGTCACGAATGTTCGCACACCTTGTCCCCGAAACCCAGCATGGACCACACGCCAAAAAAAAGGCGGGAGACCACACATTCAATCGTCGCATGTCGATTGGTCTCGACCATGACGCAATTGGCGCAAGTGGAAGTGCGAACCACCTGCCATCGCTGCGACCGATCTCGAGTGGGGAGCAAGCCCCAGCCCAACCGCCAGATAAAGTCCCGGACATGTCCTGGCAACACTGCGGCAGTTATTGGTTTCCAAGGGTGATGATTGATTGATATGTTGGGTATAACGTCCCAAAACCACCATATGATTACGAGAGACGCCGCAGTGGAGGGCTCCGGAAAATTTCACCACCTGGGGTTCTTTAACGTGTGCCCAAATCGGAAATGCGGGCCGCCGCAGCCGGGATTTGAACCCGCAACCTGCGGGTCAGCAGTCGAGTACCTTAGCCACTAGACCACCGCGGCGGAGCCCCGAGCAAACCCAGCTCCTATGAACACGCGTGCGGCGTTGTTTTGCTGACCAGCGTTATTTTGTGGTCTAGTGCCTCGCCCATCATCGAGCTTTTCAAGTGAGAACTGCCACATTTTACTGGCACGAGAGTGGCGTGTCATTAGCCAGTGACGCGTTAACGTTTACTTGGACAAATCTCCGTGAGTTGATGTGGTGGAGTAAGTGAGCATAATGAGTGCTCGAACGGGCCAGAACATTACTTGTGTTACATTGTTGGCGGTATGATCGATGCGTTAATCGTGGACACATGAATGCGCGCGAAAAGGAGGCATGCTAGCCCCGCATATCGCTGCAATTCACGGGAATAAAATGATAGAAACGCACGCATTTCCCTTTTTTTAAAGACGATAGTCTTTCTTGGGGACCTTCGACGGAAAAGCTTTGGTCTGTCTGTCTGTCTGTCTGTCTGTCTGTCTGTCTGTCTGTCTGTACATTTGTCTGTGTGCCCTCCCTAACCATTTCCCAAGCAGCACTAAACGGCGAACCCTGTCCGCAGCGCCCACCAATACTACTCAAGGTATGGCGTTCATTGTTGTGCGATTGTCAATTAAAAAAAGCAAATATTGCGCTTATCTGAGGCGCCATAACAACATCTCTATGTTTTGTATGTCTGCCTTTATACTAGAAGAGGCACACACAAGTAACTCTAAGGACTGTAACGTTTATCGCGCTGCGCTGACAGTGCAACGCGATGCTCAAGAAGGTGTTTCAAACGCTTTGCTACGACGGCACGGTAGTGCCACCTGCCCTTCGCTTTGCATTCTACACCTTATCACCTCCGAGAATGGCGCGCATCTTTCTCCGCGGGCTGCACGCCTTCGCTTTCGCAGATAACTGCCAGATGGCACTTGTGGCTAACGTGCCTAGAGGCGCTCGTTCGCCTCCGTCACACGCTCGAGGCACTCTAACGCAGTGCCTTCAGAATACCATTCACCAATTTTCTTGTGCAGAACATCAAACAAATGTTTTGTTCACTCTCTCCAGACGCAATACTATCGTCTTCGGCGACATTTACGGTGTAACATGTAGATTCGGGCCAATTTTTGTGTTTCATTACTTCTCTCAAGCTTTATTCATTTATTCAAGCAACAAATTGTGCACATGCACTGCGCACGTTGTGTCATGTAATTTTCTCCCTGTCACGTACTACTGTTGGCGACGTCAGAGCACTACGTAGAGGACCGATGTCACAGCACTACCGCCTGCGTTAAGGCACTTCCATCGTCTGCGTCATCCCCTTATTTTCTGGGTGCGAGCACACGAGTAGGGTAAGTGGCGTTCAACTTGAAATTAGCGTTGCGAAATTCGGCAGATGGGATTGTGAACGCTTAGTGTATACATTGCGCTGGTCAGCCCGTAATTGTCGCACCTGGTTAGGCGACATTAAAGAACATTTCAACGGCCCACAAACAACACGTGACATGCCCACAGCCATGCATGTTCTTCGCTCTCTTCAACTGCAGAGAGCGAAGGGGAACCACTGCCAGAACACTAAACGAATCGGATACATTATTGTGATAACATTAATCAGAAGCGGGTCAAGCTGCGCACTCGAGAACAACGCTCTCTGATCACGCGCAAGTCCCGAAACGGTAATGGTCAACTTTCAAACTGCCGCACAGTACACTATTTTTCATGTCTTGTGGGTCTTGCTTTGGATAATAGCCGACACGTTTTATTTTGCGGACTGTATCAATAGGATTCCGCTGCATAGTTCTTGGCACTGATTCTCTAAAACCTAAGCATAAGCCGTGTTGTCTAGTTAATAAGGTGAAATTCCTAGAGGCCTCATCGCACAAAGGACTGTAGTCAAGCCGCAAACGTGGCTTTTAGCTCCGCCTCCTTCTTTTTCAAGAAATAGAAAAAATAAAGGTTAATTGATTGATCGGTCGATTGACTGATTGAAACGTGGAAAGTGACAGGCTTTGTTGGCGTCAACATGATGAATGCAAAAAAAAAACATAACGCGGTGGCGTCAGCTTATGACATCATGGCATCACAAGTATATACCCAAAATTTGAGACGTCTTCATTGTTTCAAGATAACGTCACATAGCGTGTCGTGATCACACAATGTTGTGACATTGGTCAAGGGGGGGGGGGGGGCAATCCCGGAGGCACTGTAGAGCCACGTAAGGGGCAGAGAGCTTTTAATGCCTCCGATCACGGTGGCATTGTAAAACCACGTTGAGTGCAGAAAGTTGTCATTGATGGGGAGAAGGGGGAGGAGAAACCAATACAGTTGATTATGAAGAGACGACGTCGGACTCGTTGTTGTTGCATAGCTTGAAGTAAACGACAGTGCGTTAAACAAGGAGGAAGACAAAACAAACGAGCCCAGTGCTAACAACGTTTTACTTTATTACATCAAGGCAATGTATAATAACATATACATTGCCTTGGTGAAATATACATAAACGTATTTAATCTTCGTTCTTGTTTTACGCTATGTATTTTACTTCAAACTAAGTTTAAAAAGGAGACGGATTTCGCCTTCCAATCGCCTTAGGCGAACGCAACCATGAGACTTCCCGCGACAGGCCCGCCATGGAAGGGGATGTTTTGTCCAGACACGAAATAGTTATGCCGCAACTCAGCCGCGCCTGTTACCGGCACGGTGCGGTGTCCTCCCTAATTTGAAGGCACGACCCGCCGCGCCGATTGCAGACGGCGACTGGTGGGCGGTGCATGTTCGCTTTTGAAAAGGGCAGCAATTTGTTCCGCACTGGCGTAGGGCACACCGCCGTCGCTAGGGGGAGCTACTGTACGTCTCGAACTGCAATGAATGTATGAAATGGCCAGAACGGAAGCTCGTTTGTAACTTGTGTCCATGGCTCGGCATTTCGTCATTGCTTAGTCGTTGCGCCTCTAAAGGGGGCCGCCGGATGTTGGTACGCAAGACGCGTGACGGTGGCGACACCTCTTGACCAACCCCGACGAGCTGCAATTGCCAGTGGGCTCCTGGGCGAGGAACTCCACCCACAGTGACCAGGGAGCCTTACGTATATTAAAGTTGTTGCGAGATCAAGAGTTCGACGAAAACTTGTCTGGTCAGCGAATGTTCATGGGCAAAGGTAAACGGAAGACGCCGCCAAACGCAAAAGCAACTTTGAAGTAAAAGACGTTTCGGCTTTCGTATAGGTGGGCCTTGTTCACACTGAGTGAGCTCACTCATTGTGAACAAAGCCCCCGTGTGGGAGCCGAAATGTCTTTTACTTTGATGTTCTTCTTGTGTTTGAGTGGGGCCTTTTTTTTTCTTTAAAGTTGTTTCTCTCTTTGAATGGAATAAAAAAAAATATTTCAATCCTGCAAGATGGTCTTAGTGCGTAGCGGGCGTCTCCCACGTAGGGACCGCCAGGGAGTACCTGGCGGCCGCTTCGTGGCCTCTCTTTTGGGAATACCTTGGTTTTGTTTGTTTCTGTTTTACACGAGTTCTCCTGAAAATAGATGCCTCTGCTTGCTTGCTGGTAAGGTGTAATTCTCCTGACATGCTTGAAAACACAGCTACACGTATCCGGGCATGTCTTAGATGACTTCTTTTGAGAACTCACTTTTCTTTCATGCCACTTTTATGCGGTGCAAGGTTGAAGAAGGGTGACGTTGAGACGTGCGGGAGTGGGTAAAAAAAAAGAGCTATGCAATGAACTATAACGTTGTTCGGATCTGATAGAAACGTCCTTTTTCGTTGTCACCTTGTTGGCATGTCTTGTCCTTGTCGACCAAGTCTTATAGTTTCACCTTGCGCCCGTGGGTCATCACTTGTCGTTTCGCCATAATTATTTATCATCATCATCCTGCCGTATAGAGGTTAAGGTTTAGTAAAACCACCGAAACACCACGAGAGACAGTAAATGGGAACAGAGCGCTAAGCACAGTGTCTGTTCCATTTTACTCGACACGATGTATTGGGTGGCAAACTGCATAAAGCTTAAGCTTCGAGCTTGACATTTATTTGCCTCTCTTCCTCTTTGTATATTGTGAGAAGGTTTTCAAATGAAATTGGGGGTCTAATTGCATAAGCAGTTTTTGCAAGGTTCATTGTTTTTTAATTTGTTTCCCTCTTGAAGTTTTTTTATTCTAATGTTTTTTTATTCTTATTTTAATCTAATAGGAGAAAGAGGTAACTCATAGCTCAATTTCAGAAATTAAAATTAGCTATAAAGTTGCAGTAATGCTTTTTTAAAATATGGTGGCACTAAATTAGATTATATTGACAAGGCTGTCTGTCTATGTGCTCGATTGCATTGATAAAAACAAAAAGAAAAACAACAAAAAAGGTCCAGTGTATCTTCATTTCCCCCGACGTGGTGGTCTAGTGGTCATAGTGCTCGATTGCTGATCCGCAGGTCGCGGGATCGAAGGCCGCATTTTCGATGGAGGCGAAAATGCTCAGACCAGTGTGCTTGCTGTGCGTTAAAAAACACCGGGGGGGGGGGGGGGGGAGTTGAAATTTCCGGAACCCTCTACTACGGCGTCTCTCATAACTATATTTAAGTTTCGAGGTGTTAGAACCTATTATTATTATTATTATTATTATTATTATTATTATTATTATATTGGTTCCTAATCTGGTTTCTCAATCGATACTGGTCATAATTTATTATCCACATGTTCATTGCCACGTGGGTAATCATTTCAGTCACAAATTTCATCGCATAGTCCGACCTATCGCTCGTTTAGCTTTTTTAGTTATTTGATGTTTCCTATTTAGCCTACGTTTCCTATTTAAAGTTTTTGCCCCCGTTACTTGGTGACGGCTACCCCGTTCACTTGATTGTCTCATGTGGTCGAAATTTCCGGAGCCCTCCACTACGGCGTCTCTCATAAGCATATGGTGTTTTTGGGACGTTAAACCCCACAAATCAATCAATCAATCAATCACTTAATTGTTTCAAAAGAAAGCGTTAAAAACCAAATAGCATATATACAGTCCTACATAGGCGAGTCCAAAAGTTCTCGTTTGGCCAGAATGAACACGTATCCGCCACGCTCATTTTAGATGCGGAGCATCTTATACTCGCGCCTTGTAGTGCGCCGTCCGCACCGCTTCTCGAACATTCGACACCTGACGCGCGCGCATGCGCCGTCGCGCCGTCGCTCACTCTTCCACCATCTGTGCATCCCTTCCTCCTCTACACACCGCGCGCGCTTCACTCCTCCACCATCTGTGCACCCTTCCTCCTCTACACACCGCGTTCGACATCTACAATTCTCCTGATTCTCCAGTGGACGCGCATGTGGCGTCGCGCTTCGAGAACATTCAACAGCTGACAGTGCATGCGCCGTCGTGCTGTATATATACTCAAGGTCGGTGCTCGCTCGCTCAGTTGCCGCTCGTCGGTTGGTTTGTACGGCGCGTCGACGTCCAAGGTCGCGGTGAAATGAATTCCAACGAATCCACAAACACAATGATCGACGTCCCTTCGACCAGCGCCGCCCTTTCGCATACGTGTGTACGTGTTCACTCATTTAACACCCCCTCCTACAACCACGTTAACCAATTTAGCCATAGACCCAAGTAAGTCGCAATTTAACACCCCATTTCACAACCACGTTAACCAATTTAGCCATCGACCCAAGTAAGTCGCACTTTAACACCCCGTTAACCAATTATATGGTCCGCATCCTCCTCAGTGTTCCCCCGAGGGAAGCTGCGGGCAATTTTTTTTTAACTTGGCCCGCTTAGTACTGGTCACAAGTCTTTGTGTCTTCGAAACCTAGGTACTTACCTTCACAGTTAAGTACCTTAAACATCCTGCCGTGAGTTTTTTGGCCTGTTCCATATTGTCGGTGAGTGTGTCATACGAGAAAGCGGACATCGTTCATTCATTCATTCATTGTGAGCATTGTTGTACAATGGTAGGGGGCCAAGTAGCAGCGGTGCGCATGGCGTCGATCCGGTTGAAACAGGTAGCGACGCGGGTGCTGGAAGAACGGTTTCAAGAAAAAAAATGGCAGCATATGCACGGAGTGAATGATGGAGAGTGGGGCGAAGCATTCGTCCGTCCATGCGTCCGTCTGTGTGACCGTCCATGCGTCTGTTCGTGCGCCCGTCCCTGCGTTCGTTCATGCATCCGCCCCTGCGTCCGTTCATGCGTCCATCCATGCATCTGTCTGTGTGTCCGTTCGTCCATCTATTCAACACTCCAAGTCCCACCATCTCGCATCTTTTTATCATATATTCCCCATATAGAAGCAACGCCATTCAGTGGACATTCCAAGGACTAAACGAGAGGTGGCACACGCACACTTTCTTACGGCTTGCGCTTCGGGTCTACTTCCCACCTTCAACCACCTTGAGTTCATGGTATATACTAGTTCACTGTATTCATGGAACTGCGGCCCAACGCTCGCTAAACCTTTCTAAAACCAAGGAGGTTACGCCCAGCGAGTATAATGTAGCAACCCTTTCTTGTCCGATAGTGCTCAATGTACATGCCAGTGGCTGCTAATGGGGATCGCAGCGTGCGCGTTGACTAAAAGCAGAATGCTCCTGTCTCTCATTCCCCATTAGCAGCCATTGCCATGTACATTGAGCACTAATTTTATTGTTAAACAACGCACAGAAGAAATCTCTCACCGGCACCACCTTGGAGGTAAAATGTTATACCTATTTCGGGTATGTGCCACTGGTGGTTACGTACTACGAGGGACGCACAAGCCACGCGTATATGTGCCCTGTTACTGGAATGGTATGAAGCCTTTGTGTTCTGTACATGCTGTAAATAAACTTTTTCTAAACAAGGTCGTGCCCTTTCGTCAAGGTGGAACACGAAAGGATACAACTCATTTTTCGACCGACTTGGTGCTAAGCAGCGCCCGTTGAGTTGTTTTATATGATTTAATTTGTTACATATCGTGTTTCATTGCATCTATTGTATCGTTATACCATTGTATCATGATATCGCATCATCATTGAGTTCTTGTGTACATATATGCCAACATTGTCATGTATATTAGAGCAAATGTCTTCACTGTAACGTAGTGATGTTAGTCGTGAAATATAGATGTGCCGAGGTGTTTATGCCCTGCAGTAGGAATGGTATGAAGCCTTTGTGTTCTGTACATGCTGTAAATAAATTTTTTCTAAACAAGGAGCTTCGCCCCTAAAACTCGGTGTAGCGTTTACGCGAGTAAACGTTTGTTTGAAACGCAAGGACCCGGGAGGTGGGTTGGGTTTCCTGTAGGCTTCATGACAGATAAACAAGCGGAAAGAGTGGAGAGGGTGAAGCGAGAGAGACGTGTGTTGCGAGTTGTCGGAGCTCGAGCTGGCATCTGCGGGCGCTGCGGCGAGTGTGCTGCGGGTGAGGGAGAGAGTGACGTCAGCGCGCACCTGCGAGGAGAGCGTGATGTCAACGCGCAGCTGCGGCGTGACCTACTTGGCACCGCTCGAACACCTGCGATGAGATGAACGCGTTGCGGCGCGTTCGTACGGTTGCACGTACGTACGGCGTTACACACGTGAGTCAAAGAGATGTTTCGCATCTACAAAAAGCTACTATAGTCAGCTTGAAAAGCACTTTGCCCCCGTTCTCTATGACGGCAGCAGGTGGGGGAGATGGTATAAATAGCGTCCATTATAATCACCTTCGTTTGAATTGCGAGAACCAGTTGCAAAGAAACTATGAATACCTATGCATTAGACCGCTGTTCGTACGACACTATATATAAATTGATTCATAGAAATGGCACTGAAATCGCTTTGGCGGTTGTCAAATTAGACAACCGCCAAATTAGACGCGGAGTGAGAATGATAAGCAGGCTGAACCACCTTTTCAGTGCGTGCTGCCTGAAGAGCTTGGGCAGCTGTGTCGTCGCCGGCAGCTCACAATTGAACTCGACTTCGGTGTTGGCACAACCCTTTTGAATTGCGGGCACCGCGCGAGTCCCGTGTTTACACAGCCGGGCGATTCGCGCTGGGGAGAGACTTGGATGAACCTTCATTATTCCCGAGCTGCAGCACGTCGGTTGGTGTAGTATGGGCGTTCGGTGAATGAGTGTAATGACTTGCGCCGTGAACCGTGTGAACAGGGAGGTTGGTGGTTGTGAGACTGAGAAGGCTATTGAAAAAAAAAAACAGAAGGAAGAAGTTATGAGAAAGTTGGGTGTAGTGGGGGAAAAAACCAATGGTAAGAAGAGAAGGAGGGTGAGCGGTGGGATGAAAGATGAATTAAAAGATTAAAAAAAGGTTGCACATTTATAGGTTAGAAGGAAAAGAACAGAAGGGAGGGTGAGCACGAGAAATGAAAAAAAAAGAATAATGAAAAGAAAAAGGGTACGAAAAAAAATGAGGAGTGGCAGAAGGCTGGACGAAGGTAGACATAGAAATACTGGAAAACAATCAAAGAAATAAGGAAGGAATAAATCAAGAAATGAAACTAGGGAGCGTGGAAAAATGGAACGAAAGATGACCAGAAAGGAATTTATTTATTTTAGGAATACTGCAGGCCTTAATAGGCCCAGGCAGGAGGGGAAAAGTACGAACAAAAGTACAAGGTCTGCAAATATCAAGAATATATACAGGTAGGATCTATACAAAGCAACAACAAAGTGAATCTACTAACAAGTAAATGAGCACTAAAAGAAATGTGATACAAAGAAAAATAATATACAATATGAGAAGGGGAAAAAAATACTGGATCACTGTATTGAAAGAGGAAGGGCTAGATCTAAGATGAAATGGATGCGATAGAGTCGGTGTTGCTGAGTGTACTAAGAGGTAGGCTGTTCCAGTCGGCTACTGTTCGAGGAAAAAAGGAAAACTTAAAGATGTTGGTTCTGGTATTGTAAGGCGTTAATGTGGCAGAGTGGCGATGTCTTGTTCGGCGAGCAGTGAGAGGCTTTATGTAAGGTTCAGGAGAAAGAGACAATTTATTATTATACAGTAAGAATAGAAATTTAAGCCTGTGAATTTTTCTTCTTAGTTGCAAGGACTGAATGTTGTGTTGGGCCATTAGGTCACTTGGAGAGTCACTGGTGCGATATTTGGAGAAGATGAATCTTACTGCTTACTGAATTAAGGAAGCTTTAAAGGGAAAACATACACACAAGAGTGAAAGAAATGAATGAAGGAGTAAAACTACGAAGCATGTGTAGAAGTGAACTGAATAAAGAAGAATAATGACGAATTAAAAAAAACTTTATAGGATGGAAGGAAACATACAAAGAAATGATTTCAACGAATCAAAAACTAGAATTATGAAGGGTGAACTAGAAGGCAATAATAAAGAGAGCTTGTAATATTTAAATAAATACATAAATAAATAAACACGTAAATAAATAAACAAATAGTCTAGGGAGAGAATATTTTCGGCGTGAAAGCGTGTTTAAACCCATTTTGAACTTCGTGTATAATGCTAACCAAGAAATGGTTGCCGCTAGGCGACGTGGCAGTTTATTTATTTATTTATTTTAGTACCCTCAGGGTATAAATACATTACAGAGGGGGTGGGGGTGTGGATAGTAAAAACGAGATCATGAACAATAACAGCAAGAAAGTAAAACTGGAAGCATTACACAAAATAATCGCAGAAATCTAGTAAAGTGCAATACGTTGCAAAAATAAACATGTAGTGCTACAGTACGCTGGATAAGACATTTTTAAATGCAGTTGTATTTGTTATACCAGTTATGAAGGTTGATAAGTGATTCCAATCACCTTACTGTCCTGGGAACAAATGATTGCGAACCTGCAGTAGATGAGAAATAGGGTATGTCAACCTGGTGACGTCAGTTGACTCGGGAAACTTCTCATCTGCTGATTCCTTTTCCTTCGTTACACACAAATGCTTGGCACGGGACGTGGCTGTTCTTGAGGGAAAGGTTGGGACGGATGCCCCGGCGTGGAGGGCATTGGCGTTCGCTAATTACCACGCCGTTCAATCCGGGGGATTGAAGGCTTGGAAACGAGCGGGCTCGACTGCCGTTCGTCCGAAAGAGGATCTGCCTCGAGAACTTCCACCGCTGAAAAGTGTCCGCAGGGATGACGCTCTCTGCACGGCTTTGGGTTGTTTTTAGTTAAAGCGTGCAGTGCTTACGAAGCCGCGTACTCACTTCACTGGGCGCGATTTGCCTCAGATAGACAAGTACTTGCCAACGCAATGCGGCGACTGGATGGTCGGCCTCTTTCTGTGCAGGGGCTACTACAGCACCGTACACATGCCTCGACAGCTCACAAGGCAGGGAAAGCCCTGCTGTGTTTCCCGAGAAAGACAGGCTTGTGTGAACGCCTCTGACATGCGGTAGAGTTCTACACGCTGCAGTGAAATTAATGTCAGTCTCTCCCACACCTTTTTTTTTTCTTTTCCCTCTCTTCCCTCTTTCTCGTCTTTCTGGTCCCCTTCTCTAATCCCCCAGTGTAGGGTAGCCAACTGGATGTCTTTCTGGTTAACCTGCCTGCCTTTTCCCTTTTGTTGCTTCCTTGTGTCGAGAAGATGTACTTTACTCGGCGCGCGCTAATTATTCTGTACAGAAAATATCCTACACGCATATACCAACGTTTTCGAACTCATTTCATAATTTTGAAATTGAAATACTTATAACCTCTGCACGAACAGTGTGGGAACATTTGATTGATGGATATGTTGGGTTTAACTTCCCAAATATGATCATGAGAGACGCCGTAGTGGAGCGCTCTGGAAATTTCGACCATCTGGGGTGCTTTAACGTGCACCCAAATCTGAGCACACGGGCCTGCAACATTTCCGCCTCCTTCGGAAATGCAGCCGCCGCGGCCGGAATTTGATCCCGCGACCTGCGGGTCAGCAGCCGAGTACCTTAGCCACTAGACCACCGCGGTGGGGCGTGTGGAAACATTTCATCAAAGCGTGCTCATATAGCAAACAAGTGTAACTTCTTGCTTTATTTATTTCCTTGTAGTTGATGTGAATGTTTGTTTGTACGAAATTGTATAAATCTTGTTTGGCAGTGTATTATAAATATGTGTTTTTAATTATTTTCTTTCTTCCCCCCCTCCATCTGAGCATGTTTGCTGTCCCTGCCTGCATTGTAGAACAGGCTTCGGGCCTTAGTGAAGTTGCTTGATTTTGAAGCCGCTTTTACCCGCAGTATCCTCTATCGTTGATGGAACTAAATAAAGTTATTATTATTATTATTATTATTATTATTATTATTATTATTATTATTATTATTATTATTATTATTATTATTATTATTATTATTATTATTCTGCTACACCACTACCATGAAAGGACCTTACACCGCTCCGTCGCGCTACATTACAGGGGCCCCAGTTTGTATGTCCTTTGGCTAACGTTATAAAATTTAAGGAAAGTACAACTGAACGTCTGAAAATTGATATGCAGAAAACAAAATAATGCATAGCAGTCTCAGAGCACAACACCGTTCTTCGAAAGGTTGCGAGGTACCGGAAGTGGTGAAGGAATACGTCTACGTAGGGCAGGTAGCGACCGCGGAGCCGAACCAAACGGCTTGTGTAGCAAGGAGAATAGGAGTGGGGTGGAACGCATTTGAGAAGCGCTCGCAGGTTATGAATAGTAGTTTGCCGCTATCACTCAAGAGGAAGGTATGTAGCAGTTGTACGTTACCGGTATACTTACCTACACGGAGCAGAAACGTGGAGGCTTACAACAAAGGTTGATGACGAAGCAGCGAGCTAGGGCAAGCGAAGCCACAGGTGTAACCTTATGAGACCGGAAGAGAGCAGAGTGAGTCGGGGAAAAAACCGAGGTGAAGTACATCTTAGTCGAAATCAAGAAGAAATGGACACTGGCAGGGCTTGTGGCGCGTAGGAAAGATAACTTCTAAGGATACAAATGGTAGCGCGCTTCGTTTCTAACACAAGGAAATGGAAGGCACGGAGGAGTGCAACTATTTCCTTGGGTCTTTGTGTTAGTTGTGCGCAACAATTCTTATCCTTCGATGTATGAAGCAATTCGCCCGTCAGCAAGATTTATTCAAAGATAACTGCCGTTCATTGTCAGTGACTGTTTGGATTCCAACAAGAAGGCTAACTTGCCATGGGGAGGGGAGCGGAAGGTTTGGTGGGCAGGTGAGATTAAACATTATGGGTGCCACCGGCCTGCCAACTGGGCTGCAGAAATTAGGCTCCATTTTCTGACCACTACCACCGCCACTATTTTGCGTGTATAACTTGGTCGCAGCAATCACAAGACGGGGGTGATTGGCACCGACATGCAAGAGGTTATTACCCTACAGTCGGCGCAAGCAGGCCGATGATGACAACGATAATCATCATCATATCATCATCATATGTCTGGCGTGGCTTCTCTCCTTTAGATGCAGCGCTGCCGGTGTAATTATGAATAGCTATTAACGGGATGTCATATTTGCGATATCCTGGAAAGAAAAGAGGCTAGCGCTAAGTTTTTAAGAAAGGAAAATCATGTAAGCCATGTGATGGTCATTGGTGTGGGCTAAACAACGGGCGCAAATAAGTGTAAATTGTTGTTTTAGTTCATGGACCATTCGGAACATCCCCATTTCTGCCCCTTTGTTTATTATTTCCCTTCTTTCTTGTCTCTTTCTTCCTTTCTTTTCGTTTATTTCTTTACACCTTATTCTGGTGCACTTCAGGTATATGTGTTTGCCAGTATTATTAAGATTTTTAGCATACGTAAATAGTCATCGATCCACGGCGTAGTTAGTTAAAGTCAGCGCAAATTGTAATCCACAACGCGAAATCGATAATAAGTAGTTTTATATTAGCGCTTTGAAAGGAGAGAACTGGGAATAGGTGCTGAATGGTTTCGTGTTTGTCCTTCGCGCCGTGCCACCCATCAGCACTCTGTACACGCCGTATAGACCGCTGAATGAACCTAGTACATGCCCGGAACTCTTTGAGGCTCACCGCTATAGATATATATAGGCATGGTGGAAATGCGAGGGGGAAAAGGGTCGGGGGAGTGGGAGGTGACGACGCTTTAGGAGGGCAAACGAAGCGCCGTGCTCGACTCGCGGCCGGGATTCTGTTCGCGCCGTCGTATACCCTCGTATATTGAGACGAGGGTTTGTGTGCTCAGGTTAATTGGATGTCCTCTGATTGCGGGTCGCGCGGTCTGTCCATATAGGCAGCGCCGCGGGCGTGGGCCGGCGGGCCTCGCGTATTGAGCGGCGGCGTCTGCGCGCGGTTGCGTTTATATACGATTTGCCGCGGACCGCGCTGTGGTGGAATAAGACACTCTGGACGCGTATTGCACGAATTGGCAAGGGTGTGGAGATTTCTGTTTTGCGGGCGAGACCTTTCACGGACTCGAAGACAGGTGTCTATCGGTTTGTCCGATTTGGTGATGTATAAATGGGAAAGGTTTGTTGTCAAATTGAAGACAACTTTTCGTCAGTGAGTGTACAGCCTTATCTAAAGGCATAGCCATGTGCAATAGGGAGGAATGGAAGGGGGTAAATGCCACCTCAGTGACCCCCCCCCCCCCCCCACGCCATTTTCATACCCCTCATACTGAGGACCTTATGACCAGGACAGAGTGCGACAAACGAGGTATATGGGATGGGCATGGTGTCGGGAGAGTCGTGTTCTTCCATGCCCACTTGTGCACATGCCAATGAGTCCAACATTACATTGCCTTGCGCAACACTGCGAGTTCATAGGACAAACCGTTGCAGTTCCCGAGCATAGTAGTACGCCCTCCCAATAGGAACGGAAAAGCACTCACCACGGTACCGCGCACGAAAAGGTGCAGGGTGGGCTGGTTAATCGATGTACCGGGCTGCACCCTATCAATCACTGAAATGTTAAATGGGGCTTGCCGTGCACTGTTGATAGATTGATATGTGGGATTTAACCTCCCAAAACCCCCATATGACTATGAGAGACGCCGTAGTGGAGGGCTCCGGAAATTTCGACCACCTGAGGTTCTTTAACGTGCACCCAAATCTGAGTACACAGGCCTACAACATTTCCGCCTCCATCGGAAGTGCAGCCTCCGCAGCCGGGATTCGATACCCCGACCTGCGGATCGGCAGCCGAATACCTTAGTCACTGGACCACCGCGGTGGGTCTGCAGTGCACATTGACTATGTTTCAATATGTTACGGTGGTTTTAGGACGTTAAACCTCACATATTATCATCACCGTGACTATATGTAGACTACGATAGAGAGCTTTATCAATGTAGTAAAGTTGCATGTGCAGGGAAAGGGGTGTTAAGATAGAGGGGGTTATAACAGGATAATCGTGAAGACGAAGGCGGTGGTCAAACAAGTTCAGTATATAGCCTGTCACCTACCGCATAAATGGGGCCTAGCGAGCTGTTATATTTTTTTTATATATAGGCTTTCTATCGCGTTGCATTAATGCCCCGCGCAACCGTTTACTTCCTGCATGCCGGAAATTAGGACTTCTTACATGCGCTTAGCAGTTCAAGACGGCAGTGTCTCAGTCACTATAGGCGACGGCAAATGCGCGCTCATATCGATGCAACTGTGAAACGCGGCAATGTGAAATAAATGACCTTGATAAAAGATAATATTGCCGTACCAGAAGCGGCTGAACGCCGACAAGCCCATGGTCCAGAGAGTATTAGTTATTTAAAAAAAAGGCTCGTGTAGGTACGCATTTGACCGACGTAACTTAAAGGGTCGCATTTCTGTAGCCTCGCCGACGCCGCAGTATTGCGCGTCCAGCTCTGCCGTTACAATGCAGAAGAAGGCGTTGGGATCCATGGCTTTTTAGCTACCGTCACAAAGTTCGGGACGGCTTTAAGCTCTCCCATAGTAGAGTACCCTGTGCTCTAAATCGTTACCCCCTTTTTCTAACCCCCCCCCCCCCCCCGGACCATAGAGAAGGGAATATATGTAAACAGGGCACGAAGGGATGGCATTTCAGCTCTCCCATTGTAGAGAGCCAAGTACTCTCAATCGTTAAACACTTTATCTGAGCACGCATTTGTGCTAGACACGCTGATCCATGCGTGGAGGCCCGCGGGGCGGCCTAATGCTCCCGTAGAGTACCTAGTATTCGGAATCGTTACCCCCTTTTTCTAAACGCACAAGTATGTCGTTCGACGCTATTACAACTTATTGCTCTTCTGCCATGGTGAAGTACATCGTACTCTAAATCGTCGAACATTTAGGGCCAAACCTCATAAGCGCGAAAATGCACGCGACAGCGACGAGCGACGCGACGTATCGTCTTCGCGCGATCAGTCGCTAGCGCAGGCAAACCTCATTCACGCGACGGCTTCGGCGAGCGAATTCCACTGTGGCTGGCATGAGACCGTCTACTCGCACCAAGAAAACCGCGTAGCGAGCGGTATGCAATTTAAAAATAAGATATATTGCTGTGTAATGAAACGGAAAGTGTTTATTATTGCCTTGCAGCACTTTTTATATGCACATGCATAATAAACATTGCGTTATTTCTTGTTGCGCATACGTGACTCGGGCAGGGTCACGTGCACCTATGTAGTCTTTGTCTTTTCCGGTATTTCGCTATTGGCTGCTTGAGCCCAGCACTTCCGGGCGATGAGCGATGGTTTCCAAATCTGGAGAACCGAGCGATCGCGCGAAAACGAGCACGCGACACGTCGCGCGAACGCCCTGTTTCCTCGCTCATAGCGTCGCTCGTCGCTGTCGCGTGCATTTTCGCGCTTATGAGGTTTGGCCCTTATTCTAAACATCGAGAACTTGTCCAAGGGTGCTTCGAAGTCCCTTCCAAGGGACATACAGAAGATCTCACAGAATCACTTGCGGATTCACCCGAGATGACTCTAAGGTGAAAGCTATGTGCTGTGTCACCACAACAATCCCTTTCCCAGCACCAACAACACCTGTGGCGTTAACTTCAGGACCGCACCTTCCTTACTCCTGCACGTCTTGCCCTCTTCCACCACGGAATGTACTCGCCGGCCTGCCGCTTTTGTGGCAGCTCAATCGCCAACTGTGAGCACATACTCTACTCCTGTCCGGCACACTTGCCCCCTGCCTCTTGGCACCTCAGAAGTCCGCAGCAGTGGCAGGCTGCTTTGTCCAGCACCAGGCCGGACCTGCAACTTCGGCGGTTGACTTGGGCGGAGGACGTCGCAGCTAGGCACTGCCTGGACGCCACAACCGGCAGCCTGAAGGCCGCCCACAACGCTGCTTTTAATTTTTTAAAATGTTATTTTACTTTTTGGCCTTCTGACGAATAAAGTTTTTCACCAGCTGTGTCTTTCCGGTACACGTGTAGGGAGCATGTAGGAGCCACTACCAAGCGCCGTGTTAATGTTTAAATGCGAAGCATTTCTTAGCGAACTTCGGTGACTTTGAGCGTATCTATCTATCTATCTATCTATCTATCTATCTATCTATCTATCTATCTATCTATCTATCTATCTATCTATCTATCTATCTATCTATCTATCTATCTATCTATCTATCTATCTATCTATCTATCTATCTATCTATCTATCTATCTATCTATCTATCTATCTATCTATCTATCTATCTATCTATCTATCTATCTATCTATCTATCTATCTATCTATCTATCTATCTATCTATCTATCTATCTATCTATCTATCTATCTATCTATCTATCTATCTATCTATCTATCTATCTATCTATCTATCTATCTATCTATCTATCTATCTATCTATCTATCTATCTATCTATCTATCTATCTATCTATCTATCTATCTATCTATCTATCTATCTATCTATCTATCTATCTATCTATCTATCTATCTATCTATCTATCTATCTATCTATCTATCTATCTATCTATCTATCTATCTATCTATCTATCTATCTATCTATCTATCTATCTATCTATCTATCTATCTATCTATCTATCTATCTATCTATCTATCTAGCCGACTACGACATTTAGCTCTCCTGGCCGTTTCGATAATGGTATCGATACCAAACTTGGTATGGCATAACATGACTGTACGAAGAACATATTCGATTAGTCATAACATGAAAATTATGACATGTATGTCATGAATGTCGTGATTTACATTTCATGTTCCTGCAGCTCTTGCGGTGGTTTCGTTCACAAAGCATGTTGCAAAATTGGTATGGTATGGCATGATTGCATGTCGAACACAAGCGACTGACCCTAACATGAAAATCATCACATGCGTGTCATGTAACAACATGACTACATGCCACGCTCATGATGCGCTGGCGGCCGTTTTGCTAGCTTCACTTATACCAAATTTGGTATTACGGGACGTGAATGGCAGACGAAGGTATGATGCTGGTGTAAACAGTATAAACATCAGATGCGTGTCATGTAACATGACTACATGCTACGTTCATGATGCGCTTGCGGCCGTTTCGCTTCGCAAGCAAGCGGTTAGCGTTTCGAAACCGCTAATTAAACCACGCTTTCATCATTGTTCGTTCAAAATGGAACCTTGCGCTGGTACTTCTTTGTGAGAGTCATAAACATAACCGTGCCAGCTGCCATTTTAGACCACACAAGAGCGAAAAAAATAGGTAAATAAAACATTGCTGCATGCAACTGTCGTGGATCTTGCGATGGTATGTTCACGTATGGGCCCGTTGTGAGACGCGTTTACAAGCCCGCACGTCCAGCCGTAACTGGCTTGTAAGACGTTGTTCAGTTTCTGTTTTCTCGTCCAACGACCCGCGACGTCGTTTCGAGGCTGATCGTGCCATTATTAACTACCACCTGCCACCGCTTTGGGGTGGCGCCTAACAACCTGAGTACACGTGATTTCTCACGTTTTCATTGGCCCGTCCCTCGTTACGGCAGCGGCCAATCAGTGCCGGCGACACCACCTGAACGTGTTTATTTCGCGAGAGGAATTGTTCTCGGCGTTTCCTGCCAGCGGCGGGACCCTCTGGCCTCTGATCGTTGCCCCCCCTCCCCGCTCCGTCGACAATCAACAAACTATATATACCGCAGCGTCGGATAAAGCTGTACGCTTGGCAGAAGGAAAATTATCATTTCGCTAATAACGAGGCGGGTTTGGTATGGGCGTTCGTTCTCGTGGGTCTTCTGTGTGTGTTCCCATTCTCCATCATCGTTGTGTCTCGTCGCTTCCGAACTCACACCGCGATGCTTGCTGAAGCGTGAAAGCGAGCGGTGGGTATCACCCGTTGTTTCTCCAACCGTCCGGCCGGTCGAATCCAATCCAATCGTAGAGCCGGGCTTGTTCAATGCCGTTGTCCTTACATCCTCCTCCTCCTGGCGCTGCCGGACCTCATGCCTCCTTTTCTTTCGTCGTGGGAAAAATGGAAAGCTGCCGAGATTGGCTGCGTGAGGTCACGTGAGCGGGTTTCGCGTAACACTGCCACTACGCGTCGCGGTTATACAGTAAGAGGTGTCTCGTAAGTCGTTTCCGACGACGTGGTTGCGAGGCTGGCCCCTGCCTCCGGGCCAATTAGCTGAGTCGATGTACGCGGAAAAGTTTGTGGCGCCGGCGGGCAGGCGGCGCTCCGTGCGCTTGTTCTTGACTATTTTTTGATACCCGTGCGGTCATGTGATCAGCTACATAGACGAACAACCTTACTCATCTATAATGATGGCTGGCGGAGGAAATACCAAAGTTTCAGCTGTCCGTCCTGCCGTGGGACTTTCTAGAGAAATTAAGTGTGTGTGTGTGTGTGTGTGTGTGTGTGTGTGTGTGTGTGTGTGTGTGTGTGTGCGTGCGGCGCACGCATGATCTGTCTGTCCCCGAGAGAGAAAAGCGAAGAAAAATAACGTGAGAGTTGTCTGCACCGCCCTGCACTATGAGCTTATGCCAATTAAAAACCAAAAGTAAATTAGGAGGAATTTTGTGATGCACAGTTTAGAAAAAGCCAATCAAAACGTTTATGTGCTATGCCAGTTTAGCGTGATCAATAGGAGGTAAGGGCTAGACGCTAGGCTGATTTAATATAAGTGATTTATATAAAAAAACAATTATTTCTTATGCCAAATTGTTATGTTAGTGTGTCAGTCTTGAGTGCTAAGGCAGTAGCATGTTTTTTTTTGTAATTTACGATGTCTGGTACAGCCTACTGCTGTGCCGCGGTAAAGTACAAGGTACTCAAGGGCATTAACCACTATTTCTAAACACAGAAGTCGTGTTAACGTAGTGTATCGGTCTATATTTGTGCTGTGGTAATTACTCTCGCACTTTCACTGACACTATTGTTAACAGCGCATACAACCCGTGCTGTCATCTCAACATCATTGCACTCTGCGGCTGCTACCACCGCCCTCACAGCTTGAGAGACTCTTAATGAGCGTGCATTAAGGCCTCTGAAGTCGTGCAGATGCGGACCGGAAGACCACACAGACGACTAGGAAGTTATAAGTATTCACCTCAAGCATTTCTAAACGCATGCACTCTGCGAGTTGTATAGTATACAGTGACGTGCGCAGTGGCTGGCGTGTGTACGGTATTAAGTGGCTTTCGTATTTTCAGCGAGGCGAGAGAGAGAGAGAGAGAGAGAGAGATGGGGGGGGGGGGGGGGAATCGCAATCTTGCCTCGGCATCGGCTTTTTCGCCGTCGTTCGTGTATTCCTCTTCTGGCGCTCTGGGAGCCCACACACACGTAAAAACGTCGCCTAGCTCCGTCCCCGTGGGTTTTATGATTAATGACTGCCGGATGTGGTATTTGCGCAGTGTATGTACATAACGATTCAGCAGGAGGTATACTTTGCTCGCTCTGACCGTGGCTTGCGCGCAGCGTCATCATCTGATCTTGGAAAAGGGTCGGGGACTGAACGTAGTGGTACGTTTTCGTCATTGCGAAACTTGGCGAAAAGAAAGGAAAAAAAGTAAACAACAAATGAGACGCAGGAAGAACAGCGCTTGATGCTGTCTGATATTCGTGCGTGTTTGTTGATGGTGCTGTTCTTGCAGTCATGATCTTGGACTCCATGGATGCGCGGCGGAGGCCGTGTGTATTTCGGGTGCGTGCTGTGTTTCGAACGAACTCGAACGGTGAGAGAGAAGAAGGGCTAGGTTTGTGGGTGCGTGCGGGAGGCATTATAATTTTAAAGGAGCCTCTGCGTTCTCTTGCGATATAGTTCTGTGCGAACATCACTGAGATGATGCATTAGTGTGTACGAATCTGCTGCTCATGTTTGTACTCGCAACACATATGCACTTATATGGAAATTTTTGCGGAATGATAATGGTGATGCGTAATTTGTAGCGCTCCAGGGACCGCGTGGTAATCGTTTTCTTGCGAAAGACTAAGAAAAAAAAAAAAGACGGAAAAGGAGGAGACGAAGTAGAAAATTGGGGGTGGGGTGGTAGCTTGCAACGAAGACTTTTTGATCAACATGTTTCGATGTCGTAACGCGCGAAAACCCGGCGCTATAAAGAAGAGGGACCAATAAGCATGACTTAAGGAATAATTTATTTTTTTATATTTTTATTTACGCTTACTGCAAGCACCATTCGGCGATTTTAGCAGGATGGTACATAAGGTTAAATGTTGTTCAAACAAATAGCTATACGTTCGGGGCTTACAAACACAGTGCAATACAATTCAACTGCTCAGTGTAACTTTCAATTCAGAAAAAAAATGCCGATGATGGCATTTTTTTTTTTGCATTGATGTAAAGAATGCCAACGAATCGCACAGTCCAGCCCGTGTGCTACGTTATGATGTTGGACTCGCGTGTTCCTGGGATCCTCAACTACCGATTGACATCGTTTTCTGGCCTAGTGGGAAAGGTGTTGCAATGCGCGCGAAATTAACCGCGATAAAACTCGTTGCATGAACGTACCTTCTGCGTGAAGCGTAGGTGTCGCCTTCACTTGGTAAACGGCTGCTAGCGAAAACGTTGCACGAACTGTAGCCGGATCACATGCTGGAAACTTCATCAGTTAAAAAAAAATAGCAGGCAAAGTTTACGGCTTAACCCCCCCTTTTTTTTTCTTCATTCCGAGTTCATGTTTCTGCGCAGCCAGGGACGCAGCAATACGTTGGCATTGCGATTATCAGCCAATACAAGCCTCACGTCGGTATGCCTTTCGTATACGTATACTTAAACACACGCGGACTTTTCGTACTGCGCAATAGACCTCACGAATTCACCACCTCAAAAATTTTAGAATCCGTCTAGTACGAGCTAGGTAACTAAGATTTGTTGCCCGCTGCGATTGCATTCTCTCCTCTCGTCCCGACGAATGCACCGGAAGCTAAGCTGGGAGGGATGGCGCGGGGAAAGAAAATACGTCACGCACGCCTCGTGACCTTGAGCGCTTTCTCTTTATCTCCGAAAACGCGGCTTCTCAGTGTGATAGCGCGGCCTCTTCCGGCGGCCCCACCTAGCGCGTCACGCTCAAATCAGCGAATGGCTGATAAACTGGCTGTGACGAGTGATTTTCGAGCGTGTATCGTCGTTTGTCGAGAGTACAGAAAGCAATTTTTATCTGACGTTAAGAATTTAGTGTGAATTCTAGGCCGCGTGCTGCACTATAAAATTTGGCTCGCGTGTTCTCGTCAGCCTCGACTACTGATAGCCAGCCTTCGGGTTTCCTCATTTGTTTGTAGAATTAGTTGAAAATACCTACACTAGCTCTAGATGTTTGGCAGAGTTCTGCCTTTTTTATCTCACGGGAACTCCGCCAGACATGCTCATTGTCTCCTGTTCCATTTGACCTCAGCCTTGAGCCATTCTTGTGTCACGGCTCTAAAAGCGGATTCGCTTGTCCGGTGTCTTGCGCTTCCAGGCAGCAGTGTCGTGAAAGTTACAGCGCTTGCTGACGACATAACGCTGTACCTTTCTGATGAAAACAGTCTTTCACATAGCCTGCGTTTATTTGTTCAGTATGGTGCCATTTCAGGTGCAGCGCTGAACCTCTCCAATTTTCGGTATTTGTTCATTGGCTCTCCAAACTCCAGACTAGGTTCCGCTTCCCCTCTTCAACTGGTTGCGTCTCTGTGAATTTTAGGTATTCTATACAACCACTGTAGGGCATCTCCGTTTTGTTAAACGCCCTCGACGAAGTAAAACAAAACGTTCAGGGGAGGGGGAAGTGATTTTAAAAGAAAATAAGAAAAAAGTGAGCCCCTTAACTGTCTCTCAGGGGGAGGGCACCTCAACAGTAGCTCACGGGGGATGGGGGTATAGAGAAGGGATTAAGAGGATAGGATTAAAAGGTAAAGAGAGAGAAAGAGAGGAAGGAGACAGCGAAGCGCAGGGACCGCGAACGATGGAAGTAAAGAAAAGACATGAAAGATGGACATTGTTGCAGGAGTCCGAGGACGGGGCACTACTGGTGAGAGCTATTGTCGGCGTCAGTAGAAGGCGTAGGGCAAGTCCAGTTGGCCAGAGCCACGCTGTCGTCGCAGATCGGCGTCAGGAGATGGCGTAGGGCCAGCCCAGTCGGCCAGAGCTACGCTGACGTCGGAGATTGCGAGTGCACAACCGGTCGGCACGAAATCCAGCGAGTGAGTCCCCAGGACGCACGGGATTTCGACTTCCCGCTTCATGAGCGGAGGTATCTTGCGTAGACTGTATTCTGCGGTCGCATTTGGTACCTTTCTCACGTGGTGCAACCACCTTTACGTATCGGAAGATGATTGCAGTCTGCTTTGTGTTTGTGTCCGGTGGCGTTCCCATGGAGGCTTTGCTTTTCCTTCGGTGTCCATACACTGCCGGCTACTGGCCCTGCGCTTCCTGTGGCGACTGTTACAAGAAGAATCTCCCGCGCGAACTCTCGCATATTATTTTCAATGGGCACTCGCCTTCGGTATTCAATGCCTAATGTACATCTTAATCGGGGCCAACAATCAGTAACACTTCGTTTTATGCAACGTATCGCATTTTTTTCGCCATATCCAGTTTAATAGTCCTGGGGTAGATTTGCTGGACAATCCTGTTGTTGATAGAGCAGCTGATTTGTTGCTCTCGTTAGTTCCTCCGGCACGCCACACCCGCTCTAGTCATGTGTCTTGGAGCTCGCTGACGGCATCATTTCTGACTGGCCACCTCCGGGACTTCATGTGGCGGCTGGGGGGGGGGGGGGGGGGTGTTCTGCGAAAATTTTGCAAAAATTTTGGTCTGTCTGTCTGTCTGTCTTCGTGATTACACATACAATCAAAAAGCCCTAGCACTCGGTGGTCCAAGGCTACCTATAGGGGAGAGGAGGGGGCCGTGCGTTGTGCGAACTCGGTCGCGCAATTACGTCGATTGGCGCCAGGCATGCCAACAGGTCTACCACCTCGCCGTTTGTTGCGTGATGAACCCCCCCCCCCCTTTCCTATGCCTGGCCGGGTGGACCATTTGTCACTGTCCTGCCTTCGTACACACTCCGACGCACCCAGCCTTTTTCACCTGCCTTCTTCGCTGCGGCCTCACACGATGATGCCGAGGCAACAACACCGGCGCGGCACGCGATGTGGCCGGCGACGCGTTGTTGCGCTCGCTCGGCTGGCGGCCGGGGGCACGCTCGGATTTCTGCGTGGCGCCGCAGCACAATCGTTCGCCACGTAGGTGGTGGCGATGCGGTGGCACCTGCCCTCGGCTAAACGCGCATTATACGTGTAAATTTCAGCCCCGCTGGAGGAGGCTAAAAAAACAGCGTTGAGCTTGCGTGTGGCTCGGACGCATTATGCCGGCGTTCTCGTGGAGTCGCCGGATTGCGGACGTGTTATGTAATTGTACGTGCAGGAGTCCGGAGACTGCATGGACTGTAGGCACGTTTTCTTTACTGTATTATTTTTCCATTTGTATTTAGTTCTTGTGAAATGGTGGACCAAAATGCGATCACATGTGCCCGCCCACGTTGGCTAAATGTTATTGAAACGGTTGATCTTTTGCTGAGCAAAAGATCAACCGTTTCAATCGTATTTTTTTTTAATGACCGAGATTTTTTTTCCTATTTCGTGCGATAGTGATTACGGACACCTGCGGTAACGGCGCACAAATATATCGCTCACGCCACCAGTGTTGTGATCTCATAACAGCTTTCACTGTAATAAAAAAAAATTCACAACTTTGTCGCAAAAGGTCGAAGCAACAATGAACGCGATAGCAACAAATTAGAAGGTGACGCGCAGAATGACAAGCAGATCGAAACGTGCCCGGCGTTTCTCATGCACGAAACGGACTCACAGGTAAAGCACACATGGACGCGAATAAGCGTCTTTCACAACACGCGGGCCTCTTATCGTTCCGCTTCCATCGAAATGCGATTGCTGTGGCCGGAATCGAACCCGCGACCTTCGCTTCAGCAGCCGACCCCCGAAACGTCCATTCCTCGAAGTGAAGTGGTCTTGAGTGAAAAAAAAAAAAAACATACGATCATGTGAGGCGCCGTAATAGTGGATGGCTCGTGAAATTATCGCCACCCGGAGTTCGTTTAACGTGCCTCCATGCATGGGTGTGTTCCAATACTCACCGTAGACTGCGAAATAGACAGCTAAATGGACGGCGGCCATCTAAGTCCCATTCAAATTCTCACGTAGCCGGCAAAGTATAGACAGCTCCGAGATGACCGCATCGTAGACAAATACGACGCAGGCTACTTTGCTGTCTAAACAAGATGGTGATTCAGCGAATTGCTCAGATAGACTGAATCTCGCCTAAATGGTCGTCTCCACACAAGCAGACGCTTCTCCAGAAGCTCAACGTGAGTAACGTTTAATTTTTCTTCTGATTTCAACACAAATTAGGCCAGAAAATACAGCTGTTACGTTTGTTTATTTTGTCTTTCTCTTCTCGTGCGAGCACGTTAAAGAACCCCAGGTGGTCGAAATTTCCGGAGCCCTCTACTACCGGGCGTCTCTCATAATCATATGGTGGTTTTGGGACGTCAAACCCCACATATAAATCAATCAATCAATCAATCAATCAATCAATGAATCAATCTTCTCGATGCGAGGTGGCTCCGATGCTCGGTCGGCATGGGCTCGGTGCTGTCTTCTAAGCAGTCTGCGTAGAATGTCTACGTGCTGTCTCAGAATCGGAACACAGCCCATATTTAGATACTCGGGCCTCTACCCTGTCGCCTCCATCGCAATGCGGCCGCCACGGCCGGAATCGCTCCCGCGACCTTTCTCCAGCAGTACGGCCCCACGACTACGAGACAACGGTGGCGGGTCGTTAAGTGTAGGAATAGCAAGGACAAACATGGGAAGACGTGGGACACTCGGTGTAATTATTTACGAATCGTGGTATACCCCGTCTCGGCTTAAGTTGTCGCTCTAAAGACGTCCATCATTAGAGATGTTGCTGCTGTTAGCGATGCTCTTATTACGGCAGACCCGAAGCAGCAGGCGGAGAGACAACGCGAGCTGGTGTTACCCGAGACTTGCGTGGCTGGTAGCGTCTCGTTGCATGTGGCGGTCGAGTTCTGCAGGCAGCGTCTCGGATGTGCGCGCTTTTCCGCTTCTTCGCGGAACCAAGCCTGCGGGCACCAATTATTCGCTCGGGGAGTGCAACGCAGCCAGCTGTCAGTGAAACCTGATCACAAAATTTGGGCTGTGACGTAAAAGTTAGGACCAGACTTGGCGTGAAAAGCGCGAACACATGCGGCATAACTTGTGAGAGTGACTTGTGACATGATCTGGACCGTTGTAACGTTGTAAACGTTGATGACCTGGTGTGCGGCTTCAATGGCTCTATTTTCCTCAAGATTAGCGATATTGAACCAATAAGTTTAATGGAGTATTTGTTCGTTCCGGAATAGATTATAGCGCGAAAGGACCAGACACAAGATTGTTTGCAGTGAGCGCTCGTCTATATATTGTCGACTCCTCTTCTTGTGTGTCATCCTTCTTCGCTCAAATCTATTTTAATTAATCTAATACCGAATCAGTCTCCTTTGCGACACGTTGTCGAGATTTGGCCCAGATGTAACAGTCCAAACATGGTGCGTAAGATAGAAGTCCTAATTCGGACATCCGTGTTAAACAACTGCTCTCAAATATCGAGTAATAAGGACCTATTTTTTTGCACAATAATCACTGCCATCTATCCTGCGTTCCCTTCACTATCGTCGCGTGAACGGCACTTACAGGTCACGAAAGACACGCGTGTCATCAGCGTGACATAGCTTTCTTGTTAAAAAAAAAAGAAAACAGTGGCCAGCGCAGAGTTTTCAACAAAGCAGAGTTTTCAACAAAGCGCAAGCAAGGCAAATGATGATTATTGTTGTGGGACAAAAAGACGCCATTTTACTCGATCTTTCTTTTGAAGGTGACATCAACCGATCGGCGAGTCGGCAAATCTGACTCGGAAAGAAGCAAGCAAATCTTGTTACGTTTTTAACGCCAATAAACCAGATCGGTGCGCTTGGGGAAACCATTCACAACACATTTTACTGAACCAACGTTCCTGTAGTGGAATTGAAAACTTTATTTAGGTCCTGTTAAACGCGAACTGGCACGTAACTGGCCGCCACCATGCCAGCTAGGGCAGATAAGCCTAGCATTTCCACTGCGCTGCGGGCCCAGTGTACTTCATGCAAAAAAAAAAAAAAAACCGAAAAGAAAACCTGTACTAAAATATTTGACCTTACCCGGATGTTCAAGTTTTGGCTTAAAATTAAAAAATGAAGCTGACCTTTATTTTCTGTGCTAATAATCAACCATTGATGCTAAAATTAACATCAACGAACCCCTAAAATCTTACCTGAACAGCCGAAGCTGGTTTATTGTTCGAATAAGCTCTCCCTTAAGTAGCTGTTGCTTGTTATGGAGAAGCCTCGGGGAAAATGTGACGTCATATGTTGATAGCCGCTCATTAGGTTGAAACTAAAACCTCTCAACATATTCAGCGTGATAGCTTAAAGAAGTAAATGTTGCTTCACGCGTTGCTCATACCCACAATGATATCTCCGAGGAGGCCATACTGTATCATGTATGTAGTTTTGTTATTAGCGCAAGACTTGTCTTTTCTCAGAAGCGAAGCCCCCTTGGGGTGTCGGCGTGTATCATTTGCTGTTGCATGGCCTCCAAGGCGACGGCCGCGCGGTGCACGCCCGCCATCTCGGAAGCCATGACTGTTGTGACGGTCCATTCGCTTGGCGCGAGAGAGGGAGCCACCGCCTCAACGCTCGCCGTGTTGCGATAAAGAGCGAACGAAAACGCTCTTTCTGCGATGAACGCTGAAATGCCAGCTTGCAGGCAACGAGAACGCGCCCTAGCGATGCCAATTCGCTGCATGTGGCATGCAGCTAACTTATCAGATGTGATACGTGATATACTTTGACATTACGCTCTTGGTTCAGTACAGTCTGTACCAGTGGTGTAGGAAACATTCTTTTATGGGGGGGGGGGGGGGCGGGTTCCGGGGGAAGGGGGTGATATCTTGAATCGAAGGAGTAGCAGCGGGCAAGAAGATGTCCATGGTAATTTCGTGCTCCGTAAGGCACGTACGATGGTGGACATGGCTCGTCCGTAAGAAGCTTCACCACCCTGGTATCTCGTGTCCTGGTGAATTTACTACCAAGTGTCTGTACAACATGAAAAGTATGTGCACCTACCCGTTCACCGTTCAACCTATTCCATATTGTGTCAGTTGTGAGTTATATGTATTGGTTATTATTTTGCTACAGCTTCTGCTGTTCGCCCCACCGCGGTGGTCTAGTGGCTAAGGTACTCGGATGCTGACCCGCAGGTCGCGGGATCGAATCCCTGCTGCGGCGGCTGCATTTCCGATGGAGGCGGAAATGTTGTAGGCCCGTGTGCTCAGATTTGGGTGCACATTAAAAAAGAAATTTCCGGAGCCCTCCACTACGGCGTCTCTCATAATCATATGGTGGTTTTGGGACGTTAAACCCCACATATCTATCAATCAAGCTTCCGCTGTTCGCTCTATGTGAAAATGTTAGTTATTGTGATGTACTATTGTGAAAATAGAAAGGTATCCCTGATGTATCACTGACGCATAAATAATGCTCTGAAGCTTAAATAATGCTCTGAAACAGGAGCTTTGCCCCTAAGATCTTCTCGGCCAGAACAATCTGTTGGCAAGGGTGAGCCAGGTAGAGGTGAAGTGGGAAAGCCTAGCCAAGGCAGGACCAGCTAGGTACCCACCAGCACTGTTGTTACGCAGCCTCGCCGACAATGTAATGTTTTCTTTCTTTTTTATTGTGTCAGGCTTAAGCACATTTTCATCCTCAGTGTATTTTAAGAGTTGTGGCGCTTGCGATGCACAAAGCAGTCTTTGAAACGAAATGCTACTTGTTCAAGCAAGATTAACTTAATTCCACGCATGATATTACTCGTGTAGTATTTATGTTGACTGTGTAGCTTGCTGACGTTATAGCTTCTCCTCGCATGCAGATTTCGAAATCGTTTGAGTTGAGTCTTCATAAAGTGCATCACCAAATCATAGTTCTCTCCTGTCTGGTTTTAAGAGTGGCAGTGAAATTTTGTGGCCAGCACTGTAGATGTTGATGACTTGGTAGTTGGCGCTCTTGCATCAGATTAAGACACGAAAAAAAAAGTTTTTAATGTGTATCAAAAAACGTTGGAAGATTTACAGTTAATCCTAAGCCTCTAGCTCAACTCTGACATCTGTCAAGTAGAAACCGCGCTCAAATTTGCAGTGAGCAAAAAAAGCCATTAAGATTTCAACCAGATCACGTTCCATTTGATTCGACCCATTCGTACGCTCCCCAAATTAGACGCGGTTATTTCGCCAGCCCTTACGCAACGATTGGGTCCCACTCAGCATTTCGTTGCTGTGAAGCCTGAGTCATACGTAGTAATGACGTGGCTGTGGCAGCATGTCGAACTTGTCCCTTTATGGGTAGGCGCACAGCGCTCTCTAGTGGCTAACGAGCAAAGCTCGTTATTTGAAGCAATCGCTTACTTTCTGTCCACGTGTAACCGGAGAGCCAAATGCGCTAAGGGACAATTGGAGAGATGGTTGGGGCTACTAATTAGCTGCAGAGATGTGGCAGCTGTAACCCGATGACAGTCGTGCCGTAAGTGCACGTTGATCAGGGAAATTCGGGATGGGGGAAAGTCGACGTGTATGTATATATGACTGCATAAAATCAGATGAGTACACATGATGGTAATGGTATACGCGGGTGCGCACGTGGCGGGAACGTCATCCGCGTCTTTTCGCGTGTGGCGTTGCTGTAGCGTTACCTTTACCAGCGCGGTCAGTTGTGTGCAGCTTATAGAGGGTAGAAGGGAGCCGGCTGGAAGCGGCCTGACTGATTAGCGTTTGTGTAAGTGTGGTGCGATGGCTGGCTGCAGAGTCGGTGTGATTTGCATCCGGGTGCATGCTCCTTTTGTTTGCCAAGAGAATCTATAAGCGTCACTCATTTAGGACATCTCCTGGTGATGGTGTCGGGATAAAATCAGCTTACAGCTTTGGCACCGGCACGGTCAGCACTAAGGCTGCAAACACTCACGCCGTTTCACTTCGGACGGGTCGAGTTAAGGAATCAAGTTATGGTGGCCTTTCACCACGTTGCTCTGAACTAAAACGAGATGGCGTCTGATGAGCCTAAAAGGCGTCTTCGCGGAGAACGCTAGCTTGAAACGCTGTGACGCGAAGGGGATTAGGGATTTAGCAATAAAAAGAAAATAAAGTGTGTGTGTGTGTGGGGGGGGGGGGGGGTGAGTGGCATAGAGTTGATTTTGCCGTCTCTTAATTCGTGCACTCTTTGCGAGCTATAGCGCGCGTTCGGAACCGGGGAAAGATTTCGTGGATGTCCCCCGCACGAGGAGGTGCCACGCGGTGACGTCCGAATTAGCGCGGATTAAAGAGGGATTAGGCGGGAAACGGACGGGTCGTTTTGATTTGGGCGCCCCCTCTCCACCCATCGACCTTAGAGTGAGTGCGTGCGCTCACGACTATAGCCTCGGGATGGTCACGTGTCTCTACTCCATGGTAAGGACGTTGTT
The DNA here is from genome assembly GCF_013339725.1 of Rhipicephalus microplus. Lineage (NCBI taxonomy): Eukaryota > Metazoa > Arthropoda > Arachnida > Ixodida > Ixodidae > Rhipicephalus > Rhipicephalus microplus. The sequence continues at coordinate 111,577,835 of NC_051175.1, forward strand.
ACAGTTCGTGGCTGCTTTCGCTCCCGTTTTCCATCCGTTGTGCGTCTCAACCGAAAACCTTACGTAAAATGTTTGCCTCCCCGACCTGACCGCTGAAAGTCGTGGTTCGGGGACCGTTTTAACGAGACGAGCCCGTCCGCGTCTCTCATTCGGAGCGCTGGAATTCCCTAGGGGCTGCCCCTGTGAAAAGCTTCCTGGGGATCGTGGGGGAAAAAGGCTCCTCAATCGTAAAGGGACATCGTCCCTGTCTGTGCATGAAGGGATTTCCTTTTGGATCATCTCGGGGAACTGTCGGTCTACACGGTGCTTTGGAGTTTTGCTACGCTCGCGGGCATGGTTCTTTTCTCGCCGGGCGTGCTTCTGCAGTCGCCACTAGGGCTCGCAAGTTGCGGTGCAAGTCAGCTTGCGGCAGGGGACTTCGCGGACCCCCTAATGTCCAATAAGTGTAAACGGCTGAACTTTCGACCTGTGTCCAGTGACACTAGTGCTTTTGCTCTCTGGCAAGAATAAATGAACCCATGAAATAGCTGAGGCATGTGCGCAAATCGATGTTTCAGTGAACTTTCAGTTGTACTCAGTGACGAAAAGTTCGCATTTTTGAATCCCGCGTGAAGTTTTTTTTTCTATCCTCTTTTTTCAAAAATAACGCAACTCATTTAGCGCACGCTAAGTGAAGGCTGGTGGTGCTTATACCTTCGGCAGTTTGCAAAAATGCTGCCGAGAGTGAAAAGTTTTTTGTCCCCTGCACTTTGTGTATATTGTGCGCGCTGAAGTTTCGCGACACATACGAACCAACTCAACCATCTTTCAATTCGTCTATTGCTTTGTAGCGTTTGTTCGTGCGCGTGGACACTTCACTTCATCACTGCAGGTAAAATGTTTACCTTAGCAGAGGCATCGTGTCTTCCTTGAAGTCTCACTCTTTCAGATGAGTGTGCATCGGGGTATGCATCGGGTTTGTAACGATTGTGTAGATAGCGTTGTGGCGACGTCCGCATCAACAAACAGTGCCCAGTCACTTTTTATTAAATAGTTAATAACGGGCTCCCACACGCACACGTCGGAGGCAGGTATACAGCGTAGCAAGGAAGTTCAGAAAGATATTTAACGCCACAAGGACAAGTCTCAAACAACTGATGTGTTACAACCACAACTTTCGTGCCAGCCGATCTAAGAGCTTCCTCTGGTAGTTGTAGTATGAAACTGTAGCCTTAATGATGGAAGTGTACGCCTGTAGTAAATCCGGTACAACACTATTCTTGACCAACCTAAATGCTTCTCTTAATAACTGCAGTTTGTGGAACTCTGTGCTACCTCCAGTAATTATGCATTGAAGAGAATTGATCCGACCGTGTGAATAACCGGCACAAGGTGACATAGCAGGAGCATTTTTTCAACGGATGAGATAAAGACTCAAGGGATATCTCATCCATTCGAATGCAAAAGCTATCCTCTTCCGAAGTCTTTCGGTGCCTAACGTAGTTTAGCACGACGTTTATATTATGTTATTTTTTATAACCGTACCTTCAGCCTCCAGGATCCGAGTCGTTGCAACCTTTCTGCAGCTCACCCGATTTTTCGTTGCCTCCTGTTGGCGCCGCCGATGCTGACGGTCACTTTTCGTGTTCGGTGAGGTTTCTAAGCCGTTCGCCCAGCGCTCATACGACACGAAAAAAGAACAAAAAAAAACTTGACGACTCGCGCTTTACTTTTCTTCGTCTCCGATTTGTGCTGTTATTTACTTGTTGCTCATGATCATCGCGTTAAAGTCATATTATGATCGCGATCAAATTATTACGATGATGTAGTTGCAATTTCTCAGTTACGTAAACTTCGCTCTTGCAGACGGTTCTTTCGCAGAAGCATTATCGCCTGCTCGTCTTTCTACAGCCTGACGTTCACTGAAAAAGCGTGTCAGGCAACGATCGACAATGCACGTATGAACTCGCTCGTAAAAGAGTGTCTTGGACGCTTTATACATGACTTCACCTTACACGCCGCCTTCATCGACTGAAACAAAGAAGCCGACCGCTGGCTTCCTCGGAAACTGCTGGGAGCTTTCTTTGTCTTCTTTCTCGAAGGCTTCGTTTGGAACAAAAGCCGAAACGTGGGACAACGATGACACTTGTTTTCCACGGCTCCTCGAACAAAGCGGACAATGGCGACGTGTCACACGCGCGGCCTGTGGTTTCTTCGCTCTTGAGAGTGCCTCTAACAAAGGAGCATATACGGTGTATATACTGAAGACGTCGCACCCTATTACTTTTTTTTTCATTTTGCAGTTTTTTTTCTTGTGCGGGCGCTCGCCTAATGGTTTTCAATTTTTATCGCGGTGTCCTGCGTGCTTTGCCTCCGGTGCGCCCTCTAGTGACTAGTTCGGTAACGAACGGCGTCATTTTATTACCTCGCGCTGTCGTGTGACCTGCCTGCTTAGATAAGTGCAGTGGTGCGAATGCCACAGAGTCGGGCCACTTTCAGGTCCGCTGCAGTCCGCTGCAGTGGCCGACCGGAACAACATCCTGTCAAGGTGGTTTCTGCGGTGAAGAATCACATTGTAAAGCTGGTAAACACAGGTTCGTTTATAAGGGAAAGTTATATAGGGTTATAGGGTGAAGTTATAGGGTGAAGTTATAGGGTGAAGTTATACGGTGAAGTTATACGGTGAAGTTATACGGTGAAGTTATGTGGTGAAGTTATATGGTAAAGTTATATGGTGAAGTTATATGGTGAAGTTATATGGTGAAGTTATATGGTGAAGTTATATGGTGAAGTTATATGGTGAAGTTATATGGTGAAGTTATATGGTGAAGTTATATGGTGAAGTTATAAGGTGAAGTTATAAGGTGAACTCACGTTGATATCGTATAGCACTCGTAGTAGGATGAGAGTGGCGAGTACAGTCGTCGATCGTCGATAACCTTATCGCTATCCACGGTGGTCTATAGTGGTTAGCGTGCTCAGCTGCTCACCCGAAGATTGCGGTATCGAATCCCCACCGCTGTGGCCGCATTTCGATTAAGACAAAATGCCA